>OY997271.1:21006421-21458921 GCA_963921465.1 Triticum timopheevii
CCCTTGTGAGGATTCTGAGTGTCTTTGCTTCACTGCTTCAGATATATGATATCGTCAAATACTGGTAAATTTTTGGGCACTTGGAGATGCCGGACTTCACCATTGTCAAGGCTTCTATCTGAAAATTGGACTACTGCGTCCAGGAGGATCCTACGGGCACTGACTGTGCTCTTGAGATCTAGAATGCTGGCAACGGCATGGTTGGCCGCAGAGGAGCTCTACCTGATGAAATGCAGAGAGCAAGACTATGTCCAATTCAGAGATGTTGTGCATCAAATTGATTTTAAATGAATATGCGTGCCCAGGTCGAAGGTGAAGCTGGGATGGCACTATGTTTTGTCATGAAAAGGTGTTAAGACTGAAAAGGTGAATCCATTGACTATGTTTCATCGTGCTCTGAAGGTCATAAGGATTTTGTCCAAGGTTGCTGCCTATAGGAAAATCAGGTAATCATGCTTGATCCGTTCAACCAATTGAGCAGCGATAGCAATCTGGCCCTCAAATCTTTACCGTGTTCTTTTCCTCTGTTCCTCGTAGACAGAATGGAAAGGTCCTGTGCTTCCTTTGAGCCTGATGTAATTCTGTATGCATGTATCATACCATTTTTTTAGAGAGTTAAGCTTGAAATATCTCACTCCAAAAATTTATACTGCCTAAAGCTGGGAAATTTGGTCTTGTTGCTTAAACATCTTTCTGTACTGTGGTTACTTTGCATTTGCAGGGTCGTATCTTACTACTGTCTGTCAGAACGGCTTACATTTCTGTGCTTATTTAGATTTACTACTCTGACTTGGAAGCTGCAATTACAGGTACATCATCCTCTCTAAGATCCAGGATCACACGGGTACGGCTCATGCTGCCACGTTGCAACAAGGCGGCTAGGAGACGCTTGGTCGCACAGCAAATGAGCTCTACTCAGTGGACTATGCAGCACGATTTGGCAGTACCATGTGTGACGCCATGTATCATCAGTATCCGTCCCAAGTGGAAAGTCGCAAAGGGAATGCTGAACGGTAATCAGCTTGTGAAATGCATCATTGTTGGAGCTGAAAAGGTGGATCCATCGACCTTCTGAGGGTTATTAACATGTTCATGATGGAGTAGACACTAGATCCGTAAGACCATAAAGCTTCCTTTGAGTTGCACACATGTGTTGGTTACTCAATTTACTCTCCGCAGTAGTTTTACCCTATGAGCATTCTGCGAGCGCTTGTCTGTTTCCTTCGTTATACATGCATGCATATGCCTGTTATCCCTCGAGGTCATGTATTTGGTTGGGTAGTCCGTACCCGATCTCCTATGCCGCGATGGTGTCTGTTAAGATGAATGACTCTGTTCTATCCCAGACTTGTGTCATGGTAAATGAAGCGACATGTCGATCCTATTATTGTTCCTGTGTGTGCTTAGTTTTTCTTGTCATTGAGAGCATAATCGGTCAGTGTCTTCTAGACAGGAGTTAAATCTGTGCGATTTTCTCATAGTTCTTTTTCTACTAGTATAAGTTATGGTTGCTGAGTTGAAGCAGCACTCCAGCAAGTTATTTCAGTGATTTTTTCTGCTTCATTTGCTTTCTAACACACAATTTTTTTTCAGATCCATTGGAAGCTGCATCGTGGGAGAAGTGACGGTGATGACTGTTGAAGCTAACATGCCAGGTTCTGCTCATAGTACCCGGTATGATGAAACTACACTCCTCTCCATCGAGTTGTACATGTCCATATATTCCTGTAAACTCGGTCAAAGTTTACAAAGTTAAGAATTTGAAAAATATCTCATATCCACTATAATTTGGCAAGGAGAGAATAAATAACTACATGATTGAGAATCTCACAGAGACTTAAAGAAAACAACAATTATACAAAGAGGTATTCAACGTGCTGTCGGGCCTGGATCGGTGGCCAATGTTGGTATCCTCAGCTCCGTTTCGAATGCAGTGTTACTGCTCACGCTGGTGGACTGCGCACTAGCGTAAGCATTGTAATTCTCGTCGCCGCCGCTGCCACCGGTGTGGAAGCTAGGAGCGCGGCCCTCCTCGAGCTCCACACACTCCTGTAGCTGCGCCACCACGCTGGCCATGGTGGGCCGCTGTGCTGACCCCTGTGCGGTGCATTTGAGTGCAATCTCCGCCACCTTCCACACGCCGTTGATATCATAACCACCCTGCATTCGCGCGTCCACCACGCCCTCCATGTTGCCGCGCGCCAGCCGCTGCCTTGCCCATTGGACGATGCTTGTGGGCTCTGGGTCTGAAAGAATGGCTGGTTTCCCGGTGACCAGCTCCAGAAGCACCACTCCGAAGCTGTACACGTCGCTCTTGGTCGTTGGCTGCATCGTGGACTGGTACTCTGGATCAACGTACCCGGGAGTAAAAGCGAGCGTGTTCGTGAAAAGATGGGTGTTGTTGTGGTAGTCAAAGGCTTTGGTCAAGCCAAAATCAGCGATCTTGGCCTCTAGCCTGGCATTCAGCAGAATGTTGGTGGCCTTGACATCCCTGTGGATGAGAGGCGGGTTGCAGCCCGTATGCAGATACTCCAACCCTACACATGGCAAGAACATCAACCTGTAAGTCAAATGCACGCCCAATAGCAATAATGTTCCTCTGGTGAATACAATAGGCCATAACTATTGAAGAGCAGCAATAAGCTGCTCTGGATTTGAGCGTGCACCTTGTGCAGATTCAAGTGCGTTTTTGAGTCTCTGCCTCCACGGTAAACATCCTCCATTGCGTCCACTTGCTACAAATACAATAACAGCACGTTTGTCCGAATTAATAGAAAGTACCTCAGGTGAACCACTAGGGCGACTTGCGCATTCACTATATGAGTTGAAAGCCAAATCCTTTTTGTTAGCCGTAGTTAGTATTCATACCTGCAATGTGCTCTCGTAGGGTCCCTTGTGCCATGTACTCGTACACAAGTGCCATATACTCCCGATCCTTGCAGTAACCAATCATCGAGACAAGATTCCTGTGATGAATCCGGGTTAAAATCTGAGCCTGCACAAGCACATTAAATTTCATATCAAAACCACGCATTTCTGCCAAGAGTTGAAGGCGCATGCTGTTAAAGGATCTGGTCCGTCGCACCTCTGCGAGGAACTCCTTGACGCCTTGATTGGAGGAATGAGACCGCAACTTCACCGCCACTTGAGTACCATCCTCCAGGAAGCCATCATAGACACGGCCGAACCCTCCTTCGCCAAGCACCCGGTCGAAGGCATTGGTTATCCTCTTGAGTTCCTCGTAAGTGAATCGGCGATTCTCAACTAGTCGCAGAGAATCATCATTGCCGCCATAATCCGTTGACATCGCCTCTTCATTTTGTGGCTTTACCGCCGTCCTTTTTTTCATTGATCCTTCATCTATACACAGGAAATTGATGAATTAATAGACCAAATATTAGCATTGTTGTGTGCTAGCTTGATCATGCCGAAAAGGCCTCACTCTAACCTTGCTGCTGGCTTCGCCGTCTTAGGAAGAACAAGACTAGTAGGGACACTGATACTGTCAGCACGATGACAAGTATAGGGACGGAAACATAGATGGCCAGTTTGCTCTTCCTTTTAGCAGCAAGCTGACATGAATTGTGGTCGGTGCAAAGATTTGGATTGTTGCCATGTCTAATATAAGTCGAGGATCAAGTTAATTAATGAAGTCACCGCCAAAAAAAAGAAGCTTAGTGGAATTTATCAAGTATGTATATACTATGAACACCTTAGAACCAGGAAGCCATCTTGAATTCTTTTGAGAAGTCCAGAGGGAATTGAACCATTGAGTTGGTTGCCAGACAAATCTCTAGAGGAAAACAAATTAGACACACTATATACGTACATAATAACTCGAAGCAATTTGGTCAAAGTTTGACAAGACTTTTCTATATGTTGCTTGTTGGAACTATTAATCTTGTTAATTATTGCATATGTGTCATATATTGTGTCCGAATGTGTAAATAAGCGTGGTTGCTAATTAGTTAGAGCTAATTGTTGCCCAACTTACATGACTGTCAATGATGGTAACTGTGAAAGGGCATCTGGAATTGAACCTGTCAAGTTATTGTTTGACAAATCCCTGCAAGATAAGGAAACAATATATTTAATTTCTTGAAGCTTGTGTTGCTAAGAAGTACATACGAGATTAGGCCAAATAAATCCAGAACTCGGAACGTACAAGTATTGAAGAGCCTTTAGATGTGCGAAAGATGATGATATATCACTATTTAGACCACTGGAGGACATGTTTCTACAAAAAGCACATACATAAAAGGATCAGCTTCATTTTCCATGTTTGTATACATAAGGTAATTAATTTTTTGATCTCTCTGACCACACTCATCTTTGACCCTATTTTTTTAATTGGTCTCAGGATCTCAGCTAAAATGTTATAACATTAAACATCCCATCACAAAATAATGAGAAAACTAGAGGGAAACATATTTCAATTGAAAGCTTCAAATGTGAATACAATTCAAGGGTGAACATAAAAAAATGTATATGTTGAAAACTTACTAAAAATGTGAGAATTGATGAACTAAAATTATATAAATATGAAATAAAATTACAAAAAAATATACATATTATGAAGAACAAGACAATGATAGGAAACCCATGAATACTTTTAAAAAATTCATAAATCTCACAAAAGGTGTATTATTTGTCTATAATTTATTTCTGACTTTTCTGGAATTCCCCAATCTATGGAATGCCATCTTGATTACCCCTTTTCTCATTTGTAACATTACATGATTTCCAATATTTGAAAATATATACAAATAACTTACATGCTTGTGATCCTTGGAGGGTTGGCAGCGGCATAGCTGCAGGTCAACCCATCCCATGCCATAGTCTTGGGAAAGCATGGGTCACCCATCCAGTTCTTCCTCACCCCGTACTTGGCCTTGATCGCCACGAGGGCGGATGCTACACGCATGCTTACAGTAGTTAATCACATCGCACCAACCATTTCAGTAGCACAAGGTAGATATATAGATAGACAGATATACATACTCATACATAGATGTGAAGATGTGCTTGATTAGATGTCAATATATGCTTAATTAAATTGATTACCTTCCTGGGATTCTGTTCCAACGTTGGTGGTGGCGATGACGGAGAACAACTCGTAGGCGTTGATGATGGGCGGCAGCGTGGAATTGGCTGTGGCCTTGATGGTGACGATGTAGCCGCTGTCGCGCGGGTTGGTGAATTTATTGTAGACATAGGCTCTGCAGAGATAGCCTGGCGGCGTGTAGCCCGGGACCCAGCTTTCATCGTGGTTGACACTGATGTTGAACTGGCGCAAGGCATCCCCGCCGAGGAGCCCCAGTTCGACGAAGTGCAAGACGGCGACGTACCCCGGCCCCGGCGACTCATTGTTCAGCTCGGGCGCCACCTCCCAGCCAAACTTGATGCTACCGGAGGCGTTCAGCGGCTTGATCGCCGTCTGCAGCACCGCCATGGGCGCCTCGAACTCGTCGCCGTCAACGTCGTTCACCCTCTCGGTCGTCGTCATCTCCGCCCACATCGTGGCGTCGGACCTAGGGTACCATAGCCTGTCGTATGGATCATCGGGGAACCTGAAGATAGTTCCGTTTATCGCGGCGAAGTTTCTCCTGCGTAGGAGGAACAGCCCCAGCTCTGCCGTTGCCTGTGGGTAGAGCGACATCTTCAGCGGCCTCAGCTCCAGCCCAGAGATGAAGGGCGTCCCGCCGCCGGTGTTCACCAGGCACACCTGCACAAAGTCGTGTGGCACGACTACGATCGCCTCCACCGTCGCCCTATTGTCCTGGTCCAACCCCCACCACGACATGTTCACCGCCGTCCAGAAGTTGACGCCGATGTATAGGTCGAACGACGCTGGTCGCTTGTTAAGGCCGTCGTAGTTGCCATAGAGAAACGTGGCGCGGAAGAGGTACTTGAGGCCAGACACCAGGGATCCTAACGTGTAGCAGTTGCGAATGCCATTGGGGAAACTCCGCAGGCTGCGGACGTTCCTGGACCGCCATGGCCGGAAGTTCTCAGCCGAGATGTTGTAAGGCGTGCCGGTGTCGGTGAATCCAGCGTCTGAGACGTACACCAGCTTTGTCTCGTCATCGACGTAGCTCTCCTCTCCCTGTAGCCCACAGTCTATGTTGATGAAACCTGCACAATGAATATGCAATGTAAATGAGGCAGCATGATTAAGAGAGAGAAGCCAATAACAGAAGAGAGAGATACCTCTGCTGTCAAGCTGTGCGCGACCATGGAGTACGTTGCCGGCGAGGCAGAGAATCAGCAGCCACCACCGGGGCGCCATTGTTCTAGTGGCGCATTGATTGCGCATGTAAGCTGCTAACGGAGAAGCGTAATGGTAATATATAGAACATCGCTAAGGAAACTACAAGCCTACTAAGCAAAAATGCTACACCTACATCATAATGTGTTTACGTTCTGTACGTAAACTTCCTTTCTAACTAATCAAATCACCCCCCCCCCCCCCTGAATTCTCAGGTGGGCCCGCGTCCCACTTATCACCAGTTAAAACAGGCTGGTTGTGTGCACCTTCGGGTAGAGACACTATTCATGGCTTTAGCTCCTATTATCTAAGATCATGTGGTTGTAAACGCAACACAATAACACCCCCTCCGGCTTCTTCTCCCCTGGACATCTTTGCCTACTTCTTTGCAGTCCTCCCATCCTTCTCTTCTCCATTGGCTCCTCCCATCCCCTTTGTTCCCCTAGAACCGCAACATCTCCTGTTCTGGTGTTTCTTCACTGTGACCTCCAATGCCGTTGGTGCAAATGAGCACATAGTTACCGGTGCGATGTTCATGAGCCCCTAAAGATGATGGCAGCAACTGTCTTTGAGGATAGCCACCCTTATTTCCATTGCCTCCACCCAATGTAGTTGGCGCTTCTCCTACTGACAACCATCCCTCCGAAGGACCCCACTGGAATGGCTGCACGCTAAGGCAAAGGCAAAACCATTCAATCCATAATTATGTCCTAATACATAAAAGTTAATTAGGTCTGGTTCCATCTAATGACCGCGGAAGAATAACATTAATGTTTATCCATGTTGTCACACACCTATTACACAACTTGCATGGTGACATATGTCCAACGTAAGGCTCACGGAATTTTACAAGTTCGCCACTAGTCAACTCCATTCTTTCTAAAGCCATCGACACTATACTATTTGGTATTGTAAATATTCTATAAGTGAAGCAATCCCCATTATATAGAAGTCAGGAAAACGTATAGATTGTTGCAATATTATCTGATGCTAATGTACTCACATGACTTAAAGTATTTTAATGGAGATTTGTTGTTAAAGTACGTTTGGAAACTTCGGTTCTCCTGCCCTTGCCAGTATTTTCACCAAATAAGAGGATATGATGCATGATACTATATGATAGAAAGTAACACAGGACAAGACAAAGGGTGGTACACAAACTGGTCCTTGTACTAGAAAGTCTTCCTGTTTCAACTAGTCAACTACTCCAACCATTTTCCATAAATTAACCAATACATAGTTGTCCCAGTTGCCAACAAAATAACGCAAAGAAGATCACATCTACTATCTAGCGTGCATAGAGTAATATTGTTCATTCACTTGTCATGTTTGGTAAGCTATAGCTTATTACTCAAGGCCGATCATTGTAGCTTGAAACTCGCATACGTTATATATGTAAATCCGTAACTAATTCTCAGTTGATATTAATAGCAGTTTGCCAAGATGTCATGATCCATGTTACGCCACTTATAACACCAGGCAACTTATTCACACCTGATTTATATATTATGTCAACAGCAAATGGTACACCAATGGTCCTGGTGCATTAGGTATGGGATTACAGTTCTTAGCTTCTTTGGGCTCCAATTGGCCAAATTAATTAAGTGAAGAGTGGTTAATTTTTTTTAGTGGTTAAAGAGTTGAATGTGGCAGCAATGGACAAGGGAAATAATTACGATTGACATCTTTTGCCAGGAAATTAAGATCGACTTCAAGATGACCAAGTACCGGTCAACTGCACTGTACGCTCATTTTATGATCGAAGAGACATGCATTGCACTTGATTGAAATTGAGAAATTTGGCATCAATGTACCTCACTTGTAAAAAATGTCATTAGGCAGAAACTGTCGTCCCAAAATATTTAAACATACATATACCAAATGATTTGGGGAACTCCGAGGATCTACCATTGGAGATTAGGATGTCCTGTGCCAAATGGATTCCCTTCACCACATACCCTTCTGATTGTGTGTACTATCCGCAAGGTTTGCGTGTAGCCATTTAAGAGTTGACCCCATCCCAAACTACTTTCATGCATAACCGTGTGGAATATGTATACGCCATATTACTACTCCCTCCGTCCCAAAATAAGTGACTCAACTTTGTACTAACTTTGTACTAAACTTAGTACAAAGTTAAGTCACTTATTTTGGGACGGAGGGAGTATTATTTAAGCTTTTAGTTCGATGGTAGGAATCAAACAAGTAACACAAAAAACACATACATGTTAGCACAATGTACTCAACCGTCTCAACGCATCAATTTGCATATGAGTAGTAATTTTGATAAACAACAAAGTAGACTTAAAACTCACTTTACATAGCACAATAATGCACTCAACTCATTGATTTTCAAAGGGAAGTAGACAATAGCGGTAAACCCCACATTAATTATGGTCTTTACTACCTCCTTCAGAATTAGAATGAGGAATACTGTTTCCTCCATCACCTTCGTAGAATGTTATTATCAGCAGAAACACGGTATAGAGATACCTTTCGGAGGTTTATACCTAAGCCGAGATTTGAGATTCCTATGTCACAGCCTGCTCACCTTGGCCTTTGCAATCGCAGTTGCCTTGTTGAGAACAACACACAGGGGATGATGAATATTCTCACGGGAAATTACACCTCACCTCAAATAAATGTAGATGTACTAGATGAGAAGCTCTGTATCATTAAAACATTGAAGCACAAAGGTTTAAAATATTTACATGACTATAGAGTTGAGAGCGTAAAATGCTAATGAGGCTATTTAACATTGACCGAATTGATGTGGTTGCTTATGGGTGTAGGTTAGCAGTTTAGTTTTGGGGTGGGAAACAAAATAAAGTGATACAATCATATCTACGTGCGATGAAACCTGGAAAAGGGGGCATTTGACGTATGCCTTTGAAAAACAGTGTATGCAGTAGAAAAATGGACGAATCGCATGCCAGCCTGTCAATATATCTAAGGTGGCGTGATATATTAGATTTCAGAGCGAGACGAGATCAACCATGCACAACGCGGTTGATTATGTCAGGTTATGACTCAAGAGAGGGTTAGCACAAATAATTAGGAGCAACTTGTCTCGGTTGATTATGTCAGATTACGACTTAGGAGGGGTGGACACAAATCATTAAGACCAACTTGTCTCGATCGGTTGTTGCAAGTTAATACTGCTCCAAAGACTGGTCAACACCTTCCATGCGATTTGTTTAGTTGAGTGAAATTAGAGAGATGGAGGAATTGTCACTGTGGATTTCAACCATTTTAATGTTCATCTACATTCTTGTGTCTTCAAGTTGGATCCTTCCGATCTACGGTACTCTTCAATGGCATCGGTTGCTGTTCCGGTGCGCTGGTCTTATGGGGTCTTAGCACGACGACTTCCCGACTGTCTGCTACAATAAGTTTTGCCCGACTCCGACGAGGGAGGGGCGATGACGGCGGCACGCCTTTGGGCTCGCTTCAGTGCCTGTAGTCGTTGCTAGGTGGTCTATGAATCTGAAGGTATTTTTTATTATTTCTGGTGTTCGCTGTACTGCCATGATTGGAGATGAATAGATTGGATGTTTTCCCGCAAAAAAATGGGAGAAGTCACTGCGGATTTGATGGTGATGAAAGCATGTTTCGTCCATTTTCTAAATATTTTTAATGTTTTTTAAATTTTTTGAGAAGATTTTATTTTTTAGTCAATCTCGCAAAGTTTTATTAAGCCGTCGAAATGTGTTTACCGGGCGGAAGAGAAGATCACCGTCTTTATTCATGTGTCGCTCTCTCATTGCCGGCCCAACTGTCGAGCTGACGGGCCTAAGAGAAGCAGGCTGCTGAACGGGTTGTACAGGTTCTGTTTCTGGCTCCCGGAGGCCCGCTGTGAACCAGCTGGACCAGCGGATCCCCTCTAAAAAAGGGAGTGGGACAAGCGGATGCCGGCCAACGGCAAACGTTCGATGTTGAGCTATGGCGCCGGCGCCGGCGCCTGCGAAGACAAGGCCGCCGCCACGTCTCTGCAACCCATGGCTGTGTGTTGAGTGTTGACCGCTGCAATGTCCTCCCTGATGTGATCATTCCTGCGTCCGGAAGCCTGCGAGACCTGCCAGGTGTTCGACACAAGGCTCCACGGACAACAGCATGCTTGCACCGGTGCAAGGCGCGGCTCCAAGTTCCACCTCAAACATGGCATGTCTCATCGGCACCCAGCCCCGCATCAGTTACTTCGGTTCCAGTGCGAGCAGAAGCCAAGACGGCACACTCACGAATTCACGATTACACTTGCTATTCAGGATTAGTGATCTGCCATTGGGCCCATGACGTGGACGCCCTGTCCTGTCGCGAGCTCTGAATCTTGACTGGTCATGATCCTTAAATGGCTGTACTAGGACAGGGCAATGTAGGTACGCGGAACAGCTGAAGCTTGCACAAATGACATGTACACGCTCCGGTAAATGGACTATGAGAGGTGCAGCTCAGGCCATCTTTCTGTCTATGGGCGGCAGATTCAGGAAATAGGCTTGTTATATGTTGATTCAGTTTGTCTTTAGAAATTCTATCATATCATGTTTTGCCTTACTTTCCTTGATACTCGTTGTCAAAATTTATGCCTCAGAGACCTTCATCAAAAGCCTAACACTTTATTATTCTTTTCCCTGCGCAGAGGAGTACTACATAACCTTTCTGGTCAAGGTGTGTTTGTTCAGGGGCAGCAGAAACACCGCGATATGCTTCCTTTGAGAGTCCACCTCCAGACGCACTCCGAGTCAGTGAAGCCCTTGTTCTTGCAGTGCTTGGTGCATAGCTGATTGTCGCATTCGAGAGTAATATATGTCCCGCTTACGATCGAGTAATTCTTACCTTCAGATCCTGAACAAAAAAAAAGGAGACAAGGAGTCAAGGACATGATGCACTCATGGAGCATCATCATCATAATATATAGAACAACACCAAGGAAACCACAGACTTCCTAAGTGGAGTATTTTTTTGTAGACCCTAGGACCACCCATAAGTCTTCTGCAAAAAAGCCAGCAGAAGATACACATTAATTGTGATGGTATTTCCTGACACAACACACACACGAGTTAAAAGTATTTTAAAAGATATTTGTTGTTAAAGTACGTTTGGAAACTTAATTTGGTTCACCTGTCATCACCTGTATTTTTACCAAGTAAGATGACATGATACATATATATGACAGAAAAATGACAAAGGACAAAGAGTGGAACAAAAACTTGTACCTTGTACAGGAAAGTCTTCATGTTTTAACCAGTCAATGTACCTTAATCATTGTTCACCAAATTAAGTAATACCAATTTGTTCCCAGTTGAGCACAAAATAATGCAAGGATGATAACATCTACCGTCTAGATTAGCTGCTTGTTACTGTATGTCTCTTGACGTGTATGGTAAGCTTACTTATTACTTTTTTTGTTTGCTAGTTGCTAATTATGCAGTACCGCACAATCGATCCCCATCTCACCTATTGGTGTGTAACATAAGGGCACAGCTTGCTTATTACTTGAGGCCGGTCATCGTAGCTTGCAAATCACCCATATTGTCCCTGCAAATCGATAACTAATTGACAGTTGATATTAATTAGCAGCTAGATAGGACGACATGATTGATATTACTTCATGCAACATAAGTCAACTTATCCATTCCATACATGGTTTGTATATATGTCGACAAGCTGTTCAAAAAAATTATATATGTCAACAACAACTGGTACCGATTGTCATGATGCATTTGGCTTGGGATAACTCTTCTTGACTTGTTTGCAGTCCAATTTGCAAAACTAAGTGAAGAGTGGTTAAGGCTTGGAGTTGTCAGGAGCAATTGAGAAGGATTAGGGTTGACATCTTCTGCATGGAAATTACGATAGAATTCGCGAGGACCAAGTACTGGCCAACTGCACTTTTTATGCTTACTAGTTAGCGTGTGTTGCTGTGGAAAAATAGATAGTATTATATTTAGAGATTTTGTTGGGCTGAGCACATATGCGCGTGACCGCGAGATGAAGAGGGGAAAGGGATGTGTAACAACGGCGACAATCTTAGTAGTACTACTAAAGATTGCTGCTACTCCTTTAGTCCTGCTTCCTCAAAGATGTGCGTTGCAGCGGAACAATAGACGTTTTATTTGGCACAGGACCAATAGAAATTCAGTTTGGCATATGATCACATATCTTTTCCTTCTAGTGAGCAGATCCAGATAAATCATGGCCCCTCCAATGGTCTCTGTATATTGTGTGCTGAACATGAGGATGCATCGCATATTTTCTTCAACTGCAATCACGCGTTTCTTGCGGGGGTGCGTCAGATGCTCCTATCATGTAACTGGAATACCTCCATCTTTGGCGAGTTTGTCGTTGTTTTGCAACAGTTATCGGGGTATTCAATCTTTAATGAGGACATATCTGTTAGAGATCTCCTGAGAACTGGTTCTCTCAGCATGGTATTCAATCTTCCTTTGTCCATTCAAGCTAGGGATGGGGTTAACAGCATGCCAGTTGAAACTGTATCCACCGTCCCAAACGTGATGTTGTCTGATGATTGGCGATGTACTTGGGGATCACCCAATTCAAGTTCCCCTCGAGGCAGTACTCCAACTTCTTCAGAGAGATAAATGTGCATGATGCGTTTAAATGGTTATGGAAAGCTAACTGCCCAATGAAACTAAAGGTTTTTGGTTTGCTTGTGCTTAAGCACCGGCATTATGACACTGGAAACAACTTCAGCTGCCTTCTGTGTTCGATTCATACCGAGGAGACTTTGGAACATCTGTTTTTAATTGCTCATTCAGCTCTCAGTGTTGGAGCCCTTTGGGTGGTTATTGCCCTGATTCTCGAGACATGCTTGCTATTTTGAAGGCTGGCAAGCTGGGTGTGGTCAAGACCCATGTTTATGGATGTTTTTCTGATGGGAACTTTGGAGCATTTGGGAAGGATAGAAATAACAAACTATTTGGGGGTATTCAACCGACTCATTTGTCTTGGGTTAATAGATTCAAATGTGATTTCTCTCTGCTCATTCATAGATCGATCCAAGTCTGGCCTAGTCCGGCGAACATGGTTGGAGTTCTTGTAAAGCTGTACCATTATTAATTCATTGTGTTAGTACCAGGCTCTCCTACTGTCTTCAAAGGACCAAAAAAAAAGCGGCTATCGGGGTAAAAACTCATAGGTTTATTTGGTCCTGTTTCGCTGCGCAAAGTCGGGTGATATGGCATGTTAAGAGCAAACTCACCGTCGAATGACTTGCATGTTCGATTAACATTAGAGTGACATTCTGAAAATAGTCTTTTGCCCTGCTTTATAAATAAAGTAACAAAGCGATATTCTAAGTGCGTGTATCGGTTGTTGAAAGTATTTGGTGGCCGTGTGGGGCTTTATTTAGAAAGCCAAGCAGGCGCCTCCTGTCTAAAGGAAACCAAAGATGATGATACAATCGTTCATCTATCGTGTGAAAGTAGAAACATGGAACGAAAGGTGCACCATGAGAAAACAATGCACTATGCCTGGACGAGGTGACAGTTTATGATCTCACCGAGACGAGATCAACCAACCATGCAAGACACGGTTGGTTACGTCGGGTTAAGACTTAAGACATGTATAATGGTGCTATATTAGGAGTACCACGTAGAATAAATAATGAGGTGGAGGAGAGATAACTCATAAGAAAAGACTTGTCTTCTCTTATTTAAGAGAAGACTAAGAGAAGACAACAGATGATCTCTTAGCACAGTTTGTCTCATCATGTTTTTAGGAATAACAGGTTATCGAAGATAAGGCTAAGATATAACCCATTGTAGACATACTTTTTTGTCATCTCTAAAATACATGCAAGACTTAAGATAAGACCGCCTTATCAAGCATTGTACATGCCCTTAGAGGTGTACATACAAATATTTATGACCAACTTGTGTCGGTTGCTTGTAAGATAATGCATGTGAGTCAGCATATTTCGTCCTTTTCCCCCCACTGAGTGAGAGCAGAAAGAATGGATAATTGTCCGGAGTTCCAGTTCGGCTCATAGCTCGATACGACTGAAGCAAACACACAGCTTGCATAGTTGCATGTATTGGGCCGGCCCAATTAGTGACCAGGCTTATTTTCCAGACAAAATTTGCCTGGTACATTTAATAGAAAGTATTTTGCACAAATGTTTCAAAATTGCTCCGGAAATATATAGTTTTACAAATTTTAAAAATTCTCATGAATTTGAAAAAATATGTTCCACATTTTTTTAAAGCGTGAGTTTAAAAAAAGTTCCAAGATGAAAAACCGATAGAGGTTTCAGTTTTAAGAAAGTTTTTAAAAAACTAGAATGAAACCTTCTGAAAACTCCCTAAAACTAGAAAAACATAGGTATATGGGCCGACCCAATAGTGCGCGCGGGGTGGGCTCGGGTGGGGGTGCGTGAACACGTTTGCTCGACCACCGCCACAATACGAGCATAATGGATTGGCGAGAATTGTCACTGGCTAAACGTTATTGAGAATAGATAATAGGCTAGGCTGGAAGGTCCTAGCTAAAGACATTCTTGCAAGGCGCGTGTTACCCTTTGTCAGATACTCCCTCTGTAAAGAAACATAAGATCGTTTAGATCACAGAAGTAGTGATCTAAATGATCTTATATGTCATTAGTTAGTGAGTAATAGATAATAGTTGAAGATGAAAAAACTCACCCTCATTGTTAGGGTTTATCGTGCTCTGGCGGCGATTGCAACCTTTACCGTGAATTGACTAGTTTTACTCATCGGGAATCTGGTGTTGTGGCTATAGGATGGCGCGGCGCAGCCCTCATCAGTGGCAGGGACAGGGACGGAAGGCAATCTCGATTGGATGTTGAAGCATATGAACCTCCAACATGATGAACTTGATGATGTGGTCTTTTGGAGGGAAGATGTGGAGAAGATGGAGGCAAAAAAGCGTTGGGTGCCCGTCGGGAGCCTGCACACCAATCGTCCTTTTAGCGCTACGATGATGTTTGAACAGATGAAATTTCATATGGAGTTTGGCGCATACTTTGAGATTCAGAGAAGCGGGAGAGAATTTATTCGTTTCCAGATGTTCTATCTAGCTAGGGGATTGGAAGAAAGTCATTCATGGTGGTCCCTGGATCTTCCAGGGCTATGGACTGATTCTGGAGGATTTGACAGGCCCTAGTAGTGTCCGCCTCTGAGTTTGCACACAATCGAAAGAAAAACAAGCAATTTGGTGGTTGATTCACTCAGATCCGAAGCAAGTAGCTAGGGTTTTT
Source organism: Triticum timopheevii (assembly GCA_963921465.1). Taxonomy (NCBI): domain Eukaryota; kingdom Viridiplantae; phylum Streptophyta; class Magnoliopsida; order Poales; family Poaceae; genus Triticum; species Triticum timopheevii. The sequence goes on from OY997271.1 coordinate 21,021,925, forward strand.
CGCCAGCCGGAACACGGCGGCTACAAGGGCCAAGCCCAGATTAATCCAGAATGACCCTCTCCACAAGCCGGAGGGGGTTTATAAAGCGAAATTCAGAGTAAAGTAGATAGCGACAAGTTCGACGGGTAAAAAGACAGTGTGGTAACTTTTAAAAAGTAGGGTGCGACAACTCCAGCCGTCCAGATGAAGATCGACGGTTGTGGGCACACTTTAACGGCGAAGCGGTAAGTTCTCCTCGTAGCCGCCAGATCGCAGATCGACGGCCCTAGCTCCTCCAGACACGAACTCACGGTACTGTGGCTCATCAAATGAACTGCTACAGTTGGCGGGCCTGACAATTCCCCCCTTCTAACAACAGACTTGCCCTCAAGGATGGAATTCCGGGAAGATTTTCTGGATAAAAGCCGCATCTTCCCAGGTTGCATTCTCTACTGGTAAATTGAGCCACTTGATGTGCCATTGCACCACTGGAATGCTGATGTCTTCCTGAACCCGTGGAATCAACCTTCTGTCAAGCAGAGTTTTAGGTTGAATAAGGATGCTCTCGGTTTGACCATCTGATTGTGGGTGGTAGGAAGTACTCATGTGCAATTTGACTCCCATTTTGGTGAACAAATATTGCTAGAGATGGCTAGTGAAAATCCTATCTCTGTCTGTTACTATAACAGTGGGCAGACCATGTAATCTGAATATATTGTCAGTAAAGGCTTGTGCTACTGTCTTTACAGTAATTGGGTGTCTCATAGCAACAAAATGAGCATATTTAGTGAACGATCCACTACCACAAGTATCATATCTTTGTGTTCAGATTTGGGTAGTCCTTCCACAAAGTCCATGCTTATGTGAGTCCAAGCAAAATCTGGGACTGGGAGGGGTTGTAGCAAGCCAGGAGGGTGCACATGTTGGGCTTTGTTCAATTGACAGACAGGGCACTGTTGAACAAAAGTTTGCACAACTTTCCTCATGCCAGACCAAGTAAAAAGGATTTTCAGTCTGTGATAGGTTGCTCTTTCTCCAGAGTGTCCTCCTAATTCAGACTTGTGGAAGGAAGTCAGCCGGGAAGTTTTTAGTTCACTGTTGTTGCCAATCATGATTTTTCCCTTGTACCTGAGCACTCCACTGGTAAGAGTGTAAGGAGGCTGGGCAGCTGGATCTATTGCAAGTTTAGTAATGAGCTCAGAGCATTTAGTGTCTCCCTTGTAACTGTTCACAACTTCAGTAATCCAGGATGGAATTGTTGTGCTCGAACCCAAAACATTGAGAGCATGTTTAACTCTGGAAAGAGCATCTGCCACTCTGTTTTCTTTGCCTTTCTTGTATTCCACTGTGAACTTGTAACCCATTAATTTAATGAGAAGTTTGTGCTGGATCCCTTCAGTTACTTTTTGCTCTTGTATGTATTTCAAACTCTGTTGCCAGTTCTGATAATCAGAGATGATGAAGCAAAGTAATGCTTCCACTTCTTAATTGCTTCAATGATTGTCAGTGCCTCCTTATCATAGGTGGACCAGCCAGCAGCTTTAGGGCCTAGGGCTTTGCTCATGTATGCAATAGGCTGTCCTTTCTGCATTAGGACTGCTCCAATTCCATATCCAGAAGCATCTGCTTCCAATACAAAGGGCAAGGAAAAATCAGGTAAGGCAAGAACTGGGGCAGAAGTCATCCTGTTCTTTAGTTGCTGGAAAGCAGCCTGTTGTGTTCCAGTCCATGTAAATCCATCCTTTTTCAAAGCATCAAACAGTGGCTTGCAGATCAGTCCATAATTCTGAACAAACCTCCTGTAATACCCAGCTAATCCCAAGAAGCTCCTCAAGTGTGTCACATTTTGAGGTGTGGGCCAGTTTAAGATTGCTTCTACTTTAGCAGGCTCTGTGGAAACTCCCTTGCCAGTGATCACATAGCCCAAGTATTCCACTTTGTTTTGTGCAAATGTGCACTTAGAGAGATTTGCATATAATTGATGTTTCCTGAGTGCTTCTAGAACCAGGACCACATGTTCCAAGTGCTCCTTGTATGTTTTACTAAAGATGAGGATATCATCAAAGAAAACTAGCACACGGTGTCTCAGGAGAGGCCCCAATACAGTGTGCATGAGTTCTGTAAACGTAGGAGGGCCATTTGTCACTCCAAAGGGCATTACCAGGAACTCAAACAGACCCATGTGTGTGCTAAAGGCAGTTTTCTCTATGTCCCCCTCTTTCATTCTGATTTGGTGATAACCACTCCTCAGATCCAGTTTGGTTAATATTTTTGCTCCATTGAGTTCATCCAAAAGATCCTCAATCATGGGTATAGGATACTTGTTCTTGATTGTGTGAGTATTCAGTTTTCTGTAGTCAATGCATAGTCTCCAAGTCACGTCCTTTTTCTTTACCAGAATAGCAGGAGAGGAGTATGGACTGTGACTTAATCTTATAATCCCTTTATTGAGAAGATCTTTAATGATTTCCTCTAAAGCATTTTTCTGGTGATGTGGCAACCTGTAACCTCTCTGATTTATAACTGGGGCTCCAGGCTCCAAGTTAATTGCATGGTCACATTCTCTTTGAGGAGGTAGACCAGTAGGTTCTGCAAAAACATCCTTGAAATTCTCTAAGATTGTAGTAATTCCAGGTTTTTGCACAGAGTCATTCATGGTCTCAAGTTGCACTGGTTGCATCCACATCAGGGCTCCAGTGAGCATGTCATCCATTATATTTTCCATATCTTGCAGTAGAGGAGTACAGGGGCTTGTTGGCAAGCTCTCATCCAAGAAGGTTATTTGTTTTCCATTGGAAAGTTTGATTCCCAACTTCATGTTAGGCAGATCAAAAATAACAGGACTGTGCTTATACATCCAGTTAGCTCCAAGTATGATATCATATCCAGTGAGTTTCAACATCCTGAAATCAGACTCTAATTCCACTCCTTGGATAGTGTATTTGGTGTTGTAGAGAGAGAAGTCACTGTATAGTTTACCCCCATTTGCTACAATCACTTGAACTTGTTTCACTGGTGTGGCAGGACATCCAGATTGTAAAGCTAGAGCATGGGTAATGAAAGTGGTAGTGCTTCCACTATCCACTAAGGCCAGGCCTACTGTGTTTCCAATTTGGACTTGCAGAGTAAAAGTGTGTTTCCTTTTGTCTTCAGGTACTCTTGTAGCAGCATGCATAGAAATTTTGAGCTCTTGGTGATCAGGAGGTTCTTCTTCCACATCTGACTGTACCTCCTCTGCATCTACTATGTAGATGATGTCAGGATTTTCTGCTTGTTCTTGTAGTGCTTGAATTTGAGCTTTTTGTGACATCTTGCACACCTGCTTATGCCCTGGAAACCATGGCTCCCTACATTTATAACAAATGCCCTTTTCTCTGGCTTGTTGTATAACAGCAGCAGGGGATGTACTTGCAGGGATTACAGGTTTGGAGACTTCTCCTGGAGTTCCTCTTCTGTAGTTGGGCACATAAGACTTCTGAGTAGTAGTTGGAGGACATGATTTCTCAATTCTTCTGGCTAACCACATAGCTTTGGTCATGTCAGTAGGTTCTAAACATTCCAAGTGACTTCGGATATAAGGATTTAGACCTGCAATGAAACTATGCATGTAATAGTCATCTGGTATTATAGGGTTGTCCCTTCTCATCAAGTTCATGTGCTGCTCAAATTCAGCTATATACTGAGCAACTGAAGTTTGCTGAGTTAACTTGTGGAATGCTTTCACATTTTCACATACAGATGTTATGGCAAATCTTTGTGTAATAGCAGAGCAGAATTTGTGCCAAGGAGTATGATGAGCAATGAACCCAGTACCTCTCCACCATTGTATAGCCTCTCCCTTCAAGTAAGAAACTGCTATCTCAGTCCTTTGTTCAATTGGTGTCCTTGCAGCTGAGAAATATTGTTCAATGTTTTGTATCCTTGAGTCTGCATCCCCTCCATCAAATTCAGCAATGTTTAACTTTGCAGGTTTAACACACATAAGATTTCTTCTGACTTCAGGTACATAAGGTTTGTTTCTTTCTCTTCTCCCCTCTGCTTCAGGTAATTCCTCCACTGTCGTAAATTGCCTTATGACTTGTCCTTGCTGTTGTGGAGGCGTGAGGAATTTCTGCTTGTTAACTGCATGGTTAGTGCATGGTTAGGATGCCTATAAGGTCCCTTAGGAGTGCCATCCATATTCAGTTCTCTGCCTGTAGCTTTGTCCGCCTGAACAACAGATCCTATAGTTGCAGGATCATGTTTATCAGGAGGAAAATGGTTGTTCGGCAGTTGCTTAGGTCTCCCTGGAGGAACAATTGTGCTTCCTTGTCCTGATAACGGATCCGGTCTTTCTTCCTCCTTGTCATCTTCTTCCCCTGGTTGTTCTGCAGCTAACTTCAGCAAGGTGGTCTGAATTTTCTTGAAATTCTTCTGTATGCTAGCAAAATTCTTGTTCACCGAATCAGTGAAATGATAGAATTCCTTTCTATCTTCCTCTCTCTCTTGCCGGGGTGTTTTGATGTCCAGTTGCATAGATTCGAGTTCCAAACACTCAGTATCTTGCATCTCACCTGCCATGTCTTCAGGGTTTTTGTTGGTCATTACTTGCAGATCTGGTCCAAGAACGAACTTGCGAGGAACGGAAGGAATTTTACAATGGTTGCCCGGAAACCAACCACTCTGGCTCAATTTCGCTCATCAGATCGGAAGGATACCATGTCGCCAGAGTAAACAGCACTGAAGGGAGGGTTGGGTAGGATTTTGCACTGAAGAAATGTTCTTCAGAAACCACGACTCCACCTTTCTGCTGCGATCGATCCGCCGCCGCCAATCGCCGCCGAACACCGCCGCCACCCCGACCAGAGGCCAGATCGGATCTGGGCTCGAATCCCGCCTCCAAGGACTACAACCTACGATTTGTATACCACTTGACAGGCCCTAGTAGTGGCCGCCTCTGAATTTGCACACAATCGAAAGAAAAACAAGCAATTTGGTGGGGAATTTGGTGGTTGATTCACTCAGATCCAAAGCAAGTAGCTAGGGATTTTCGCCAGCCGGAACACGGCGTCTACAAGGGCCAAGCCCAGATTAATCCAGAATGCCCCTCTCCACAAGCCGGAGGGGTTTATAAAGCAAAATTCAGAGTAAAGTAGATAGCGACATGTTCGACAGGTAAAAAGACAGCGCGGTAACTTTTAAAAAGTAGGGCGCGACAACTCCAGCCGTCCAGATGAAGATCGACGGTTATGGGCACACTTTAACGGCGAAGCGGTAAGTTCTCCTCGTAGCCGCCAGATCGCAGATCGACGACCCTAGCTCCTCCAGACACGAACTCACGGTACTGTGGCTCATCAAATGAACTGCTACAGTTGGCGGGCCTGACAGGATTGTGATGGCAAACTTGATCCTGATAAGATAGCTCTTGACGGTATCTCTGTGTGGATGCAGATACACCGAGTACCTGATGTATATCGGCATGAAACAATAGTGGGTCAACTGGCTCACCGGATTGGCTGGGTGTGAGAGGTACAATTATCCCATGCCCTTGTATTTTGAATGGAATTATGTGCGAGTTCGTGCTCGTGTACTAGTTGCAAAACCCCTCACTCGGTTTACACCCTGTGGAGGGAGATGGAAAACACATGTTACTTGTCAAATATGAGAAGATACCCTTTTTCTGTGAGGTCTGTGGCTTGATGGGGCATAACTTTGAGGAGTGTGGAAGTGGGGTCTCGTAGGAGAAGGATAAGCTCTAGAGTAGTGGCTTTTTGATCACTCCAAGATGCACAACGCCCTTCTCATCGGTGTTGGGAAGGCGGGCACTATTGCGTGACACACGTGGACGATGAGGCAGGAGAAGAGGGGGACAGACTAAAACAATGCCCAGAAAATGCAACTCGCAGGAGGCTGATTTGGATGGAAAAGATGAAGATCTTAATGATATTGCGGCTAGCTCAATGAAAGCAACAGAGGAATGTGATGAGGAGGAAGAAAAAGACAAGTTAGCTGGCAGTACAAAGAAGAAACTGAACCTATCAGGCGATGGGGCTAATGGGAAAGGGGGGAACGCAATTGAAGCAATACCACCATATCCACCTACGTATGTCACTCCGAGGGAAAGAAAAAACCAAGAAGAGCGGAATCAACAAGCAACATCGCAGAGAGGAAGGACCCTAGTGACAAGATGGCATCAGCAGCAGCCTCCCAGGGGAGGACCCCCGCACCAAATGGCTATCCTATGCTGGAACTGTCGCGGGTTGGCCAACCCCGTGACAGTTCATGCGCGACTTCACACGGTAGTGTGCGTCAATGATCTTATGCATGGTGGAAAGACAAATTGCAAAAGTATGCATAGTGTTTGGCAAAAACTCTGGGTTTTGATGGTGCTTAGATCATCTCCAGCCGCGCCCCCAACAGGCCCCCCGGGGTGACTTTTGGGGCGCCGGCGCCCCAAAAAAGCCCCAGTCGGGCCCCAAGATGCCGAAATCCGTCGACTCGGCCCGTTTTTGAGCTCGGCGATCCAAGGCCGAACGCAGCGCGTTGGGGGGCGCTCGAGGGCTCCGGCGGAAGGGAAAAACACGCCTGGGCCACACTGTCAGGCGAAAAGTCAAGAATATCGTCCAGATTCGGCCCCCACCCCGCGCGCTCGGCCACAACCCTGCCGATCCCGGCACCGCCCACCGCCCAGCACCGCTAGATAGGCCATTCCCCGCTGGAAAGGAGAGAAGGTTTCGCCGAGGCAACCTTTTCACCACCTTCCGGGCGAGTTTTCCGGTGCCCCGGCCGCGCTGGGCGGCATACCGGTGGCTGTGCGCCTATGATGCCCGCCAAGTGTTTGGCGATTTGTCTGCCCAGCCCGACAATGGACTCGGACAACAAGGAGGCGCTCGCGACATTGCTGGAGGAGGAAGCGGAAGCCGACGTCCAGGAGGAGGAGCATCTCATGGTCCTCGATGCCCTCGCCGGCCTGCTCACGAATGAAAAGTCACGGCGAGATGGCTCGGCGCCGGGGCAGCTGAAAGCAAAGAACCGACATCGTCTGCAAGGCTACTGCATGCTCTACTCCGACTACTTCGCCAACGCTCCATTGCACGGCGAGAAAACATTTCGGCGCCGTTATCGGATGAGCCGAAAGCTTTTCCTCAGGATTGTGAATTCCATCCGGGAGTTTGACAGCTACTTCAAGTGCAAGAAGGATTGCACCGGCACATTTGCATTCACCTCAATCCAGAAGTGCACAACAACTATGAGGATGCTTGCATATGGAGCTCCCGGTGATTCACTCGACGACTATGGGCGCATGACCGAGTCCACGACCATTGAGTATTTCTACAAGTTATGTAGGGCAATGGTGGTGATGTTTGGACCGCAATACTTGCGATCACCCAATGCTGAAGACACTGCCCGGATCCTAGCACAGAATGTAGCAAGAGAATTTCCTGGGATGCTAGAAAGCATCGACTGCATGCATTGGAAATGGAAGAACTGTCCATTTGCTTGGAAGGGGATGTACAAAGGCGGGAAAAGAGGTTGCAGTCTGGTACTTGAGGCAGTGGCCACACAGGACCTCTGGATTTGGCACTCTTTCTTTGGGATGCCAGGAACTCACAATGACATCAACGTCCTGCAGTGTTCCCATGTCTTTGCCAAGCTTGTTGAAGGTCATTCTCCTCCGGTGAACTTCGAGGTCAATGAGCGGCACTACAACAAGAGGTACTAGCTAGCTGATGGCATCTACCCAAGATGGTCTACATTTGTGAAGACTATCTCAACCCTGTGCCAGGAGGCAAGAACTCCCACTTTGCAAAGGTTCGGGAGGCTTGCAGGAAGGATGTCAAGCGGGCATTTGGTGTGCTCCAATCTCGATTTGCTGTTGTCCGATACCCTGCTCAGACCTGGTCGAAAGATCAAATATGGGAGATCATGACTTGCTGTGTTATCTTGCACAACATGATCATTGAGAGCGAGCAGGAAGAGTCGGTGTTTGACACTGAACCATATTATAGGCAGGGTCCTCTTGCGCAAGTTGATCACCAGCTACCGGCAACCTGGACTGCCTTCCTCAAAATGCGTTAGGAGATCCTAAACCCACAGGCGCACCAACAACTGCAGCACGATTTGGTGGAGCACCTACGGAGGCTCAAGGGCAACGCTTAGCTCGACGTGTGATGAAATAGGAATTTTTATTTGTTGAACTTAATTTGTATTGAATTATTTGTTGTTGAACTATTTGATTTCTATTGATTTTTGGTAATGAACTATGTGATAAAAAAATTACTTGTGTTGAATTTGCACCGAACCACGGCGAACATGGGCCGATTTGCGCCGATATGGGGCCGAAAAGCGGGCGCTTTGCAAAATAGATGGACCAATATCACAGCGCGCGCGCGCGCGGGGGGGGGGGGGGGGGGGGGGGGGGGGAGGCAACGGCTAGAGATGCTCTTATGGTGTTGAAAGCTTGGGTCATTTATTGGAAGAAGGAAATGGGTCTTGAGCTTAGAAACTTCTCCAAATGCCATAGTGATATGGAAGTGAAAGAGGAAGGTAAGGACCCATGGCGGCTCACGTGCTGGTATGGCGAAGCAAACACTAGGATGTGGTGTAGAACTTGGGATATGATGCGTTCTTTGAAAGCTGAGTGTGATCACCCCTGGCTTTGTATTTGAGATTTTAACGAGGTTCTCCGTCAAGAAGAGAAATTTGGACCAAATCTACGAGATATGTCACAAATCACCCTTTTTCGGGAAGGCGTAGATGTTTTTGTGCTTCGTGATATTGGCTACAAAGGCTTGGAAACCTTTGAGAGGCGTATACAGGGGAAGGCAGTACTTTTTTTTCTAGAAAAGGGGGATGACCCCCGGCCTCTGCATCTGGGCGATGCATACGACCATTTTATTAATTATTCTCACAAGACCTTACAAAGTAATACCACAGTAAGCCTAAAGCCGCCGTCTAAGCAACAAACTGTCGCTACACCTATCTAGTTGATGAAGGGGCGCAGATAGCCTGGGCCTAGTACCAAACAGACATCGCAGTCAAACCTAACATCTAAGACCTGAGGACCCATCCAGCACGCCTGCCGGGCATGGGTATCGCCGGTTCGGCGTGCTCTCAGAGGCCACCGCCGCCAACTGCCATCGCTCCATCTTCAGAACTGTACTGATGCATCAATCTTGCTCGGTCTAGCTATCGTCGACGCCACCACGGCGCCCAACGACACCTCCTCCCTGCGCGCAAACAGCTGAGCATGTCGCGGTCGCCACTGACACACCTCAACACCATGCTGCCAAGTACCACCAGCCGACACAGCTTGATGTCTTTGGAGAATCTGTCGTGCGTAGCACCTGCCGACCAGGCATGACAAAGCGTAGCACCTGTCGGTCAGGCATGACTTGACATCTCCACCGAAGCTCCGTGCAAGACGAAGCCGCTCCACCTCCCGCCTCTGACTTCCAGCTCTGTTCCACAAACGATGCTCCCAAGAGAGAAACGACACCGCAGTGTCGCCATCGTTCGATCTGGAACACCAGATCCTAGGGTTTCCCCCGAGCAGCACGAGCGGGTTGACATTAGTTACACGACGATGCCTCCATCAAGGTAACGGCGTAGAACGCCGCCATCGCCTGCCAACAGCTCAATTTTCACCGGCAACTATGTTTCCCCAACTCGCAGCCGGGACTAGATGATGGATCTCGAGATCCGATCACCAAGCCTCTGGCCGGCCATCTCTGACGAAGAAGATGACCACCACCATTGGCCAGCGAGACAACGCGAGATGAAGTAGGGCGCTGCCAGCGTGCGTCCTGGCCAGCACCACCGGCGCTCGGCCCGTCCCGGACCACGCCTCATGACCGAGGGCAACGGCAAGCGCTGCCCCGACGAGGACATAGACCGGAAGCCCAGATCCGGTCCACCCGCACGCCGCCACGTTGCCACCACCAAGCGCCGTTCAGGGGAGCCCCGCCGCCGTGAGGGATGCCGCCCCACGGGCAGCAGGCGCCAGCCACCGACGAAACTCCGCCGCGCGCCACCGGCCGCCGCGAAATCGCCATCGGCCGCCACGAGATCGCGCGAGAATGACGAGGACGCCCCGCCGCCACCTTCCCTGGGGACCGCGCGGGCTTCACCGGTGTCCCCTCCGGCGGCGGCGAAGCAGGGGAGGAGCGGGGAGGGGCGGCTGGCGGCGAGGTTTAGGGTTTCCCCCGTGCGCCAGAGGCGACGCGCGGGGGACGAGGCTTCGCCCAAGCGATTGAGCGGGGAGGGCAGTACTATCTGGTTCGGTCGGATCCTACATTGGCTACAGCCGATTGGTCCAACTTGTTCCCTTTCACGACGCTACATCATTTGCATGTGGCCAAGTCAGACCACTGCCCGACTTTGTTGTCAAACCAAGCAGCAGCTTCGGACTAGAGATCAAATAATCCTAATTTTGTTCCTTATGAGATGATGTGGGAAAGGCATGAAGAGTTTCTACCGCTGCTTGAGCAAGTTTGGGTCAGGGGAAAAGCTGACATGGTTGGAGAGATCACTGACAAACTATGAGGCACGGCCGGTGCAATCATGGCCTGGGGATCAACATCGTTTGGGGCAGTGCTGCATGAACAAAGGAAGCTCTGTTGGACGTGCGGGACGTGCGGGATGCACTGGTGCGGTCGGGTGCATCGGGTGCGCGCGGGACGTGCGGGACACAACGGCGGCTAGTTTGGCAGGGTCTGTGGCCGTTGGTGTGGCTGCGTAAAGACTGAACTTGACCGTGCAATTAGCTAGGAGTAGTTAGCTGCATGGTCAATGGTGTGGCCATTGAGGATATACTGTCCACGCACTGGATATGGACCTGCATGCAGTAGGTGGTTAGTGCATGGAATTAGTTGGGTTAGTGGGCGAGCACGGTGGCCAGGTTAGTGGGTGCGTCTACCTCTTGTGTAGGTGAGTCAGTGAGAAAAAGAGGCCTACAGGGCTGAAGCAGAAACTATGTAGCCAGCGTATTCACCAAGGGGAAGAGCCTCTGGGCAAAGCTTTCTAGGCTCCTTCTTGGTACATGTGTGTGTGTGTCTGTGTGTGTGAGTTTCTCCTTCTTGTGTGTTCTTGAGGGAAATAAAGAAAGGAGAGAGTTATGTGAGGCAGCTCGAGGAAGAAGAAGCGGCTCTAAGAGGAGGCGGCACCAATAATTGGCATCCGAGCGACTAGGTTCGAGGGACGGCCGTGGCGTGCGGCGGCGTCCGCGGCGCGCGCAACGGACATGGAGGCATCGGTTGAGGTGCGTGGAGAGTCCGCGGCGATGTAGTGTGATGCCGTGCGCGCGACGAGCAGCGGCGGTCGCGGAGGCGAGGAGGTCGCCGAGGACCTGCGTGGTGGCGTCGAGGCCATGGCGGCTTGGCGTGACGACCATGGAGGCGCAGTGGCGCGTGGCATGGAGATGCGGCGCGTCGGCGGAGGCCGCAGCGGCGCGGTGCTACGTCATGAAGCGGTGTCCGGGAAGACTTGCATTTGAGCGCGATGGCTTCGATGACGTTTCTCGCCGAGGGACGCCAGGCGTGTGTCGCCGGCGGAGAAGGAGCTCGACGTATGTCGCCGTAGACGACGAAGCAAGCACGGTGGCGACCGGTGTCAGCGTGCCAGGTCGAGTCCGCGGTCGTGGCGACATCGATGACGGGAGCTACCCCAACTCCGACGACGGCGACGTCGTGGCTTAGGGGGTGAGTGTTGGAATAAGCCACGACGTCTGGTGCGGTCGGGCTCGTCGGTCGTGTCGGATGCGCGCGGGACGTGCGGGATGCACTGGTGCGGTCGAACGCATTGGATGCGCGGGACGTGCAGGAAACAAAGGCTGTGTGCATGCTAGTTTGGCAGGGTCCGTGGCCGTTGGTGTGGCTGTGTAAAGACTGAACTTGGCCGTGCAATTAGCTATGAGTAGTTAGCTGCATGGTTAATGGTGTGGCTGTTGAGGATAATACTGTCCACGCACTGGATATGGACCTGCATGCAGTACGTGGTTAGTGCATGGAATTAGTTGTGTTAGTGACCGAGCATGGTGGCCAGGTTAGTGGGTGCGTCTACCTCCTGTGTATATAAGTCCGTTGAGTCAGTGAGAAAAAAGAAGCCGAGAGGGCTGAGGCAGAAACAATGTAGCCAGCGCATTCACCAAGGGGAAGAGCCTTTGGGCAAAGCTTTCTAGGCTCCTCCTTGGTATATGCGCGCACGTGTGTGTGTATCTGTGTGAGTTTCTCCTTCTTGTGTGTTCTTAAGGGAAACAAAGACAGGAGAGAGTTGTGTGATGCAGCTCGAGGAAGAAGAAGCGGCGCTGCGAGAAGGCGGCACCAACAATTGGCATCAAAGCGACCAGGTTTGAGGGGCTGCCGTGGTGTGCGGCGGCGTCCGCGGCGTGCGGCGGACATGGAGGCATCGGTTGCGGTGCGCGGATAGTCTGCGGCGATGTAGTGTGATGCCGTGCGCACGACGAGCAGCGACGGTCGCGGAGGACCAGCGTGGTGGCGCAGAGGCCGCGGCAGCTCGAGCGACCACCGTGGAGACGCAGTGGCGCGTGACATCGAGATGCGGTGCGTCGGCGAAGGCCGCAACGGCGCAGTGCTACGTCATGAAGCGGCGTCCGGAAAGACTTGTGTTTGAGCGCGATGGCATCGACGACGTTTGTCGCCGAGGGACGCCAGGCATGTGTCGCCGGCGGAGAAGAAGCTTGGCGTATGTCTCCGGAGACAATGAAGTAAGCACGGTGCTGACCGACGTCAGCGTGCCAGGTCGAGTCCGCGGTCGTGGCGACATCGATGACGGGAGCTATCCCAACTCCGACGACGACGACGTTGTGGCTTAGGGGATGAGTGTTGGAATAAGCCACAGCGTCTGGAGCGGTCGGGCTCGTCTAGTACGTCTGGTGCGCGCGATACGTGTGGGATGCACTGGTGCGGTCGGGCGCGTCGGGTGCGCGCGGGACATGCGGGACACAACGGCGGTGTGCATGCTAGTTTGGCAGGGTCCATGGCGGGTGGTATGGCTGCTGAAAGACTGAACTTGGTCGTGCAATTAGCTAGGAGTAGTTAGCTGCATGATCAATGGTGTGGCCATTGAGGATATATTATCCACGCACTGGATATGGACCTGCATGTAGTATGTTATTAGTGCATGGAATTAGTTGGGTTAGTGGCAGAGCATGGTGGCCAGGTTAGTGGGTGATTAGTGCATGGAATTAGTTAGGTTAGTGGCCGAACATGGCGGCCAGGTTAGTGGGTGCGTCTACCTCCTGTGTATATAAGTCAGTCGAGTCAGTGAGAAAAAGAGGCTGAGAGGGCTGAGGCAGAAACAATGTAGCCAGCGTATTCATCAAGGAGAAGAGCCTCTGGGTAAAGTTTTCTAGGCTCCTTCTTGGTACATGTGTGTGCATGAGTTTCTCCTTCTTGTGTGTTCTTGAGGGAAACAAAGAAAGGAGAGAGCTGTGTGAGGCAGCTCAAGGAAGAAGAAGCGGCGCTGCGAGGAGGCGGTGCCAACAAGCTCCACAAGCGACTTGGGGAGCTGCGTACTCACCCAGCTCATGTTTGGTCTTCTTATGAGGAGATAAAGGTTGAAGGACGCATCACTGAGCTCTTCTTCCGTGAAGTGGTGTGCATGGAATTAGTTGGGTTAGTGGCCGAGTGTGGTGGCAAGGTTAGTGGTTATGTCTACCTCCTGTGTATAGAAGTCAGTTGAGTCAGTGAGAAAAAGAGGCCGAGAGGGCTGAGGCAGAAACAATGTAGCCAACGTATTCACCAAAGGGAAGAGCCTTTGGACAAAGCTTTCTAGGCTCCTCCTTGGTACATGTGTGTGTGCGTGAGTTTCTCCTTCTTGTGTGTTCTTGAGGGAAACAAAGAAATGAGAGAGTTGTGTGAGGCAGCTCCAGAAAGAAAAAGCGGCGCTGCGAGAGGGCGGCGCCAACAAGTTCCACAAACGACTTGGAGAGCTGCGTATTCACCCAGCTCATCTTTGGTCGTCTTATGAGGAGATAAAGGTTGAAGGACGCATCACTGAGCTCTTCTTCCGTGAAGAGTGTTAGCTTCGGTCCCGAACGTACGAACGCCGACGAGTACTTTCCGTCGAGTTCCGGCTGGCCGATCCTTTGACCAACAGACGTACGGACAACAAGAAGCAACTAGGCAGGCAGCTGGATGGATCCTCGTGTCTAGCTAGCTAGTGTAGACAAGTCGTCGGAACTCAATACGCGGAGTCGCCGAGTTATAGCAACAGGCTCGTATCGAGCCTTTGTACTTTTATTGCTTTGATTGATCTGATTACAGGCATAAGGTATAGCTATATTTATACTAGTACAAAGCTAGCTAACCCAAACCTACTCGGATGACTGAATGTATCCGTTCCGGACACGACAACGTGGTTAATTTCAACAGTCACCCCCCTAAACACGATGTCCTCACTTCACAGCTTGGACGCCGATCCTTCCTCGCATCTCCGTGAACTTCTGTCGTCCCAAAGACTTGGTCAGGATATCTGCAAGCTGATCGTCGGTGCAAATGTAGTTGACTTCAATCTTGCCTTCTTCCATGCAATCCCGTATGTAGTGATACCTTATAGCAATGTGCTTACTTCTATCATGATGCACTGGATTCTTACATAGGGCAATCGTGGACTTGTTGTCAACATAGAGCACCACTCCTTCCGGTTCCTTGTCAGTGAGGTCACCGAGTAGCCTTTCTAGCCACACACCTTGACCTGCCGCGGTTGCAGCTGCAATATACTCTGCTTCACAGGTGCTTTTGTGATAGCCAACTAACTATGCTTCTTCCCAAGAAATATGCCGCGCCCGAGGTACTTTTACGGTCGTCAATATCTCCTGCCAAGTCGCTATCATTGTAGCCAAGTAGCTCCACCATCTCCTTTCGCTTTTCTCTCAAATAGACACAACCGAAGTTAGTTGTCCCTTTGATGTACCTGAGTATTTGTTTCACAGCTGCCCAATGTTCTGTCGTGGGTGCTTCCATGAAGCGACTCACTACGCCAATGGAATAGGCCAAGTCTGGTCGTGTATTCACAAGATACCTTAGGCTTCCGACCACACTTCTATACTCCGTTGCATCAACCGCGGGTAAGTTTAAGTCGAGGCTCCATTGGAACATGACTTGGATTGCAGTCCTCCATGCTACAATTTCAAGAATCTTCTTTGCATATGCCTCCTGGCATAGCATGATTCCCTCCGGCTTTTGATGTACCTCGATCCTGAGATAGTAAGTCAAGAGCTCTAGATCACTCATCTTGAAAAGCTCCTTCATTTGTAGCTTGAATCTAGCAATCTCCTCCTCATCTGCTCCAGTTATCAAGAGATCATCAACGTAGATGCCCACTAGGAGACGATCCTTGCCTTTACCTCGCTTGTACATAGCATGCTCCAGTGGACTTTTCTCAAAACCAAGAGAAACTAGTGTACGATCAAGCTTGATGTTCCACGCCCGAGGAGCTTGGCATAGCCCGTACAATGCCTTGTGTAGTTTCAACACCTTGTGCTCCTCTCCCTTTTTGATGTAACCCGGTGGTTGCTTCACATACACTTCTTCTTTTAACTCCCCGTTCAAAAAAGCGGATTTTACAACCATGTGATGTAGCCTCCAAGATTCTTGAGCCGCGAGAGCTATAACTAGCCTCACCGATTCCATCCTTGTGACAGGAGCGAACACTTCCTCGAAGTCTACACCTTACTCTTGCACGTATCCTTTGGCTACGAGCCTTGCCTTATGCTTCACCAAGTTTCCTTCGGCATCTTTCTTGACTTTGTACACCCACTTGAGCCCTATGATTTTATGATCGTTGGGTGGATCCACGAGCTCCCATGTTTTGTTGTCTTGGATCGATCCCAACTCCTCGTCCATAGCACGACGCTAAGCAAACACTGTCGACCTCTTCTTTTAATTTTCACCGGATTTACTTTTGGAAGCGCTTCCTTTGGATATAAATCCACCACTGGTCGAAGACGTACTGGTGTCGGCGGAGGTTCCCTTGTCTCATGTTCAGTCGAAGACGAGGAATCATCATCTGAAGTTGCCACACTTCCGTTTTTAGGCGATTGATGTTCTTCTGAACTGGCTGTATGTGTACTGGATGCACCAGGTGAGATTGATGCATGTACAGGAGAACCAACACCATGCACGTGGCCTTCTGGACCTCTTGGCCTGCTGGCACTACAAGAAATATGTCAACTAGTGACCTTTTGTCAGTGACCCTGGAAGAATTGGTCATAGATCTATGACCATTTCAGACCAATTGGTCAAAAGCGGTTCGGGGGGCTCCAAACCCTAAACTATTGCGACCATTTTGGTCAGAAAGGTCGTAATTTCCTTACATGAAATGGTCACAAAGCAAACAGTGCTAGTCCGCTGCCTTATTTCTAGTTGTTAATGACCAATATAGATGGTCATAGCCTTGTAGATTGTGGTGGGTTGTGATGACTAGGCGCCATCTCATCAGTTTTGCCTATGTGTCATGTCCATGTGGCAGTTTTCGCCCTAGGTTGTGAAGCAACCTATATTTCTGTTAGTCCAAAAATTCCCAAAAAAATTCTCATAAATGTTTTGGATCATATCTTCATCGAATATGTCAAAAACATTCCTTGCCTAGTTCAAAAATAATTCGAAAATATTCATTTTCCTATTCTGTTCAGAGCAGCACTTTGTGAAGGAAGTGCCACTTTGGCATGTCCAAATGGTATCCATTTTCTACAGTGCTTTCCTATGCCCAAATAACCATCCTCCACCAAATGCCAGCTCAATCCATTTATTATTTTGAGCCCAGCTTCAACATTCGTATTTATGTCCAATGTGGTACTTTGTAAAGCAAGTACCACCTAGGCTCCTCCTTTTGAGGTGAAAATTTGTGAAGACGGTCTTCTTAGTAACTGATCATCCTCAGCCAAAACTCACGCCCATTAACCATGTGCATTTCCCGTACCGCAAATCAAACACTTGGCTGCTTATTCATGTTTGAGCATCGATCGGTCTCCCCGTGAGAATCTTATGTTGTGATTTTCTTCCTAGCACCTACCTGGGGAGTACCCAACCCAGTAGACATGCCTAGGCCGCCCAGAACACATGGCAACGTCACGGTCACGCAGTGACCACGCGACGGGCATGCGAGCTTACGCGCTTTAGAGTTGGGGCCCTCAGCCACCGTCCAAACCTCGATGTCTCGCCATCAAACCATGTATTTATGCTTAAATAGATACTTATTTACCTATAAATGGTTTTTGGAAAAAATAAAGAGCAAACTATAAGGCAGCTGCAGTTCAAATTTGACATGTTTCCAACTGAATCGACGGCAATTTGTCTTTTTCATCAGAGGTGGATCAAATCTTTTTTCACCCAACAATTTTGTCAATTGTGCATTATATATGGCCTAGTATTTTATAAAATTGATTTGGTACATTTTTGCAACAATTATTTGGTAGTTCCTTCACAAAAAAACCTCCTTTTGGGCACTCGAAAAATGAAAAATGAATTTTCCGTGCAAAGAAAATGAAAACTTCCTTAGGAAACATTGTTTGGAATTCCAAGATGTACCCTTGTGCACAATATGATATCATTTGAACAAACTATGCCATGAATGTGGCCATAAGATTGATCATTTGGCTTGAAAGCCATGAATCTCACGCATGATAGCTCATTTATGAGAACACTTTTTAAAAATAATTACCGTATTACAAGTTTATTATTTTTCCTGGAAACTTGGTCACATATAATGACACAATGCGAAGGTTTTCCAATTTTTTTGATTTTTTTTGAATTTTTTATGCCCGTTTCAAAATTCAGTCAAAACGGCGGGCTTGACTGTTCCTATCTAGTGGTTGAATCTTGGAATTTTTTTGGTGTTTCTCTGATTAAATAGATACTTATTTACCTAGAAATGATTTTTGGAAAAAATAAAGAGCAAACTATGAGGCAGCTGCAGTTCTAATTTGACCCGTTTCCAACCGAATCGATGGCAATTTGTCTTTTTCACCAGAGGTGGATCAAAGCTTTTTTCACCCAACCATTTTGTCAATTGTGCATTATATATGGCCTAGTATTTTATAAAATTAATTTGGTCCATTTTTGCAACAATTATTTGGTAGTTCCTTCACAAAAAACCCTCCTTTTGGGCACTCGGAAAATGAAAAATGAATTTTCCGTGCAAAGAAAATGAAAACTTCCTTAGGCAACATTGTTTGGAATCCAAGATGTACCCTTGTGCACAATATGAGATCATTTAAACAAACTATGCCATGAATGTGGCCATAAGATTGATCATTTGGCTTGAAAGCCATGAATCTTCACGCATGATAGCTCATTTATGAGAACACTTTTTTAAAATAATTACCGTATTACAAGTTTATTATTTTTCCTGGAAACTTGGTCACATATAATGACACAATGCGAAGGTTTTCCAATTTTTTGATTTTTTTTGAATTTTTTATGCCCGTTTCAAAATGCGGTCAAAACGGCGGGCTTGACCGTTCCTATCTAGTGGTTGAATTTTGGAATTTTTTTGGTGTTTCTCTGATTAAATAGGTACTTATGTAACTAGAAATGATTTTTGGGAAAAATAAAGAGCAAACTATAAGGCACCTGCCGTTCAAATTTGACCCGCTTCCAATTGAATCAGCGGAAATTTGTCTTTTTCACGAGAGGTGGATCAAAAACTTTTTACACCCAACCATTTGGTCAATTGTGCATTAAATATGGCCTAGTATTTTACAAAAATGATTTGGTCCAATTTTGCAACAAATATGTTATAGGACCTTCACAAAAAAACTTATTTTGGGCACTCGAAAAATGGAAACTTGTGCAAAGGAAATAAAAACTCCCTTTGTCAATATTGTTTGCAAATCCATGATGTAAACTTGTGCAAAATATGATATCATTTGAACAAATATTTGATAGGACTTTCACAAAAACACTCATTTTGAGCACTGAAAAATGGAATAAATTTTTTTATCTTGAATCGATCACGACCAATTTATATGGTCATAAGGTCATCAAATGGTTTGCTGCGTTCTGATTGGACCATGAGCATATCACGCGGATCACGCATCAACCATCGTCGGATGCTTCCGGATCCAACGGCCCAAACCCACCCGAGCCGAAACCCTAGGTCTGTCCTCATGGACATTTTCCACCCACCCCCACCTCCATTCTTTCTTTCTTTCTCTCCCTCCGCCCCTCAGATCCTCTCCCCTCTCCCCCGATGCAGATCCCCCTCGTCCCCCTCGTCGCTGCCACCCGCCCCTCGTCCCCCTCAGGCCTCAGAACCTCGCCGCCACCCACCTCCACTGCCGCCCTCACTCTCCCCTCGTCTCCCTCGTCCTCGACCAACCTCACCGCCCCTACTCAGGCCTAACCCCTACCCCGCGGCCATGGCCATGGCCCCGCCGCTAGGGTTTCTCACCCAGCCTTCCCTCGCCGTCGCCCGCGCAGGAGGAAGGAGCCCAAGGCTCCAGTGGCCATGAGCGATGGCAAGGACACCCTCGACCTCTCCGCCCTCGGCGTCGCCGTCCCCAACAGCGTCCCCAACACCGCGGTGTGCACGGGCAACGCGACGACGCCAGCGCCGCCTCCCCACTGGGGCGCCCAGCTTTGGGGCAGCGCAGGTGGGCTTCGGTGTCTCGTCGCCACCACCTCACTCTCCTCCACCCGTCGATGACCAGGCCGGGGGCGGAAGCCGCAAAGCCGGCGAATCGATCTCCTCGCCACTGCCTCCCTCTGCTCCGCCCGTTGATGTGCAGACCGGGAGCCAAATCTTCGAAGCCGGGGGATCGAGCTCCGCTGCTGCGCACGCCGGGGAGCAGGTAATGGCGCGTCTCTTGCGCTTGAGATGTCACGACCTGATGTGTTCCCTTTCGAGTTATTCGAGTTCGACTAAGCGTTTCTTGGTTTCTGTCGAGTAGGTTGGATTGCCGAAGGCCAAGAAGACGATCTTGAGAAAGATAATCAGCTCCGGCAAGGACAAGGTATAGCCTGAATCTTGTGCTTCTTGATTACTTTGTGATTTTTTTTGAATTAGACAACAAAGGTGGAAGGTAAGGTGGCTGGCCGTCGTGCACTCTTTATACAGCCCTTGCGTGATGCCACAGCAACACTTGCATTTAATCTTTCCAGCAATTCGAATTTCCAGCAGAGAGCCTATAAGATATTACAAATCGAAACTTCATAACTCGAGAGCCTGTAGCCCAAAGAGATCCAGGTCTGCTGCTTGCATTATTATTGGATCTGTTAGATCGGTTTAATTCAGAGATGCAACGTGATCTGTGCTCTGCTCCTTTGATGTTTCTGAATTCTGATGTGAAAGCATGTCCACATCTGTAGAACTGTGCTCTGTGCATGACTAGTGATCGATGGTGACTGTTCCTATAGTTGATACATCTGTAGAACTCATGCATATTGACTGGATATATACGTGTTGAATGTTCCTATAGATTTCTGATGTGCATGTTCATTAGAATCCACTGGACCTTTGCACACCTAAAATTTCAAGTGTGGATATATATTGTCAGTCTCGAGTCCGCACTTCTGTAGGTTTCTGATGTGGAACACCTACGCATTACTAGCATGGAAATATGGATTAAGTTTCCTGGAATTTGAGCACATGAATGGACTGTTAATTAATCCGTTAAGGTACACAAGGAGTTTGTTTAATCTAGAAATTGTACAAATCTGCAGCATGCATACTTCAGGTTGTTAAATAAGGAAGGAGCTCGGGGTTTAGTTCCACGCAACAGGGGTTGGGTAGATTCCTTGCAACCTCTAGAAATAGTGAGATGAATCATTGTTGTAATTTGTAAAGCTCTCAAGGAAAGTAGTTTAGCCAAAATATTTATTGTGGACATTCTGTTAGCTAGTGTGCATTGCCAAGTACAACTATTCTACTTTGTATGGAATCATCTATAGATATTATTTCTTTAAGTGTTGCTGGCTATATTAAAATTATACCCCGAGGCACTGTAGCATTAGTGTGTTGTTTCGCTTTTGGTCTTCTCTATCTATGCCTATAAGTCAGGTTGTTTTTGTGGCATCCAGGGGCGCAATGCTGGAGCTGGTAGGCAAGCTAGCACCCATGGATTCGTGAACTGGCTTGGATGTGTACTTGGTCGCCAGGGTTGGATGAGGACGACGGTAACGAGGTGAGACCATCGTGATCCACCCTCCCACTTCTTTCTCATGATTTTGTAACTGCTCAACATGTTGATCTATTCTGAACATCTGAAACTTGCTGTGTGCAGGGTGACTAGTGATGCGGCACGCCAAGCGGCATCGGGGGAAGGGGGTCTCCTGCTCGAGGAGTAGGGGCGCACCCAGCCGGCAGCCCTGTCCTGCTTGAGGGGGGGAGAGGGGTCTGCTCCTCTGCTTCCATTGTGACCGCGGCAGGTAGCTCCTCCATCTCCCTCCCCCTCTTCATGTGCTCACTACTTCTGCTGCTAAGTTGATGAATATGTGATGCACTTGTGCCAAGGAATTTTAGAGGGATCTGTATGAACAAGTCATGTTTTTATTTTATTTTATTTAGGTTGTTAGTTACCAAACAGAGAGAGAAGATGAGCTCCTCCTTGGATTTTTTTTCTGCCAGCACATGATTTGTATGTATGCAATCATCATCTTGCATGTGTGAGCTGATTCCTTGCTTGGGCGAAGTGTTAGTGTCGATTTGTTGTGGTGGTGCTCATCTGGCCATTGATTTGTTGCTGATAATTAGGTGCTAAAGAATGCTGCAGGTTTATTAGGATGTGGCTGAAACCATCGGATGTCCTTCGTGGACTTGCTATCAATACTTGTCTCATGTTTTGTTTCCTTTCTGGACATGTTATGGTTCAAGTGTTGCTGCTGCTTAGTACTAAGTGCTTAACTTAACTAAGCTTGAGCTACTAAAACCCACTCTCAAATTAATGAAATTCCTGTTTTGTGAAACTTCAATGTTGAGCTCCTCTCCTCGCTGAGCCGTGGCCGTTGATTTTCATTTCGTCCACCACCACTCCAGCTACCTTCTTGTGTAATCAAATTTTGCTCCTGCATGTTTGTATGTATGTATGAGGCTGGGTAGTTCAACTCTAGTTTTCCTTCTACCAAACAGATTGAACTTTTAATGCTTGCTACACATGCTTGTGTACCTAAACATTCTGTACATTTGTTGTTGTTGTTGACTGTGCAGTCTAAAAACACACTGTCTTTTCTTTTCGTGTGTAACAGCCAAGATGATCTGCTTTACACTTACAATTCGTGTTGACTAAATCCGAGCAAGTCTCCTTCCAGTTCCACCATAAGTAACACACTGCAGGTACAGCTCAAATCTTGCTCTATTTCTTTTTTGTGTTGGCTCGATCAGGTTTCTCCCAAATCTAGTCGATCGGATATCATCATGCTATCTTGTTCCTTTCAGTATGTGCCCACGTATATTTAAGCTGCACCTGATTATATATAGGCATAGCATGGGCTCGGACTTTTAAGCATACCACATCTCGTTCTGTTACATGTTCTGTACTTACAGTTCCTGGCGATGTATTCAAGCCTGTGAACACATATATTTACAGGTACCCCTGTTTATATCAAGGCCTCCCGGGTAGGTTATCTACCGAGTGGCAAACAGTTAGATCTCATACCGATGAAATGAACTAGTTCTTTTTATATGCTGCATTCAGATTCGTCATGTGATTATTAGTTATTTTTAACCAATGCTAGACCTAGCATGTGTACACTCTAATCTCTAATGATGTTTGTCTTTGTGTTCAGGAGCTCCAGGTCTACAAAATGAAGTTCGAAACCATATAGCTCTACTCAGCAAAGAGTCGTCTCTTCTATTCGATTGTAATAGAATGTAAATATTGTAATATTGTAATAGTAGGCATATCTGGGTTGTAATAATTATGTACAGATTGTAGTAGACTTAGTTTTATTTGATGAACTACATTTGTACTGTTCTGTTTGAAATATTGATTATGTATGTGATTTGAAAATGTGTGGAATGGAAACCTAACTTGTGGGATTCACTTATGAAATTAATCTAAGCAATTTTGAATTTTCTGTCAAGTGGGCCCAATGTGTGAGAAGATGACAAGTGGGACCAGCTCCAAAATATAATGGCCCAAACAATGTTAAAAGACCCGGCCCAGAAATAAATAAAAGGCTGAAATGGGTTGGCTCATGTAACTTACAGAAAAAAATAAATATTAAAAGGCTGAATTAATGGGCTAGGCCCATGTAGAAAACTGAATTGGATCGGGCTGAATCTTGTGCCACATCAGCTTGCCACGCTGGATGCCTACGTGGCCTGAGGAGGTTGCTAGTGACGAAAATGCCACAGTGGACATATTTTGGTCATAAACGTCTTCGACCATTCCAGAAGAAAGGTCGCTATGGTCAGTTAATGACCCCCAGCTTTTGACCTTATGTTTTTGGTCACAAAAAGGTCACAAATTGAAAACAGTGATCATTTAGTGACCAATAGTGGTGGTCACTAGTTGACATATTTCTTGTAGTGTGGATGGACTGCCAGGCGAAGAACCTGGTGCTGCACCGCGCCCAGCTGGGCCTGCTGAGCCGCGCCCTTGCTGTGGGCTGCTCCCCCGTGACTTGTTCTGCTGGCCACCAGGACGAGCGCTGCCTGGCGTGCCGTACGCAGCTTCGTGCGCGTCAGCCGCTGCTGCTTCTGGCGCGTTGTTTGTGCTCCTTGCTGCTCCCGCATCAGGATCATTGCTCAGTCGCAAAGAGTTAGCTGATCAACATTACCTGCATGCTCAGATTCGTCGTAAACGACACTAAAAATTTCATCGGAAGACGGGTATACCGACTCGGTGGAGTTCCAATTCCATGACCTTGCTTCTTTAAAGACCATGTCGCGCGTCACAACCACCTTATTGGTCGAGGGGTTGCATGCACGATATGCCTTTGTTCCCTTTTCATAGCCAACCAACACCATTGGAGTACTCCGATCCGCCAATTTGCTAGTATGCCGGTCACTGTCTTCACATGCGCCACGCACCCGAAAGTGCGAAGATGATCAACTGTGGGCTTGTGTCCGTACCATGCTTCGTACAGCGTCATCCCAACCACACTCTTGGTTGGAGCCCGGTTCAGCAGATAAACGGCCGTATTGACCGCCTCACCCCAAAACTTGCCCGGCATGCCTTTACTTTTCAACATGCTTCGTGCCATCGCCACCACGGTTTGATTCCTCCGTTCCACAACACCGTTTTGCTGCGGTGAATATGGTGCCGTAAGATACCGCTTGATCCCTTGAGCTTCGCAAAAGTCCGTGAATGCACGGGACTTGAACTCACCCCCCCAATTGGTACGGAGGGCCTTCAGTTTGGCTTCAGATTCTACTTCAGCCGCCATTTTTATTATCCTGAAGGCTTGCAAAGCTTGATCCTTCGTCTTCAACAACACAATCCACATGAATCTGCTGAAGTCGTCGACGACGAGCAAGAAGTATTTGTTTCCGGCAGGGGTGGCCGGTGTAATCGGTCCGCACAAGTCTCCATGTACCAACTCAAGAGCTTTACTCGCTCTAAAGTTTCCCTCTCTTGGGAACGGGGATCGCCTTTGTTTCCCAATGAGACAGCCGTCTCACACTTGGTTGACATGATTGATGCACGGTAGACCACGTACCATCTCCTTTTGTCCAAGTTGCCGAAGAGCCTGGAAATTTAGATGACCGTAGCGCGCGTGCCACTTCCATGCCGAGTCGTCCATGCTCGACAGGAGACATACCGGATCCACACGATCCAAGTTGAGGACGTAGAGCCTGTTCGGTGACCTCTGCACCTTCATAATCAACATCCTCTGACGATCATACCCCCATAGAAAGCCATCTTCGAGCACAATCTTGCAACCACGCTCCTCGAGCTGGCCAAGACTTATGATGCTACTCTTTAGCTTGGGAATATAGTACACATCTGTGAGTACCTTGTGACCGCCATTCTTCAACTTAAACAGGACAGTACCTCGCCCTGCGATGTCAACGGTCCGTCCTTCGCCGAATCGAACCGTGCCTCCCACCGAAACACTGAGCTCAGAAAACTGGTCCTTGTCGCCGGTCATGTGGTTGCTAGCGCCCGTGTCGAGGTACCACACGTGCCTCGACATGTTCATCCTCTTCTTATCGTGAAGATAAACTGCCTCCTCTATGAGCGTGACAACCTCTGTAGCCGGCACCTTTGGAGCTGGACTATCCTCGTCCATTAGCTCGCATACTTCGACCATGAGCATCATGTCTCCATCATCACCTCCTTTGGCCATGAGAGCTTTCTTCTTCGGTGGTTTCTTGCACTCCGACTTGAAGTGCCCCATGATGCCACAGTTGTGACACTTGATCTTGTGCTTGTCGAACTTCTTCTTCGGAGCGCCGTCGCCGGCGTTCTTCTTACTTTGTTCTTTTGGCGCACGATCTTGGCGAGTGTTGCTGCTAGAGCCCTCGCCACCTCTCCGTGAGTCCAGCGCCAGCCACTGAGCCCGTGTGAGCATGACATCCTCATCATTCCTCCCATCCCCGAGATTGTACCGCATACGCTCGTCATGAGCCTTGTAGCGTCCGACGAGATCGTCGATGGAGAGAGTCCCAAGATCTACGCACTGCTCGATCACCGTGACAATTTGCGGGTACCGGGGAGAGGCTGCGCGCAAGAACCGCCGGACAACTGAGGTCTCCGTAAGGTTTTCACCAAGCGCGCGGATCCGATTGACGAGAGTAGCCACCCGTGAAGCGAACGCATCCACGGACTCATTGTCGTCCATGACCAAAGTCTCATAGTTCCTTAGGAGAGTTTGGAGATTGGCTTGCTTGACGCGGGTGTGTCCCTTGAACATGAGCTTCAAGGTATCCCACGCTTCCTTCGCCGTTTCTTTGGCGATCAGGTGTTGGAGGACATCCATCGGCATCACCGAGTAAATCGCCGACGCCGCCTACCGATCCTTCCGGTGCTCGGTTCCCTCCTTCTTGAACGCGTCACCTCCTGGGTCGACAGCGTCCCATAGCTCGTTGGCGCGGAGACCACACTCCATGAGGGCCTTCCAGACCCCGAAGTTCTCGCGATCAAATCGTGGGTATGACGAACTCGCCGGAGCAGCAAATACTTTAGTCGCACCGGAGTAATCCGCCACCTGCTTGGTCTTCTCGTCGTCCGACATGATCTCCCGTTACTAGAAGATCAACCTTGCTCTAGATACCAATTGTTAGCTTCGGTCCCGAACGTACGAACGCCGACGAGTACTTTCCATCGAGTTCCGGCTGGCCGATCCTTTGACCAACAGACGTACAGACAGCAAGAAGCAACTAGGCAAGCAGTTGGATGGATCCTCGTGTCTAGCTAGCTAGTGTAGACAAGTCGTCGGAACACAATACGCGGAGTCGCCGAGTTATAGCAACAGGCTCGTATCGAGCCTTTGTACTTTTATTGCTTTGATCGATCTGATTACAGGCATAGGGTACAACTATATTTATACTAGTACAAAGCTAGCTAAATCAAACCTACTCGAATGACTAAACGTATCCGTTCCGGACACGACAACGTGGTTAATTCCAACAAAGAGGTGATGTGGTGGTAGCGATCACTGATCCAGTGGTTGGCATTAGGAGACAGAAATACTCTTATTTTTCAACAGAAAGCCTCCAACAGTCCGAAGAAAAGCCTTCAACCCCTGAAATTAAAAACGACACTCTTCTCCTTTATAGCTATATAAATAGGCACAATCCACTACTTATTTTTTCTAGCCATACAACTATGCCACATCAGCAAGCCATACATAAAATTTACAAGTTACATATTTTTCATTACTATATCCATGCAACATTGTCATGCGTCATCATTAGTTCATTAAAGTAAGTCATTAGTTTTTTTTTTGCACTAAGAATTGTGCTCTAATGGACACAGTATATGTGTTGGGCACTTGGAGCATACATATATAGTTGATCCTCCACCAACATGTGAAATGGAACCTTTCAAGTACAATATATATCTTCACCTTTATATATCATTTTTATATGATTCATATATTAAAGTGTAATCGAAAGCATACTGTTACATTTTATTTTCATTAGTTTTAGTGGTTTATGTAGCACATTATTATGCATTTCCTTTAACAATATCACCGCAACAATGTGCGGGGTAACATCTACTTATACAAATACATGGACTCTGATGCCTTACTTTAAAAAAATACAAATTGCACACAACTTATCTAAAAATTATCTACTTGCACTTAATGTGCAACATTATTAGCGATCTCACAACGACTTCAAGAAAATAACAATTATATAAATGGTTTTAGATGAAGATCGCCTTTCAACGTGTAGTAGGAGCTAGACCGAGACCCACCGTTGGCATCCTCAGTTCCGTCCCAAATCCAGCCTTCTTGCTCACATCAGTGGATTGCCCACTGGCATAAGCATTATAATTCCAGCTCGAGTAATCATTGTTGCTGCCACCATTGTCAAAGTCATGGGTGCGCTCCTCCTCGAGCTCCACACACTCCTGTAGTTGCGCAACAACATCGGCCATGGTGGGCCGCTGCGTTGATGTCTGGGCAGTGCATTTGAGTGCAATCTCCGCCACCTTCCAGACGCCATTGACATTGTAACTGCCATGCATTCGTGCGTCCACCACACCCTTTATGTTGCCTCTCGCTAGACGCTGTTGGACCCAATGGATAATGTTCATGGGCTCCGGATCTGAGAGGATGGCCGGCTTTCCAGTGACCAGCTCTAGCAATACCACACCAAAACTGTATACATCGCTCTTGGTCGTGGGTTTCACTGTCGCCTGGTATTCTGGATCAACATATCCGGGTGTACCAACAATTGTATTTGTTGAAATGTAATTTCCATTGTGGTGATCGAAGGCCTTGGACATGCCGAAATCTGCGACCTTGGCCTCCATTCTAGCATTCAACAAGATGTTGGTGGCCTTGACATCCCTATGGATAATAGGCGGGTTGCACCCCTTGTGCAGATACTCCAACCCTACACGTCACAAGACCAGCCGACCATAAGATTCTGGAAACAAGATGTGCATCCAACAGCACAAAGTGCCTCCAAAGAATTCAAAGGCTAGAATATTGTTCTCTTCTATTGTACAAAAAAAGCAACAACAATAGGCTGATTTGAGCAAGAACCGTGTGCAGATTCAAGTGCGATTCGAAGCCTCTGCCTCCAAGGTAAACTTTGATTGCTTCCTGCAAACACAATAACACCATGACTCCCAGATTAGTATACAATAGTTCAGACGCGGATGAGCTGCATATTTGCGTATGTGCTATATTTTTTCATGCGAGTCAAAAGCTACTTTTTTTTGCCATTCAGAATTGGTATTCATACCAGCAATGTGTTCTTGCAGGGTTCCTTGTGACATGTGCTCACACACAAGAGCCATATATTCCCCATCCTTGCAGTAACCAATCATATTCACAAGATTCTTGTGATGAATCCGGGTTAGAATCTGAGCCTGCACAAGCACATCAAATTATTAGATGGGAAGCACACATTTGTGCCGACAGTTGAAGACATGTGCTGTCACAGGATATGGTTCCATTGTACCCCTGTGAGGAACTCCTTGATGCCTTGATTGGAGGAATGAGACCGTAATTTCACCGCCACTTGAGTACCATCCTCCAGGAAGCCATCATAGACGCGGCCGAACCCTCCTTGGCCAAGCACCCGCTCAAAGCCATTGGTTATCACCTCGAGTTCCTTGTAAGTGAACCGGCGGTTCTCGACTAGTCGCAGCGAATCATTAGCACCACCATGGCTCGTTGACATTTCCTCCTCATTCTGCGGCTTTATTGTGGCCATATTGTTCATTGATCCTTCATGTATAATTAGGCAATTGATGAATAAATATACCAAGAGGACATTATTGTGTGCTGGATGGATCATGCTGGAAAAGGCCCCACTCTCACCTTGCTGTTGCTTTCGTCGTCTTAGTGAGAACAAGACTAGGGCTGCCACAGATACTATCACCACAATGACAAGTAAGGGGACAACAATGTAGATGGCCAGTTTGCTCTTCCTTTTAGCAGCAAGCTGACATGAATTGTCACCGATACAAAGGTTTGGATTGTTGCCATGTCTAACAAATTAATTACCAAGTTAATTCATGAATATACCTTATGAAAAATTTGAAGTGTGTATGTGTACCTTATATTCAGGGAGCCATCTTGAATTCTTTTGAGAAGTCCAGAGGGGATCGATCCATTGAGCTGGTTGTTAGACAAATCTCTGAACGACGTGGTAGTATATTAGACATGATTGTAACTACCACCGGGTGATAATTAAATAATTCGATCAAAATCTTATTAATTATTACGTATGTGTCATGTGTGTAGTGTTTGAGCTGTAATTAAATCTGCGTGCATATGGACCAAAGATGACATTAGCTAAGTAGTGCTAACTTGTTGCCCAACTTACATATCTGTCAAGGACTGTAATTGTGAAAGGGAATCTGGAATTGAGCCTGTCAAGTTGTTGTTTGACAAATTCCTGCAAGATATGGCAACAAAGCCTTTAATCTGTGAGAATTTTTGCTGCTGAAACCTAGAAAAATATTAAACCAAATAAATCTAGAACTCTGGATGTAGTACAAGTATTCGAGAGCCTTGAGATTTGCAAACGAAGACGATATATCACCATTCAAGCCACTGGATGACAGATTTCTACAAACAAAAACACATATACAAAGGATCAGTTCCGCTATCCGTAGCAAAATAAGGAACCTTTTGGCCTAACAACTATTTTGCAGTTCTAGATTTGGTCCTGAAACTTCGTAACAACACATCTTGGACTCTAAATTTTTCAAACTAGACAATTTTAGTCCCAGGCCTCAACTAAAGTGGTAAAAGTAACACGTTGGTGGTTCTGCACAGGAAAGCAGCCCATCTCACAACATAGGACAAAATAAAAACATGAATATTGTAGAAAAGTTACTTAAAATGTGGGAATAATGAAACTGAAATTCCGAAAAACATAGGGGTTTCCAAGGCAGGCGTAGGAGTACCAGTTAAATATAACCCTTCATTCAAAAGGGTACTCTTACCTGATTTAGTTGAGCAAGCAGTTGCATATTATTTCTAAGAAATTACTACCTCTGTTACAAAATATAAGACGTTTTGGTAGGCTAATTTAGTCTACCAAAACATCTTATATCTTGAAACAGAAGTAATATTACTCCCTCTGTTCCTACTAGTCAGTTGCACATGCTTTGCACGTCAATGTTTGAACATGCACAAAAATAAAGAATAACTCAGATGGGACGCCTCACACAATATGTTCCATTTTTCAATAAATATTGCAAAAAGAAAAGGGTTCGTGAATGTTATAAATGGAGCATAAGATAAGAGTGAGTAATATCATAGAAAAATTAGTCACTGTTAGTTGCATGAATTGCAAATCGGACCAGTCGATTTAACCTAGCGTCTGATGCCGAGACATGTGTGCCGGTGAGGCCAAGCCAGGAGTGGCCCAGTGTTGGGACGGCACGACAACATCGTTGTCTGTCGAGGAGAGTCCTAGGTTGATGGGTTCAGGTGCAATAGGGGTGCAGGGAGGTCGCCAGCTTTGCAATCTAGCGAGGTTTAGAGGGTTGCTGAGGGGCAGAAAGAAGATGATGTTGTTACCCGCTGGACCTGAATCAGACCGTGGACAGAACTTATGAAACAAATTGTTTTTAGGCGCTTGACATGTAGGTGGCCTATTAATTCAATATTTAAAGTAGTTGTTAAATTACTTTTATGTTGTCATTTTATGGCCATCGACGTTTTCACATGCCATTTACCCCAGATAGTGCACAGTGTGAATAAAACCCTGAAATAAACCATTCATCTCTTTATCATATACTTGTGTTAGATTCCTTTTATAATTCTTTCAGAATGATTCCCAACATGGAAAGTTGATCTTTATGTCAGGCCTATATAGCAAACAATGCGAACGGTACACATGTGTGACATAACTAAATATTTATAATATTTACACAAAATTCTTAAATATTTAAATAATCACATCTCACTCATCTTGAGTCTAAACACAAAGGTGATGATAAAGTAGGAGTTCTCAAATATGTGGTTCACATTTTATCTAAGGCAGGTGTGTCCCTCCGTCCAAATGCATAAGTCACATTAGAAGGTGCAACACGACCTAGGCGCAAGCAGATTGGAGGAGAAGGAGAAACTGGACCGGCCTTCCTTCCAATCAAAGCCTGATTTCTCTCTTCTGAACACATCAATTAATTGGAGCAGTTAACAGATTCCGGTTTATTACTCCATGCAGGCCCACACAGTTCATCGCATGCAACCTATCTTTGAATTCTTGCCTGATGAACGCGCATGCATTGGTCGTTGTTGCAGGAGGGAAGGGGTTTCCACGAGGAGCTCGCTAGCCAACGGGGCTGGGAGGGGGTCGAGATGAAAAGTTAATGAACGGTGCCTAAACGTTTTCGGAATATCAGAACTTTGAAAGGTGACTCATGCACCTAGACGGAGGGAGTACTTTTTCCTAAAATAGGAAACCTCTAGCCCCATGTGTCACATGTTCAGTACCAGCCCGGCGGCTGCCATCTGCGCATGCAGGAGCTTAGCTGCACCGCCGCGAATCCCTGGAATGACAGCCATACGATTTTCTTATCCAATGGTACATATAGCACAACAACGATCCAGGACCTGAGCATTCAAACGTGAGGCATTCAACTGAAACTATCCAACGGTCCATATTGCGAGTTACTTTTCTACTATAGAGTAAAATAGAAATATAAGTATTTTTAGGTATTTCAATAAGAACTACGTATGAATGCAAATAGACATATTTTAGAGTGTAGATTCACTCATTTTGCTATGTTTATAGTCTTTATTGGAATCTCTAAAAAGATTTATATTTAGGAACAGATGGAGTAATCAACGTCAATGTTCTAAAAATATACTCCCTCCGTCCCAGGATTCCTTGCACTGGTAGCTATTGTGTCATGCCGGTTTACTGCTCCATGCAAGCCCACACACTTCATCGCATGCAACCTACCTTTGAATTCTTGCCTAATCAATGCTGCACGCATTGGTCGTTGCTGCAGGAAGGAAGGGGTTTCCACGAGGAACTCGATGGCCAACGAGGGTAGTGGATCGAGACCGAAAGTTAATGAACGACGCCTAAATATTTTGGTAATATCTTATTTTCGTAAGGTGACTTATGCACCTTGACGGAGGGAGTAATTATTATGTAAAAAAGGGATACCTCTAGAGTTTACCAGATATGGGCCCCCATAGGTCACATGTTTAGCACGGCTGCCATGTGTGCATGAGGAGCCCTGCTGCGCCACCGTGAATCCCTGGAATGACAGCCGTAGGATTGTCTTATCCAACGGTACATGTAGCACCACAACGATTCAGGACCCGAGCAAACAAATGTGAGCCAATCAATTGAAATTATTCAACGGTCCACATTTTGAGTTACTTGTATACTATAGAGCAATATAGAAATATAAGTCTTTTTAGGGATTTCAATAAAAACTACATATGAATGTATATAGACATAATTTAGCATGTAAATTCACTCATTTTGTTCCGTATTACTCCTTATTGAAATCTCTAAAAATACTTATTTTTGGAACCGATAGAGTAATCAACGTCAATGTTCTAAAAATATACCACTCCCTCCGTCCCAGGATTCCATGCACTGGTAGCTATTGTGTCATGGGTAGAAAAATACACAAAAATGAAGTGTGGCGCGATTCGAATCCACCCTGCTCATGGCAGAGTGCCAGGTCCAATAACCAAATAAACAACAGGTAAATTGGTGTCCACTCTATAAAAACCATAGTTTTAACCTTTGGAAAGTTAACTGACGTTGCTTTTTCCCTTCATATATAAGGGAAAAATAATGCAAGAAGATGGAAATTCGAATCCACTCTTCCAGGTATATCGTGTGATTCATGCCCAAAATCTCCAGTGATGGATATTAATCACACCCCGTAAACAGTGGAAAGTAAATGGCGGATGCTACAAATCGGCCGGAAGATTTGTCTACAAAATCATCCGCCTAGCCAGTGATCGTCGGATCAACACACTGGTGGTCGCTTGATGCAGCACGCCATGGCAGCAACAAGCGTGCGACAGTTTCAACACAACGCTGCTGGCACCCTGCTAAGCTCCACGCGGCATAGCCCCACTACTAGGAAAAGGCCTGCTAGTGGCGCACCTGTTTTGGCTACTAATGACGCACTACAGGTGCGCCACTAGCATCACGCCACTAATGGCGCACCAGGGAGTGCGCCATTAGTATATCATACGATGCGTTATTACTATCTGACTTAGTAATGGTGTACCACATAGAAGTGCGCCATTATTAATATTTTTTTAAATATTTTTTAAGATTTTTTTTTTCAAACTTTTTTCGCTTTTTTCTTAATCTCGGGTCACTATGGCTTAATCTCAAGTTAAATCGCACTAAGTGGTCAAACTTCCCGGAAGATCACCCATCCTCACACTACTCTAGCCCGAGCACGCTTAACTTCACAGTTCTATCCAACTCCAGCACCACCTCACTTAACAGGCACTTATTGATATATCTATCATATCAATCCTATTAAACCTTGTTGATGTCTACGACTTTGTTCATGTTCATGAGTATGATGAATTTTGAAAAATATTTCAAACTTCCCGGTCATATTACGTATCATATTTTGAAAACAAATTCGAAAAAAATAAATTCAAAACCAATTTTTTTTTCTGTTACTAGTGGCGCACCTAGCAAACGGTGCGCCACTAGTAAGTTTGATTTTTTTCATTTTTTCCCCTCTAGATCTTAAAAGCTCCGTAACTTTTTTCTGTTAGGTTTTTGAGGATTTTTCTGTTAACTTTTCGAGTAAATGATTTTTCATATAAAAACTTTTTAATCCGAGTTCGTATGCAAAAATTATGCCCATTTTACAAATTCTAGAGAGATTTTGCAAATAAAGTCGAAATTCATATTTGTAAATTTTCCCAACAAGTAGACCACATATCACATGGGAAACTTATTTTCTTTTATTTTTTTGACATTTCCATCATTTCCTTTTATTTTTTAAAAAACTGAAAAGGCGGTCCAGGAGGGTGTGCATTCGGTGGAATTTTTGGGCCAAGTTAGTAATGGCGCACCGTCGGAGTGATGCGCCATTACTAGTCAACTAGTAATGGCGCACCACACACACCGTGCTCATTACTAGTTTTAAAAAAAATGAAATTTTTTTTTAAAAAAAATTACTAGTGGCGCACCGTGGATGTAGTGGCGCACTATCCCCTGGTGCGCCATTACTAGTTTTGAAAAAAAAATAAAAAACATTTGTTACTAATGGCGCACCATGGATGTGGTGCGCCATTAGTATTTGGACACTAATGGCGCCCAACACATGATGCGCCATTAGTATATAGTAGTGGCGCACCACATGTGTGGTGCGCCATTAATGTCCATATTATCTATAGTCCTTTTTCTAGTAGTGCCCAGCGCGACCATAGCTCGAACGCAGCACCGGCGACGTACAACATAGCTCCATTGCAGCCCCCGCGGAGCTCCAACGCAGCACCGACGGCGTCCGGCGAAGCTCCATTGCAACTCCGGCAAAACTCCATCACAGTCCTGACGGAGCTCCAACGCAGCACCAACGATGTCCGGCGAAGCTCTATTACAACTCCGGCGAAGCTCCATTGCAACGCAGGTTATGCTTCTGACGTCCTGGCGAAGCTCCATTGCAGCGCCGGCTATGCTTCCGACGTCCCAGCATTGCTCCAGTGCAACACCGGCGGTGCTCCAAACAGCTTCAAAGCAACATCGTCAGAGTTGCAGCGCCCGCCGTTGGCCATTCTCCGCAGTCACCGTCGCAGCGCGGCGCACTCCATTGCAGCTCAGGGAGCCACACGCGGTGGTCAAATCGCAGCTCCGACGGCCATGCGCAAATGCTCCCTGTCACAACAGCAGCTTCGACGGCCATGGCCGGGGGTGGTCGCGCATCGAAACTTCTCTTAATTCATGGCAGCGCAGTCACCACAGCGGCAACAGTGCCCCCTGCAGTAGCAGCTGCAACAACCCCGTCATCAGGGGATGAGAGGGGCAGGAAGAGAGGGGAGGCTCTAAGGACAGAGGAGAGGAAGCGCGGCCATGGGCAGTGGGCAACGGAAGAGAAAGGGACGAGCATGAGGAAGACGACACAACGGCATAGAAAATACTGTTGTGGGCTTCCCTGTGTTAGATAAGGCCGGGATGAGGAGCGTCACATGGGGCCCAGCGGACGCGTGTCGCTCGCTCGACGCGGCTTATGTCGGAAAACCCTATTTGACCCTCTTTGCGTCAAAGAGTCGGGCAATCGCACAGGCGCACGAGAACTTGGGGCGGCCCATCAACTACTGTTCGCATCACTTACGGTTCCGATTTTACGAAACTCCTAGAAAGTTCCAGCGGTATTTCAGGTTTTGGGAAACGTCTAGAAAGTTCCTCATATGGTTTTTTCTTTACTTTTTTGTTTCCTTTTCTGTTTCTTTTTTCTTCCTTTTGGAAAATAGTTTATCCATAAAATCCAAAAAGTTGTTATCGAATTTCAAACATTGTTCTTGTTTCAAAAATTTGTTCCCAAATTCCAAAAATGTTTGGGTATTTCAAAAAGTGTTCCAACTTTTTAAAGATTGTTCATGTTTTAAAAAAATGTTCTCGTGTTTCAAAAATTGTTCACAGATTCAATAAAAATTGTTCACAAATTTTTAAAATGTTCTCATTTTCTTTTTATATTTACTTTTTTAGATTCCAAAAATGTTCCCTTTTTTAAATTTTTGTTCACAAACTTCAAAGTGATCATAATTTTCAAATATTGTTCATAATTTCAAATAATGTTCTTGTTTTCAATTTTGTTCCTTTTTTATTCACAAAAATTGTTTGTGCTTTTGAAAATTTGTTCCCATTATCAAATTTTTGTTCTCAAAATTCTATAAAAGTTTGGATTTTCTTTTCAAAAACTCCAAAAATGTTCGGGTATTTCAAAAAGTATTACAACTTTTCAAAGATTGTTCATGTTTAAAAAATGTTCTCATGTTTCAAAAATTGTTCACAGATTCAAAAAAATGTGTTCGCAAATTTTAAAAATGTCCTTATTTTCTTTTTATATTTTCTTTTTTTAGATTCCAAAGATGTTCCAATTTTAAAAAAAATTGTTCACAAACTTGAAAGTGATCACAATTTGTAAATATTGTTCACAATTTCAAATAATGTTCTTGTTTTCAATTTTGTTCATTTTTTATTCACAAAACCTGTTTGTGCTTTTGAAAAAAAAATCCCATTATCAATTTTTTGTTCTCAAAATTCTATAAATGTTTGGGTTTTAAGAAAATGTTCACGAATTTCAAAAACCAGTCTGTCGAAAAATGTTCACGTCTTTTGTTTTATTTTTTGAAATTTGAAAATATTTCTGAGTTGTTAATTTTTCTTATCGTATTTTGATACACTGCCCGTTTGTTAAAAGAAATTCACAATTTCAAAGGAAAGTTTGGAAAAATTCAAAAAAAACTGTCCAGATTCTTCATTGGTATTAGTTCTTATACTGGCATTCTTTATATTTAGCAACAAGGCTTGTTAGGCTACTGGTTTGTTCCTCCCGTACGCGACATGGAGGTGCAGAGATCGAATCCTGGCAGCACTTGCAAGCTTAGCTTCGTTTTTTTTTCACATTAACAGCGCAGCGCTACTGTACAAGCAAGCGCCCCCACTATTGGGCCGGCCCAGTCGGGGTTCTGTTCGTGCGTCGAGCAGCTGTTTGACGCAGAATGCGTCCAATAGGAGCCTCCGCTTATGTCTCGCTCTTCTCATCCGGTTTAGAGCAAGTATAATAAGGTGATGTGGGCGGGCTATAAGACTTAAAATAATATATTGTTCCTGAGTTGGCAGAGAGAGAAGAGGAGAGAGAAGAGAAGCAGACTACTAACTAACAGCCGACCGTAGCACGCGCTCCTAAACACTTTGTGAGATAGGAAGGTGGGACATGTATCAACGAAGTAGTACTTATTTAGATCTGACTATTATACTGACAGGCTATAAGCTTGACTATAGATGATGTGGCAACATCTTATAGCCATCTGCCGGCTATACTGTTAACCATGCTCTTAAAACAAACATTTTTCAAAGTAAATAGGGAAACAATTTGAGCCACGGTCGTCTCCCACAACGCGCGTGCCATCATGGGCCCATGCAACACGTTTCTTCTCTATCCTTATCTCTTTCTTTCGCATATCTCTTGTTCACCTTTTTCCTACCTACCGGCTGCCATGGAGGTCTTGCGCGAGCTCCATCAGCTCCCTCCTCTCTCTCACATCTCCCACAATGCCGTGCGCCGGTGACCACCAGGCACCTCGTCAATCCGAGTCGTGCACTTCTACCCCCCGCGCTGTGATGGTCACGAGCAGCCATTGCGGGGAGCCTCGTGCAGACTGCTAACCATCGCACGGGGTGGGGCACTGGTGCTGCGTCCAAGCCACCACCGACTAGGGATGCGGTGATATGACTGGCTAACCGGTAGCTACTACCAGCCTCACCGGGAGTTGTGGCCGCGATATGCCGGATCTGCCACCGGCAGTGTCTCGTGTTGCGACGTGCCGCACCGGAAGTTGCGACCGGCAGTGCGCCGTGTTAGGATGGTGACCACAGGTTGCTACAATGGCGACGTGTGTGATGCTGCAACCAAGCCGGAGGGATGCTAGAACTGGTGCCTGCGATGGCAGTTGCTACAACCAATTACAGCGATGGTGCGACCCGCGAGGCTGACGATGACGATGACGATTTTGCTGCAACCATCATTGAATTTTGCTCCTACTGGCGACACCATTTGCTACAACCATTCATGTCGTTGTTGCGACTCATGACGGCGACGATGATGATTTTGCTGCAACCATCGTCGACTTTTGCTACGACCAACAAGTGCTACAACCAGCGAGGAGTGTGCATGCGATGGAGGGGCGAAGACGTTTGCGATGAGCAGCAGTGTGAGCGCGGTGGGTTTGCCGGAGATGCGGCAACCGACGGGCAATCAACCGCAAGTGGCGAGGCAACCCTGGGCAACAAATTTTTCCTGCGCGCGAGCCGTTGCGAGGGAAGAGATGTGTGTGAATTCCTTTTTCATGTTTTCCTCACTAAGTGGGGAGATTTGACCGAGCCTGTCGATCTGGAGCATACGCGAGGCCACAATCGGATGGCTTGGCAGTTGTCCGATATGTCACCCCGCCGGTCAACCGGCTCCTAGTAACACCCAGGAAAACAATTTGAGCTGGACAACCAGCCTAGCCATGCGTCACCTCCCACGATGTCCTTGCCATCATGGGGCCCACACACCACCTGTCCTCTCTATCCTTATATCTCTTCCTCTCGCATCTCTCTTCGCTCTTTCCTCCCTACCAGCTGCGATGGAGGTCCTGCACATGCTTGATCATCTCCCTTGTATCTCTCACATTTCCCCTCAATGTCGTGTGTGGGCGACCACCTAACGTCGTGCCAATTCGAGCCACACACCTCTACCCCCTGCACTGTGAGCCGTCACGAGCAACCACTGAGCCTCGCGTTGACCGCTAACCCTCGCACGTGACTGGCGCTAGTGCTGCGTCCAGGCCAATGGCGACTGTGGACGCGGTGCTGCGACCGGCTAACCGGTAGCTGCAGCCAGCCTCATTGGGAGCTACAACAGGTGGTGTGCCGGAGTTAACAATGGCACTGGATCATGCCGCGACATGCCAACTAGTAGAAGCTGTGACCTGCAATGCGTCGTGCTGGGATGATGATCACAGGGTGCTACGACGCTGACGATTGGATTCTGCAACCAAGCAGGAGTGATGCTAGAACCGGCGATGCAAAAGCTACTACCAGGGCGGCAATGGCTACAAGCAGTTACGACAATGATGTGACCCACGACGGCGGCGACGATGATTTTGCTGCAACCGTCGTCTACTTTTGTAACGACCGGCAATGACATTTCCTACACCCATTCATGGTGTTGCTTCGACCCTCGACGGAGGCGGCGACGATTTTACAGCAACCGTCATCGGCTTTTGCTACATGGCGTTGTTGCGACCCCCCATGGCAGTGACGATGATTTGGTTGCAACCATCATCTGCTTTTCCTATTACCATGAATGGCAATTGCTACAACGAGCGAGGAATCCGCACTATGGAGGGACGAAGACGTCTG
The DNA here is from genome assembly GCA_963921465.1 of Triticum timopheevii. Classification (NCBI taxonomy): domain Eukaryota; kingdom Viridiplantae; phylum Streptophyta; class Magnoliopsida; order Poales; family Poaceae; genus Triticum; species Triticum timopheevii. The sequence continues at coordinate 21,061,060 of OY997271.1, forward strand.
CAATGAGCGGCAGTGCGAGCGGGTGGGCTTGCATCAGGTGCTGCTAACACCGGGGCAATCTACAGTGATCAGTGAGGAAGAACTATCGGTACAGTAAAAGAGCTCAAGAAGTATTGTGAAGAACTATGGAATTCAAGATAACTCATAAATATATTGTACAAAGTCATGAAAAATTAAAATGACAGAATGTTTCCAAATTTTTATGAGTTTTCTCGAATTTCCAATAATATTTAGAACTCACAAGCGTTTTTCTTAGAATTCCTTTAATTCCACTATCTTGCTGGAAACCTCTTGTTATTTCTATTTTCTTTACATTATCACAGTGTTTGAGAAAGATGGTTGCTAAAGTTATTCTTTACTTATCTGTTTAATGTAATGACTAGGCTGCCACGTTTCTGAATCAACGTCCATATCATTGCTGATCATAAGCTTTGACCGGGTCAGCGGCCCATTATATTTGTCCAATTTGAAAAGTCAGGGCTGAAGAAGTACATGCATGATATTTAAGTTGTGGGATTAATTTTTAAAACAGTGACAAATAGTAGTCGAGGGGACAAATATTGTTTTTTATGTAGGTAATTAGGACTATATTTCGTCATGAAATACAAGTCATTAGGTGTGGGCCAGATGAACTTCTTACATGCTTGTGATCCTTGGAGGGCTGGCAGTGGCATAGCTGCAGTTCAGACTATCCCACATCATAGTCTTGGGAAAGCACGGATCACCCATCCAGTTCTTGTGCACCTTGTACTTGGCCTTGATCACCATGGCCGCAGATGCTACACGCATGATTGCAGTAGTTAATCACATCGCAGTATCGCACCCACTATTTCAGTAGCACAAGGTAGCTAGATAAATAGCTGTCAACATGTGCTTAATTAAATTGATTACCATCCTGGGATTCTGTACCAACGTTGGTGGTGGTGATGACAGAGAACACCTCGTAGGCGTTGATGATGGGCGGCAGCGTGGAATTGGCTGTGGCCTTGATGGATATATCGTAGTGGTTCTGGCGCGGGCTGGGGAATTCATTGTATAAGTTGATTCTGGAGAGGTATTCGGGCTTCACCGCCCTGTTGTGCCAGAGCTCGTCGTTGAGATTGATGTAGAACTGGCGAGAGGCGTTCCCATCCAGCACCTGTAGCTCGACGAAGTAGAAGACGGCAAGATACCCCGGCGATGGGTTGTTTGGTTGGGGCTCCGCGTCCCAGCCGAAATTGATGCTCCCGGAGGCGTTCAGCGGCGTTATCGCCGTCTGAAGCACCGCCATGGGTGCCTCGAAGCTGCCGCTGTCGAAGCCGTCCACCCTCTCGGTCGTCCACCTCTCTGTCCACATCGTGGCGTCGGACCTAGGGTACCATAGCCGGTCGTATGGATCATCGGGGAACCTAATGATTGTTTCGTTTATCGCGGCGAAGTTTCGCCTGCTCCGCATGAACAGCCCCAGCTCCGCCGTTGCCTGTGGGTAGAGCGACATCTTCAGCGGCCTCAGCTCCAGCCCGGAGATGAAGGGCGTCCCGCCGCCGGTGTTGACCAGGCACACCTGCACCAAGTCGTGTGGCACGACTACGATGGCCTCCACCTCCGCCTTGTTGTCCTGGTCCGACCCCCACCAAGACATGTTCACCACCGTCCAGAAGTTGACGCCGATGCAGAGGTCGAACGACGCTGGTCGCTTGTTAAGGCCATCGTAGTTGCCATAGAGAAACGTGGCGCGGAAGAGGTACTTGAGGCCAGACACCAGGGATCCTAACGTGTAGCAGTTGCGAACGCCATCGGGGAAACTCCGCAGGCTGCGGACGTTCCTGGACCGCCATGGCCGGAAGTTCTCAGCCGATATGTTGTAAGGCGTGCCGGTGTCGGTGAAGCCAGCGTCTGAGACGTACACCAGCTTTGTCTCGTCGTCGACGTAGCTCTCCTCTCCCTGTAGCCCACGGTCTATGTTGATGAAACCTGCACAATGAATATGCAATGTAAATGAGGCATCATGATTAAGAGAGAGAAGCCAATAACAGAAGAGAGAGATACCTCTGCTGTCAAGCTGTGCGCGACCATGCAGTACGTTGCCGGCGAGGCAGAGAATCAGCAGCCACCACCGGGGCGCCATTGTTCTACTGGCGCATTGATTGCGCATGTAAGCTGCTAACGGAGAAGCGTAATGGTAATATATAGAACATCGCTAAGGAAACTACAAGCCTACTAAGCAAAAATGCTACACCTACGTAATGTGTTTACGTTCTGTATGTAAACTTCCTTTCTAACTAATCAAATCACCCCCCCCCCCCCCCCGAATTCTCAGGTGGGCCCGCGTCCCACTTATCACCAGTTAAAACGAGCTGGTTGTGTGCGCCTTCGGGTAGGGACACTATTCATGGCTTTAGCTCCTATTATCTAAGATCATGTGGTTGTAAACTCAACACAATAACACTCCCTCCGGCTTCTTCTCCCCTGCGCATCTTTGCCTACTTCTTTGCAGTCCTCCCACCCTTCTCTTCTCTATTGGCTCCTCCCATCACCTTTGTTCCCCTAGAACCGCAACATCTCCTATTCTGGTGTTTCTTCACTGTGACCTCCAATGTCGTTGGTGCAAATGAGCACATAGTTACCCGTGCGATGTTCATGAGCCCCTAAAGATGATGGCGGCAACTCTCGTTGAGGATAGCCACCCCTATTTCCATTGCCCCCACCCAATGTAGTTGGCCCTTCTCCTACTGACCACCATCCCTCCGAAGGACCCCACTGGAATGGCTGCACGCTAAGGCAAAGGCAAAACCATTCAATCCATAATTATCTCCTAATAATACATAAAATTTAATTAGGTCTGTTTCCATCTAATGACCGCGGAAGAATAACATTAATGTTTATCCATGTTGTCACACACCTATTACACAACTTGCATGGTGACATATGTCCAACGTAAGGCTTACGGAATTTTACAAGTTCGCCACTTGTCAACTCCATTCTTTTTAAAGCCATCGACACTATACTATTTGGTATTGTAAATATTCTATAAGTGAAGCAATCCCCATTATATAAAAGTCAGGAAAACGTATAGATTGTTGCAATATTATCTGATGCTAATTTACTCACATGACTTAAAGTATTTTAATGGAGATTTGTTGTTAAAGTATGTTTGGAAACTTCGGTTCTCCTGCCCTTGCCAGTATTTTCACCAAATAAGAGGATATGCTGCATGATACTATATGACAGAAAGTAAGACAGGACAAGACAAAGGGTGGTACACAAACTGGTCCTTGTACCAGAAAGTCTTCCTGTTTCAACTAGTCAACTACTCCAACCATTTTCCATAAATTAACCAATACATAGTTGTCCCAGTTGCCAACAAAATAACGCAAAGAAGATCACATCTACTATCTAGCATACGTAGAGTAAAATTGTTCGTTCACTTATCATGTTTGGTAAGCTAGCTTATTACTCGAGGCCGGTCATTGTAGCTTGAAACTCGCATACGTTATATATGTAAATCGGTAACTAATTCTCAGTTGATATTAATAGCAGTTAGCCAAGATGTCATGATCCATGTTACGCCACTTATAACATCAGGCAACTTATTCACACCTGATTTATATATTATGTCAACAGCAAATGGTACACCACTGGTCATGGTGCATTAGGTATTGGATTACTGTTCTTAACCTCTTTGGGCTCCAATTAGCCAAATTAATTAAGTGAAGAGTGGTTAAAAAGTTCTTTTTAGTGGTTAAAGAGTTGAATGTAGCACGAGCAAAGGACAATGGAAATAATTACGATTGACATTTTTTGCCAGGAAAATTAAGATCGACTTCACGATGACCAAGTACCGGTCAACTGCACTATACGCTCATTTTATGATCGAAGAGACCTGCATTGCACTTGATTGAAATTGAGAAATTTGGCATCAATGTACCTCACTTGTAAAAAATATCGTTAGGCAGAAACTGTCATCCCAAAATATTTAAACATATACTCCCTCCGTCCGAAAATACTTGTCATCAAAATGGAAAAAAAATGGATGTATCTAAAATTAAAATACATCCCCTTTTATTCGTTTTGATGACAAGTATTTCCGGACGGAGGGAGTATATACCAAATGATTTGGGGAACTCCGAGAATCTACCATTGGAGATTAGGATGTCCTGTGCCAAATGGATTCCCTTCACCACATACCCTTCTGATTGTGTGTACTATCCGCAAGGTTTGCGTGTAGCCATTTAAGAGTTGACCCGCATCCCAAACTATTATTTAAGCTTTTAGTTCGATGGTAAGAATCAAACAAGTAACACAAAAAAAACACATACATGTTGGCACAATGTGCCCAACCGTCTCAACGCATCGATTTGCATATGAGTAGTACTTTTGATATAAACAACTAAGTAGACTTAAAACTCGCATTACATAGCACAATAATGCACTCAACTCGTTGATTTTCAAAGGGAAGTAGACAATAGCGGTAAACCCCACATTAATTATGGTCTTTACTACCTCCTTCAGAATTGAAATGAAGAATACTGTTTCCTCCAGCACCTTCGTAGAATGCTATTATCAGCAGAAACACGGTATAGAGATACCTTTCGGAGGTTTATACCTAAGCCGAGATTTGAGATTCTTATGTCACAGCCTGCTCACCTTGACCTTTGCAATCAAAGTTGCCTTGTAGAGAACAACACACAGGGGATGATGAATATTCTCATGGGAAATTACACCTCCCCTCAAATAAATGTAGATGTACTAGATGAGAAGCTCTATATCATTAAAACATTGAAGTACAGAGGTTTAAAACATTTACATGACTATAGAGTTGAGAGCGTAAAACGCTAATGAGGCTATTTAGCATCGACCGAACTGACGTGGTTGCTTATAGGTGTAGGTTAGCAGTTTAGTTTTGGGGTGGGAAACAAAATAAAGTGATACAATCATATCTACGTGCGAAGAAACCTGGAAAAGGGGGCAATTGACGTATGCCTTTGAAAAACATTGTATGCAGTAGAAAAATGGACGAATCGCATGCCAGCCTGTTAATATATCTAAGGTGGCGTGATATTTGAGATTCCAGAGCGGGACGAGATCAACCATGCACGACGCGGTTGATTATGTCAGGTTATGACTCAAGAGAGGGTTAGCCCAAATAATTAGGAGCAACTTTTCTTGGTTGATTATGTCAGGTTACGACTTAGGAGGGGTGGACACAAATAATTAATATCAACTTGTCTCGATCAGTTGTTGCAAGATAATACTGCTCCAAAGACGGGTCAACATCTTCCATACGATTTGTTTAGCTGAGTGAAATTAGAGAGATGGAGGAATTGTCAGTGCGATCAACCATTTTAATGGGAGAAGTCACTGCGGATTTAATGGCAATGAATAAGCATGTTTTGCCCTTTTTAATTTTTTAGTGTTTTCTTAGATTTGTTTTTGAGATTTTTTTAGTCTTTTTTATATTGTTTTAGTGAATCTCATCAAGCTTTATTAAGCCGTCAAAATGGGTTTACCAGGAGGAAGAGAAGATCATCGTCCTTGTCCATGTGTGGCTTTGTCATTGCCGGTCCAACTGTCGATCTGACGAGCCTAAGAGAAGCAGGCTGCTGAACGGGTTGTCCAGGTTGGGTCTCCGGCTCCCTTAGGCCCGCTGTGAACCAGCTGGACCAGTGAATGCCCGCCATACGTTCGATGTTGAGCTCTGGCGCCGGCGCCTGCGAAGAGGAGGCCGCCATCACATCTCTGCATCCCACCAGTCCCTGCTGCTGCTCTGCAATCATTTTGTCATCCGGAAGCCTGCAAGTCCTGCACGCCCACCAGGTGTTCGACACAAGGCTCCACGAAGGCCAGCATGCATGCGTCACGGTGCAGGGCACGGCTCCAAGTTCTACCTCAACCATGACACGTCTTGTCGGCACCCAGCCACGCCCAACATCATCAGTTGCCCCGGTCCCAGTGCGCGCAGAGGCTGAGACGGCACCTCACGATTGCACTTGTTGTTTACAGTCATGCCAAAAAAATGTTGACTCTGGTGCAGGGAGGTGCTTTTTTTTTCTTTCAAAAAGGGGGTTTGCCCCGGCCTCTGCATCAGTACGATGCATACGGCCATTAGGGAGCTCCAGCTAGGCCCATGCCATGCCGCTGTTTTTGTGAAGCATTTCCTTGGACGCCCACTCCTGCCGTCCTGTCCCCAGTGTCCTGACTGATCATGATCCTGAAATGGCTGTACTAGCCCAATGTACTGCCGATGCATGGCCCTGATTCTTGAAAGACATCCCAAAGTTCAGAGAACCACCACAAGTCACCGGAGCACGGAGAAATGGTCAGCCGTGAGCCCGTGAGCATGCTGGTCCTCAGGAGTTCAAAGTTCAGACACATCCCGAATTGCAATTTGAGATCTACAGAATTACACAACCCTAATTGATGCTGACCTTACATTTTATTTTACAAACAAAGAAGCAGAGCACATAGGCCAGATTATAGAAATACAGGTCACTTAGATACACTCGGTAGTGTGGTCTAACTTATAATAAGGCTAAACTAAGCGTGATTGTAGAATATCTTATTCTACACCCCAATAACTGTACATACAAAATATATTAATTTTTGTAAAAGTTAAATAAATTACAAATTTGGTAGTAAAAACAAATTTTCCGAATTACTACATTTTATATAATGTTTTACTCGATTTTGTATGTGGCATTGCTAGGTGGTGTAGAATAAGCTATTATATATACACCCGGGGACTATGCCACCCCTCTGGGTGGCAGTGCCACCCCATGTTATCCCCATTCAATGCATGCCTCGTGATCCATGCAAACACTATACTATCGCCATATCTTCATGGCGATTCAATTAATGAAGCATGCTAATGATCACATTAATATGATTGCAGTAGAGTGTGTGTTAGACTTGGTGTCAAAATATTATGTCATGAATAATTAACAAAAAGATTCCCTAATAGTATATAAAAGTAGTATAACTTGCTACCTTTCTATAGTAGTACAAAAAAATGTTGGTGATTAAAACTTATATTCCTAAAAGAAGTTTCCCATGAACTCAAAAAAGATTCCCCAAAAAAGATTCATGCGTATACACATGTATCAACATTTAACCTTGTTAATACTTGGTGCTATGAACTCGTCTCAATGCAATTAGACAAATGGAAGACTAATCAATGCCAGTCATAAAAGATGCTATGCGGGGATCTCAAAGCCAGATCAGACGGAAGCCAGAGGGGTGGCAATTCCCACGAGTGGCAAAGACATAATAATCATATATGAACTCGTCTTCCCAAGTCTTCTATCTATCCTAAGCATCACAAGTCATTCTACCACCTCAGTTATATCTGGTCGTTCTACTATAGTTTCTTTCAGGCACTCCATAGCCAGCTTGCCGACTCCTTCAATGACGAAGGTGTTGTCTTCAGCTGCAAACTCCTTGTCAAACATTACTCCCCTACTATTTTGTGCCTCATTAAATTTGTGGAAGTCGATAATGATGCTACCCTAGTAGAAAACAGGGCTTTGGTTCGGGCCTGGCCAGCCCATTAGTCCCGGTTCTTCACGAACCGGGACCCATGGGGGGCATTAGACCCGGTTCATGAGCCCAGGGGCCAGCCGGGGCCTCGTGGGCATTGGTCCCGGTTCGTCTGGATCCATTTGTCCCGATTCTAGGCACGAACCGGGACCAATGGGCCGCGCTCCTGGCCCACAACCATTGGTACCGGTTCGTGCCTTGAACCGGTGTAGAAGGGCTAATTTAGTCCCGGTTCATGCCACGAACCGGGACAAATAATTTTCCTATATATATCCATCGCTGCAGTAGAGCACTCAACAATGCTCTGTTTTTTCTGGCCGGTGAGGGGAGGGCATTTGGGTGCTCTAGCTCACCTCCTATGCACATGAGGTGTTCGATGAAATGCTTGAGCCACACTAGTTAAGCTTTCTCCTCTCGAAGATCGACCTCGGAGCTCCATTTTTCCTGAGATTTGTCTAGATTTAGCGGTCCGTCACGCCCCGTCTCCGATTTCACCGCCATTGATAGCCCGCGCCAATCTCGTCGTCGGCACCACCGTGGTGAGCCTCTTGTTCTTATCTTCTTTTTGATTTTCTTACTTTAGATAGATACTTGTCTGATTTTCTTACTTTAGATAGATACTTGTCTGATTTTCTTACTTTTGACACACATAATTATATATAATGCACGTAGATGAACCGGCAATGGATGTATGGTGACAGACACACCTCCGAGTCCATTAAGGGCGTGCATAATTTTCTCGAAGTGGCTGAGGCAAACAAGCAGAATGGTGTTATGTGTTCTTCATGCCCTAAATATGGGAATACGAAGTCTTACTCTGACCGGAAAATCCTTCACACCCACCTGCTTTACAAGGGTTTCATGCCACACTATAATGTTTGGACGAGGCATGAAAAAGTAGGGGTTATGATGGAAGACGACGAAGAAGAAGAGGACGATGACAACTATGTGCCCCCCTGAATACGGTGATGCTGCAACGGGGGGAGCTGCTGAAGATCAAGAGGAACCAGACGATGTGCCCGATGATGCTGCAATGGGGGAAGTTGCTGAAGATCAAGAGGAACCAGACGATGTTCCTGATGATGATGATCTCCGCCGGGTCATTGTCGATGCAAGGATGCAATTAAAAAGTCAAAAGGAGAAGCTGAAGTACGATCGCATGTTAGAGGATCACAAAAAAAGGTTGTACCCCAATTGCGAAGATGGCAACACAAAACTAGGTACCGCACTGGAATTGTTGTAGTGGAAGGCAAAGAATACTGTGCCTGACAAAGGATTTGAGAAGCTACTGAAAATATTGAAGAAGAAGCTTCCAAAGGATAATGAATTTCCCGACAGTACGTAAGCAGCAAAGAAGGCCGTATGCCCTCTAGGATTGGAGGTGCAGAAGATACATGCATGCCCTAATGACTGCATCCTCTACCGCGGTGCGTACGAGGATTTGAACGCATGCCCGGTATGCGGTGCATTACGGTATAAGATCAGACGAGATGGCCCTGGTGATGCTGACGGCGCGCCCCGCAGGAAGAGAGTTCCTGCGAAGGTGATGTGGTATGCTCCTATAATACCACGGTTGAAACGACTGTTCAGAAACAAAGAGCATGCCAAGTTGATGCGATGGCACAGTGAGGACCGTAAGAACGACGGGAAGCTGAGAGCACCCGCTGATGGGTCGCAGTGGACAAAAATCGAGAGAGAGTACTGGGGTGAGTTTGCATGTGACCCAAGGAACGTATGGTTTGGTTTAAGCGCGGATGGCATTAATCCTTCCGGGGAGCAGAGCAGCAATCACAGCACCTGACCGGTGACTCTATGTATGTATAACCTTCCTCCTTGGATGTGCATGAAGCGGAAGTTCATTATGATGCCAGTTCTCATCCAAGGCCCTAAGCAACCCGGCAACGACATTGATGTGTACCTAAGGCCATTAGTTGAAGAACTTTTACAGCTATGGAATGGAAACGGTGTACGTGTGTGGGATGAGCACAAATAGGAGGAATTTAACCTGCACGCGTTGTTTGTAACCATCAACGATTGGCCCGCTCTCAGTAACCTTTCAAGACAGACAAACAAGGGATACCACGCATGCACGCACTATTTAGCTGACACCAAAAGTATATACCTGGACAAATGCAGGAAAGAATGTGTACCTAGGCCATCGTCGATTTCTTCCGACCAACTATCGATGTCGAAAGAAAGGCAAGCATTTCAAAGGCGAGGCAGATCACCGGAAGAAGCCCGCCATGCGTACCGGTGATCACGTACTTGCTATGGTCAATGATTTACACGTAATCTTTCGAAAGGGTCCCAGCGGACTAGCTGTTCCGAGTGACACTGAGGGACACGCACCCATGTGGAAGAAGAAATCTATATTTTGGGACCTACCCTACTGGAAAGACCTAGAGGTCCGCTCTTCGATGGACATGATGCACGTGATGAAGAACCTTTGCGTGAACCTGCTAGGCTTCTTGGGCGTGTATGGGAAAACAAAAGATACAACTGAGGCACGGGAGGACCTGCAACGTTTGCACAAAAAAGACGGCATGTCTCCAAAGCAGTATGAAGGTCCTGCCAGCTACGCTCTTACCAAAGAAGAGAAGGAAATCTTCTTTGAATGCCTGCTTAGTATGAAGGTCCCGACTGGCTTTTCGTCGAATATAAAGGGAATAATAAATATGCCAGAGAAAAAGTTCCAGAATTTAAAGTCTCATGACTGCCACGTGATTATGATGCAACTGCTTCCGGTTGCATTGAGGGGACTTCTACCGGAAAACGTCCGATTAGCCATTGTGAAGCTATGTGCATTCCTCAATGCAATCTCTCAGAAGGTGATCGATCCAGAAATTATACCAAGGCTAAGGAGTGATGTGGTGCAATGTCTTGTTAGTTTCGAGCTGGTGTTCCCACCATCCTTCTTCAATATCATGACACACGTCCTAGTTCATCTAGTTGACGAGATTGTCATTCTGGGCCCCATATTTCTACACAATATGTACCCCTTTGAGAGGTTCATGGGAGTCCTAAAGAAATATATTCGTAACTGCGCTAGGCCAGAAGGAAGCATCTCCATGGGCCATCAAACAGAGGATGTCATTGGATTTTGTGTTGACTTCATTCCTGGCCTTAATAAGATTGGTCTCCCTAAATCGCGGTATGAGGGGAGACTGACTAGAAAAGGCACGCTTGGAGGGGACTCAATAATATGCAGGGACGGATATTCTTGGTCTCAAGCACACTACACAGTTCTACAGAACTCTACCTTGGTGACCCCGTATGTCGATGAACAGAAGAACAGTCTGCGCTCCAAACACCCGAAGCAGTGCGACGACTGGATTACATGTGAACACATCAGGACTTTTAGCAGTTGGTTGGAAACACGTCTCAGAGGTGACAACACTATTTGTGATGAGCTGTACTCTTTGTCCAGGGGACCATCTTCGACTATAATGACTTACAAAGGATATGAGATAAATGGGAATACATTTTACATGGTCGCCCAAGATCAAAAGAGCACCAACCAAAACAGCGGTGTCCGCTTTGATGCAGCCACCGAGAGGGGAAAGGACACATATTATGGTTACATAGTGGACATATGGGAACTTGACTATGGAGTAGATTTTAAGGTCCCTTTGTTTAAATGCAAATGGGTCAATCTGTCAGGAGGCGGGGTACAGGTAGACCCACAGTATGAAATGACAACAGTGGATCTGAACAATCTTGGGTACACTGACGAACCGTCCGTCCTAGCCAATGACGTGGCACATGTTATCTATGTGAAGGACATGTCTACCAAACCGAGAAAAAGAAAAGATAAGGAAGCGAATACATCATACGATGAACCAAAGCGCCACATAGTTCTTTCAGAAAAAAGGGACATCATGGGAGTGGAGGGCAAGACAGACATGTCTGAAGATTATGAAAAGTTTCATGAAATTCCTCCCTTCAAAGTCAAGGCTGACCCAAGCATCCTGATAAATGATGAAGATTATCCATGGTTACGGCGCAATAAGGAAAGGACACAAGCGAAGAAAAAGTGAAGGCTTTCTCCACGACTATTATGATGATACCGTGCCAACTTTCAATCTTTTCGTAGTTCATTTGAAATGCCTGTTGTAACAGACAAGTTTCCGTATGAAATCCTGATACTTCGAAAGAGATTATCTGTTTTGTACATGAAGTGCATCCAGTTTTTGCTGTAACCCTCTCAACTTTCTTGCACATGCTATGTGGATGAAATGATGATACCATGCCAACTTCGAATCTTTTCAGAGTTCATTTGAAATGCTTTTCAATTTCAGGGTCTTATAGCTCAAAATAATCAGTAAATGCATGAAAAATAACAAATGAAGTCAGAAATGATTGAAAATTGATGATGTGGGTTTGAATGGTGCATTTTGAACACACAAAAAGTCAGGAGTTCAAATAAGTTTAAAAAATGAAATCCCTTTGTAATAGACGAGTTTCCGTATGAAATCCTGATACTTCGAAAGAGATTGTCCGTTTTGTACACGAAGTGCATCCAGTTTTTGCCGTAACCCTCTCAACTTTCTTGCACATGATATGTGGGTGAAATGATGATACCATGCCAACTTTCAACCTTTTCAGAGTTCATTTTCTGTTCAAAATCATTAAAAGCAAAAATAATTTTCATAAAGAACTTTTTTGTTACAAACTTTAATAGCAAAAAGAATTATCCTAAAAGAAAATAAATAAGTAATTAGAATTTTGTTACAAACTTTAATAGCAAAAAGAATTATCATAAAAGAAAATAAATAAGTAATTATAAACAAAAAAGAAAGCAAAAAAGCTGGAAGAAAAAAATTTAAAAAAAGTGCCACCTACACGGCCTGCATACGACTAGAAACCCACTACTAGGGCCAGGATGCAGGCCCGCAGTAGGACCAATAGGCCCACAAGCACAGAGAGTGAATTTAGGCCCGTAAGCCTGCAGTAGAGAGGAGCTCGAAGTGGTTGGTTCGGCAGGGCTTATAAACCACTCCGAGCCCCTCTCGGCTAGCGAGGTGGCACTAAACATAGCACCCCACCGTGCCAGTTCCAGCACATGACCTTTGGTCCCGGTTGGTGGCACTAACCGGGACTAATGGGAGGAATTGGTACCGGTTCTTAGCACCAACCGGGACCAATGCCACTCTTTTGTCCCGGTTGGTGGCACCAACTAGGACCAAAGAGGGGCATTTGTCCCGGTCCGTGATAAGAACCGGGACTAAAGCTTCATGTATATAAGGCACACTTGTGAAAATTTTGGTTTGCATCTTCCAGTTCGCCCCCGACGACGTGCGCGGAGAGGACGCCGCCAGGCTGCCAGACGCCGTCGCAGTCACCCCCGCCCCGGAGCCCACGCCGACGCCGTCGCCGTCTGCTGCCCACGCCGTTGCTGTCGCCCCCGCCCCGGAGCCCACTCCGACGCCGTCCGCCGTCCACGCCGTCGCCGTCCGCCGCCAATGCCGTCGCCGTCGCCCGTGCCCTGCTCCGCGCGCCCGCCCGGATCCTCTGCACGCCGACGCCGTCCGCCGCCCCACCATCGCCATCGCCGCCCCCGCGGTCGCCCTCGCCGGCCGGCCCCGCTATGAGCCGTCGCCGCCCCGGATCCTCTTTTTTTTTTCATTTTTTTGTCGTATATGTATTTTTTCCATGTATATATACTAGTAAGTGTTTAATAAAATTAGTTAGATTAGTTGAATTAGATGTTTTTCCATGTATTTTAGATTAGTTGAATTAGATGTTTTTTGTCAATTTATGTATATATATGTTCATATATATATATGTGCATATTTAGAAAAAAATTGTGTTGAACTAGTTAAATATAATAAAACTAGTTAAACAAGTTTATTTTTAGTAAGTGCTTAGTTGTTGAACTAGTTGATTTAATAAAACTACTTTATTTTACTATAGAAGTAGTTTATTTTAGTAAGTACTACTTTATTTTATTTATAGTAAGTGCTTAGTAGTTGAACTAGTTGATTTAATAAAACTACTTTATTTTACTATATATAGAAGTAGTTTATTTTTAGTAAGTACTACTTTATTTTATTTGTAGTAAGTGCTTACTAGTTGAACTAGTTGAGTTAATAAAACTACTATATTGTACTATATATAGAAGTAGTTTATTTTTAGCAAGAAAATTAATAGAATTATTTTATTTTTTTAGTTCAAGCAATTATTCCCGCATCGACGTCAACGATGCCTATGCCGCATCCTCGTCGTCGACTCGACGGAGGAGGCCGGCTTGATCAGAGGGGCCATGTCCGGGACTGGGCTCCGCCCGGCTGGTATTGGGAGGTGCTACCTTCCGGGGGGCGTAGGTTGGTGAGGAGCCAGCCCGTCGTTGACCCGATCCTTGTTTGGTGGCGGTCGCGTGGGCTAGTGACGGTGTCGAGGCTTCCGGACACCGCGGAGGTGGTACTTCACCGTATCAGCGAGGAGGACGAGCACGTCCGTTGCTACATGGTTGCGTTGGAGGGCAGGTTCGATAATACCTGGCAGGTTCTTCAGAGATCTCACTGGAGCTATGATCCTGTGATGGTTCCTTCTCTTTGGGTGTCCACCGCCCGCGACGATACCCGTCGGGCGCTACGTACGGTTCTAGCTGTATTAGCGATGCTATATGTATGATAGTATTCGGGGAGTATTAGTGATAATATTCGACAATGTACGGACACAAGAGATGATGTTGTTTTTCTTATAATTGAATGCATGCTAATTTGAATATTACTTTATTTTACGATTTGGTTTTGCTTATTGAGAATGCTCAAATTAATTGGAAAAGTACTCCTACTTTAAATGCTAAAATTGGAGAGCACTATATATGCAAGGTGTATGCATTTGATAGCTTATAGGGTTTTTGTTTTTACAGAAATCTAGGAGTCCCCTCCATCATCCACACCGCCGTCCCCGTCACCAACCCCTCCTCCGACCTCGAGGTGAAACCAGCCAAATCTCCATGTCAATACGAGTCCTATAATATGAGTCCTCGGGTTGACTTTAAGTCTATCGAGTCTCCACCATATATGAGAGGATGAAGAATCCCGACTGTTGTCGTGGGGGTAGCTTCTCCTTCGTTCCCGTGTGCTAGACACAATTTGGTGTAATGCACTCGGGAACGAAAGGAGAAGCTACCATCACCGACGGTCGCAAATGTCAGAGAGGAATCAGTGAGGGAGAGTCTCCAACCATATATGTATGAGAGGACAAAGAATCCCGACTGTTGTCGTGGGGGTAGCTTCTCCTTCATTCCCGCATGCTAGACAATTTGATGTAATGCACTCGGGAATGAAAGGAGGAGCTACCATCACCGACGGTCGAATATGTACACCACGTGAGCTGAGAGTTTTCAAGAAAAGGCTCGACAGACTGATAGTCAACCCGTGATGAATAATAATGATCTAATTTAGGTTTTTTAGTACATATATTTAATTTACAAGTTTAATACTTGAATTATGAACATAGGAAATGTCGTACTCGGACGACGAAAACCGCCCGGGGGAGTGCGACTGGTGCCACGACGACCGAGGTATGTGCGATAGGTTCCTTGAGCTGGACGAAGATCGGCGCTTTAGCATTAAGCTCGAGAAGACCTTCGATGTTGAAACGGTATGCAACGACGACAAGAGTTTTTTTTGTAATTAAGCACGACTTCAACTATTTTAACGTGTACTTTTCATCTTTTCCAATTCGACTAGCTTATCTCATGCTATGCAAGACACTATGTCTTGGAGAGGATGGGTTTTGAAGACCATAAAAATATGGAAACAAAAAAAATTCACCTAAGGACCCATCATGGTATGGATTTTGAAGCAAAGCTGTACAATTCTGAGAGTGTAACCCATTTTGGTTGCAATAATTGGGAAGCACTTTGCAAGATGTATGGTTTTGATGAGGGTATGCTTGTCACCATGGATCTTGGTGATCCTAAAATCGAGCAAGACAATATGGACATTTGGGTCCTTATTGATACGCTTCCAATTCTTCCCCTATGTGAGCTTTTCAAACATAGTTATTAAGTAATTTATATTGTTTATTTCAAAATAGTTGAAAGCTTATTGATATTGCTAACTACGAAGTTATTACTATGTTTTTCAACAGATAATCCCGAATGATTGTGTGCCTCATCTGATGTATCAGCATGGTCTCCTTGATGTTTTGAACATACAACCAGGTCATCCTACGAATCTCAACTGTCCATACCGGATTTCTAAAAGAAGTGGAGACATGACAAACAAAGAATGAAAAAAATGTATGGACAGTCGTAAGGAGGTTCTTGAAAGCAAAAGGAAGCGAAGCGCAAGAATTGGAGACAGGATGATCTCCATTCTCCATAATGGAGAGTCAGGGTCTATATTGTTTTATGCTATTTTACCTTAAGGGTATTTAGGTCCTACCTGATACTGATGATCATGTGCTAAGAACAATTAAGTAGGGTTGGTTCGATGACTATGAGGATGATGATCGTATGACTTGTTATTAATTACGAGTAGAAGTTGTATCATGATGCATGATTAGTAGGACTTATTATTATATATGATGATGCATGATGCGAGCATGAAGAGTTATTATATATCAGCAGGTGAAATGAAAATAGCAGTAGCGTTGGTAAACTAAGCATGAAGATATAAGATAGGACACTTCTCTCTATTAGCTAGCTAATAACAACCTAAATTAACCCCCAAAACCCCTAAACCAGCCCCTTTCAAAAAAAAACTCAGCTCCAGCCAGCTACTGACGCGTGGATGCCTTTTGGTCCCGATTTATGTCACCAACCGGGACCAAAGGCCCCACTGCCTGGGCTGACCGCAGCGGTCACGTGGAGGCCCATCTGTCCCGGTTTGTGTAAGAACCGGGACTAAAGGCCAAGGGCATTAGTACCGACCTTTTAGTCCCGGTTCTTAAACCGGGACAGAAGACCCTTACGAACCGGGACAAATGACCCTTTTTCTACTAGTGTACATTTGCTATTATAGGACATTTTTCTTCCTGGTAATAAGTTCCAGGAGCACTGCTCCAAAGTTAATCTTATAGATATCGCCCTTCCGATCCGTTTTAATGAACACCGGGTCTTTGGCGAAAGATCCAACCACATAGCTGGGCTGTTTGTAGGTTTCAGCAACCCTGAATTGCCTTGTTCTTTTGCTTCATGATCAATTGTGATGGACATATAATCAATTATCTAGCACAGCAAAGAAAAGGAAACTTGTTACATGGAGGAAAGGTACTTCCTACACATGCATGAACCTGCTTCTTATATAAGATATCAGAAATCATAAGGTTCAATAGCTACTGCATAATCACATAACTCAAGCATCTCCAGCTAAAACCGCACGAATAACTTATAAGGTCAGAGACATCTTTTTTAGAAAAGGAGGATGACCCCCGGCCTCTGCATCTGGGAGATGCATATGGCCACTTTATTGATTATTCTCGAGGACCTTACAAAGTATTACAACAATGTACCTGAGTCCACCATCTTGGCAACATATGCCCCTACTCCTATCCAAAATGATGAAGGGGTGCTAGCTGGGCCACTACCCAAACCACTCACCTAAGCCTAACATCAAAAGCCGGAAGCCGAAACTCATTCGGAAGCCCCAGCCGAGCCACATATCGGGTCTGGGGCACAATCCGGTCAGACGCACACGTGTGTCGTCGCCGCCATCTTCCACAGGTCTTCAGATCATATTGAGCCTTCTACCTTGTCTGGCCACTCAGCCATCGACGTCACCATGACGCCAGACAGCAACCTCCTCCTGCACGAGCCCATCTCCGCGCATCGGGCGCCGAGTCTCCACAGCGCCATGCCATCGATCTCCGCCGCCATCCAATGTGTGAGATAGAACACCGCTCCACCATCCCTCCAGCCAGCACTTGCTCCAAGACGATGCCCCCAGAAAGGAAAGCGATAGAACGCCATCATCATCCGATCCGGAAGACCCATATCTGGGGTTTCCCCCTGAGCATCCCGAACCTGATGGCGCAGACTGCCGACGATGCCTCGACCATCGGTAGTAGCTCCACCAGACGAGCGTCGCGTACGTCGGCGCAGCCTCCAAGATGAAGCTGACCAGAATGCATATGTCGACACCGAACCGCCGCCACTTCCACCGCCGCTTGAGCAGCCCCCGAGCAACGCCTTCAGGAAGGAGCACGACACCGTGGTGTCGTCGTCGCTTGGAACAGGGGGGTCTGAGGTTTTCACCTGAGCTCCTGGGAGGGGTGGAAGGAAGGAGGTCCTCTCCGAAGCCTCCAACGAGGGAAGCAACACCCAAAGGCACTGCCATCGGAGTGGCCGCCATGCCGGCCAAAAGATTCCCCTGGAACCCTTCTAGCCACCGGATCTGCAAGGCCAGCACCCAAGAACGGTGACCGAAGCCACCAAGGGCCGGATCCGCTGCAGATCGGAGCAGATCGGGGTCGAGGACGAACATCACCATGGCCACCAACATCCAGCGAGGAACCGCCATCGCAGCCGAAGCCCACCACCTCCCCGCCATCCACATGGCTAGGGAATTGGCCCACTTGTCCACGCCGGCGCCGCCCGCCGCCAAGCTGTGCCGCGTGCCACAAGCCATGGCCGCCGCCATGGATCCGAGCCGCAGGCGGGCCGCTAGCCGCGGGGCCCCGCGGGAGAGGAGAGCCGCGCCATGGGGGGAAGGCCAACCCCAGCAGATCGGCTATGGGGAAACCCCCCCGCGCGCCACCGCGTCGCTCGAAGCGGCCTCGCGCCGTGCACGCGGGCCCCTGCACAGCCGCGTCGCCAGGGCGCGCCGGAACCCCAGATCGGGTCCAGCCCGCGCGCCGCCCACCTCGCGCCTCGCCGCGTCTCCTTCTGCCGCTGCCTCGGAGTGGATCTCCTTTCCGAGACCAGGAACTGGCGCCCCGCCGCCGCCTTCCTTGGGGCCGGCCCGAGCTTCGTCGGGGGCGTCCTCTGGCGGCGGCAAGACGGCTGGGGGGAAGGGGAAGAGGGTGGCGGCGCTAGGTTTTTTTTACCCCCGAGTCGCCAGACGAGGCGACGCGAGCAAGGTCAGAGACATCTCCCATTTCAACTTGAGTTATATAGAACTGCCAAAAAATAATTAATGCTGCCGACCTTACATTTTGTTCACACGTACAATGCCATACAAAGAGCAGAACACATTGGCCAGATAATAGAAATATTAAGTCATCCCAAAAGTGGTGAGGACTAATTTGCCTTGCGTGCCTTTCTAAGTATTCTATCTCTTCTAAGCATCATAAGTCGTTTTGTCACCTGTCATATCTGGCCGTTGTACTTCTTTCAGACACTCGATCGCCAGCTTCCCTATTTCTTCAAGGACGGATATGTCTTCTTCAACTGTAATCTCCTTGTCAAACATTGCTCTCCTACTACTTTCCGTCCTGCAAAATTTGTGGGAGTCGATTCTCTTCCTGGTAATGAGGTCCAAGAGAACAACTCCGAAGATGTAGACATCGTTCTTTCGCGTTACATTTACAAGACCATCTTTCATGATAACTGGGTCCTTCCAAAAAATTACAAATTCTACACAACTTATCTGAAAAATATCCACTTGCACTTACTTTAATTAGCAAATTACAATATGATTTATGATCTCACAACGACTTCAAGAAAATAACAATCATATAAAAGGTTATAGACAAAGACATCTTTCAACGTGCAGCAGGAGCTAGACCGAGGCCCACTGTTGGCATCCTCAGTTCTGTCCCAAATGCAGCATTCCTGCTCACATCAGTGGATTGCCCACTGGCATAAGCATTATAATTCCAGCTCGAGTAATCACTATTGTTGCCGCCAGTGTTTAAGTCACGGGTGCGGCCCTCCTCGAGCTCAATGCACTCCTGTAGTTGTGCCACAACGTCGGCCATGGTGGGCCGTTGCGCCGATGCCTGCGCGGTGCATTTGAGTGCGATCTCCGCCACCTTCCAAACACCATTAACATTGTAGCCGCCATGCATTCGTGCGTCTAGCACACCCTCGATGTTGCCTCTCGCTAGCCGTTGTCGCACCCAATGAATAATGTTCGTGGGTTCCGGCTCCGAGAGGATGGCCGGTTTCCCGGTCACCAGCTCTAGCAACACCACACCAAAGCTGTACACATCGCTCTTGGTCGTGGGTTGCACGGTCGCCTGGTATTCTGGATCAACATATCCGGGTGTACCAACAATAGTATTTGTTGAAATGTAATTTCCATTGTGGTGATCAAAGGCCTTGGATAGACCAAAATCTGCGATCTTGGCCTCCAGTCTAGCATTCAACAAGATGTTGGTAGCCTTGACATCCCTATGGATAAGAGGTGGGTTGCACCCCATGTGCAGATACTCCAACCCTACACGTCAGAAGACCAACCAACCATAAGATGACGGAAACAGAGATGTGCATCCGACAGCACAACGTGCCTCCAAAGAACTCAAAGGCTAGAATAGTGTTCTCTTTTATTGTACAAAAAAAGCAACAACAATAGAATGCATTTGAGCATGAACCTTGTGCAGATTCAAGTGCAATCCGAAGCCTCTGCCTCCAAGGTAAACTTTGATTGCTTCCTGCAAATACAAGCATGACTCCTGGATTAATAAACATTAGTTCTGATGAGGACGACTTGCATATTTGTGTGGCTAGATTTTTTTTGCATATGCTATATTTTGTCATGTGAGTCCAAAGCTACTTTTTTTGGTAGTCGGAATTGGTATTCATACCAGCAATGTGTTGTTGCAGGGTTCCTTGTGACATGTACTCATACACAAGAGCCAAATACTCCCCATCCTTGCAGTAACCAATCATAGTCACAAGATTCTTGTGATGAATCCGGGTTAGAACCTGAGCCTGCACAAGTACATCAAATTTTCACATGGGAATCACACATTTGTGCCGAGAGATGAAGACATGTGTTGTCATCTGATATGCTCCCATTGTACCTCTATGAGGAACTCCTTGACACCTTGATTGGAGGAATGAGACCGCAACTTCACCGCCACTTGAGTACCATCCTCCAGGAAGCCATCATACACGCGGCCGAACCCTCCTTGGCCAAGCACCCGCTTGAAGCCATTGGTTATCATCTCGAGTTCCTTGTACGTGAACCGGCGGTTGTAGACTAGTCGCAGGGCATCACTGGCACCGCCATGGCTGGTTGACATTTCATCCTCGTTCTGTGGCTTTATTGTGGTAATATTGTTCATCGATCCTTCATGTATAACATAGGCAACTGATGGATTAATATACAAGATGGCATTATCGTTTGCTATCTGGATCATGCCGGAAAAGGCACCACTCTCACCTTGTTGCTGCTTTCGTCGTCTTAGCAAGAACAAGACCAGGACGACCACAGATACTATCACCACAATTACAAGTAAGGGGACAACAATGTAGATGACCAGTTTGCTCGTCCTTTTGGCAGGAAGTTGACAAGAATTGTCACCGGTACAAAGGTTTGGATTGTTTTCATGTCTAATAAATAATTGATCAGGTTAATTTATAAATATGCCTTACAAATTGTATGAAGTATGTATGCGTACCTTAGATTCAGGGAGCCATCTTGAATTCTTGTGAGAAGTCCAGATGGAATCGATCCATTGAGCTGGTTGCCAGATAAATCTCTGGAGGAAACAAATTAATCGCATATATGATAACTCAAATAATTCGGTCAAAATCATATT
This sequence comes from Triticum timopheevii, assembly GCA_963921465.1. Classification (NCBI taxonomy): domain Eukaryota; kingdom Viridiplantae; phylum Streptophyta; class Magnoliopsida; order Poales; family Poaceae; genus Triticum; species Triticum timopheevii. The sequence goes on from OY997271.1 coordinate 21,082,237, forward strand.
AACTATTACGTATGTGTCTAGTGTTTGAGCTGCAATTAACTTACATATTTGTCAACGATTGTAATTGTGAAAGGGCATCTGGAATTGAGCCTGTCAAGTTATTGTTTGACAAATTCCTGCAAGGTATGGAAAGACGGACTTTAATTCCTTAGAGATTTTGTTGCTGAAACCTAGCAAAGTATAAGCCAAATAAACCGGGAACTCCGGACTTAGTACAAGTATTGGAGAGCCTTGAGATTTGCAAAAGAAGACGATATATCCCCATTGAGGCCACTGGAGGACAGATTTCTACAAAAAAAATGGCACATATACAAAGGATCAGTTCCGCTATCCATAGTAAAATGAGGAGCCTTTTGGTCTCTCAACTATTTGTCCTTCAACTTCGTAGCCACGCATCTTGGACCAAAAATAATACAATCTAGACAATTTTGGTTCCCGCTGGACTCAGCTAAACTGGTAAGATTGATAAACATAATATCATAGAAAAGTTACTCCCACTATCCATATATATAGGGAATAATGCGTTTTTTGAGGCAATCTTTGACGACATGTTAAAGCAATAATATATGACAAGCAAGTTACACAAAGCATACCGTCAAATTCGTACATGAAAGGAGCTTCCGATGATATAATTTTCACATTATACATCTCATATACTATTAATCTTATCAATAGTCAAAGGCAGTCTCAAAAAATGCATTAGGACCTAAATATATGGATGGAGGGAGTACTTGAAGTGTGGGAACTATGAAATTGAAATTTATAAAAATGCAGGAAACACAATATAACTATTATGAAGAAATATGGAATTCAGGGTAACTCATAAATATTTTATGAACTTTATGAAAACTGACAAAAAAATTGCTAATTTATTTGTGAGTTTCTTGAATTTCCAAGAAAATAAAAAAAACTCATGCCCATTTTTCCTTTTAAAATTTATATAATTACTATATTTTGCTGAAACTACCCTTTTTGCTTTTTACTGCAATATTTTTCTGTTTTCTTAGCATATATTCATAGTTTTAAATAGCGGGCTATGAATCTTAGTGGCGGACCTCTCTAAATGCTATAGCAGCGCTATAGCTTGCTATTTAAAACTTCACTTCACGTATTAGGACCAAAGTCTCTTAGCGTATGAGCTCTCTAAACGCTATAGCGCGGTATTTACAACAATGCATCAAATTACAGTTTTTAACGAAGATATTTTCTGAAGTTTTTCTTCGCTTTCCTATTTAATGACTAGGCTCCCATGTATCTGAATCTACATCTATATCATTGATCATATACAATCTTTGTCCGGGTCAGCCAGTGAGGACCGATTATATATTTCGGATTTGAAAATTTTAGGGTCCAAGAAGCATGCATGATATTGAAGTCGAAAGATTAATTTTGTAAGCAGTGACAAATAGTAGCCGAGAGACCAAATATTGTTTTTATGAACGTAATTAACATTGTATGTTTCGTCATGAAATATTGGTTATGACTTATGACATGTGGATCAAATGAACTACTTACATGCTTGTGATCCTTGGAGGTTTGGCAGCGGCATAGCTGCAATTCAGCCTGTCCCACATCATAGTCTGGGGAAAGCAAGGGTCACCTACCCAGTTCTTCTGCATCTGGTAGTCGGTCTTGATCGTCATGGCGGCAAATGCTGAACGCATGCATGCAATAGTAAATTCACAAGGCAACCAACATTTTAGTAGCACAAGATAGATTGTTGATAGATGGATAGATATCAAGATGTGCTTAATTACTAGATTGATTACCATCCTGGGATTCTGTACCAACGTTGGTGGTGGTGATGACGGAGAACACCTCGTAGGCGTTGATGATGGGCGGCAGCGTGGAATTGGCTGTGGCCTTGATGGAGATGTCGTAGCGGCTAACGGGGGGGTTGGCGAATTTATCAAAGATGGTTGTTCTGGAGAGGTAGTCCGGCGTCACCGGCGTCGGGTCCCAGGGCTTGTCGTTGAGATTGATGTAGAACTGGCGCGAGGCATTCGCGTCGAGGAGCTGCAACTCAGCGAAGTGGAAGACGGCGAGGTACCCCGGCGATGGGTCATTGGGCTGCGGCTCCGGGAGCCAGGAGAGCTCGATATTCTCGGAGGCGTTCAACGGCGTGATCGCCGTCTGCATCACCTCCATGGGCACCTCGAATCTGCTACCGTCGACGTCCACCCTTTCCGTCGTTGACATCTCCTCCCAGATGGTGGCGTCGGACCTAGGGTCCCATATCCGGTCGTATGGATCATCCGGGAACCTGATGATTGTTTTGTTTATCGCGGCGAAGTTTCGTCTGTGCAGCAGGAAGAGCCCCAGCTCCGCCGTTGCCTGTGGGTAGAGCGACGTCTTCAGCGGCCTTAGCTCCAGCCCAGAGATGAAGGGCGTCCCGCCGCCGGTGTTCACCAGGCACACCTGCACCAAGTCGTGTGGCACGACGACGATGGCCTCCACCTCCGCCGTGTTGTCCTGGTCCGACCCCCACCAAGACATGTTCACAACCGTCCAGAAGTTGACGCCGATGTAGAGGTCGAACGATGCTGGTCGCTTGTTAAGGCCATCGTAGTTGCCATAGAGAAACGTCGCGCGGAAGAGGTACTTGAGGCCGGACACTAGGGACCGTAGCGTGTAGCAGTTGCGCACACCATCAGGGAAACTCCGCAGGCTGCGGACGTTCCTGGAGCGCCATGGCCGGTAGTACTCAGCCGAGATGTTGTAAGGCGTGCCGGTGTCGGTGAAGCCAGCGTCCGAGACGTATAACAGGTTCGTCTCGTCGTCGACATAGCTCTCCTCTCCCATTAGCCCTCAGTCTATGCTGATGAAACCTACACACATGGATATGCAATCTAAAATGAGGCATGCACGAATACACGAGAAACTAATAACAAATTAAGAATTCTTTTCTGCGGGCGACGAAGGGCAGAGAGAGAGAGAGACCTTTGCTGTTAGGCTGGGAGCTAGCTTGGAGTACGCTGCCGCCGAAGAAGAGAATCAGCAGCCACCAGCGGGGCGCCATTGTTCTACTGGCGCGTTGATTGCATGCAAGCTGCTAATGGAGAAGCGTAGGCATAATATATAGAACATCGCTAAGGAAACTACGTACATGCCTACTAACTAAGCATAGTATTATTTGCAAACCCAAGGATCAAGTGGAGGGGATTGGGACCCATGATTTGACAGTAAAAGTAAATCCTTGTTAATCATTGGGTATGCAAGTGTGACATGAAGTTGACTCTCACTCTTGTAGCTCAAAACTCTTGAAGTCAATTGTCACACTGAGATTAGATTTTAAATAACAAGTGGAAGGATGAAGATCCATTCAAATACTAGTTTCCCATATTATTGGCACTGAGGGCATCTCCAGCCGCGCCCCCAAGAAGGCCTCCCCAGGCGATTTTTTCGCGCCGGCGCCGAAAAAACGGCCCAGTCGCGCCCCAGGAGCCCGATTTTCGCCAGCTTGGGCCGAAAACAGCGCCGGCGGACCCAGCCCGAACCCGGCGCGCTGGGGGGCGCTCGGGGGCGCCGGGCGAAGTTTTTTGGCGCGAAGAAACCGCGGGCCCGACGCGTCAGCGACCGGGTTACTTCTCGGCCCTTCGTCGTCCTCATCGCCTCGTTTCCCGCGGCGAATCAATGCCAAAGCTGCCGCGCTGCCGCGCCGGTCAGCCTGCGCCATTGATGCTTCACGGGCGGCGCAGTGAAGGCCGGACGACGCGCGTCCCTCGCCCTCGCCTCGCCCGCCACGCGTACGCACGGTGCCACGCATGTGGGCGGCGCGCCAGCCTATATATACCGCGCCCCGGCGCGCTCGTTCGTCACACTTCCCCTCCGCCGTCGCGTGTTCCCCTCCGCCGTCGCTCCTTCCTCCCTCTCCTCTCCACCTTTCCGGCGCCTTCCAATGGCCGAACGTTTCCCAGGCGATGGCGCGGCGGCGAACGGCTTCGGCCGCCGCCATCTCCATGAAGACGAGGCTCGCCTCTTTTACGAGGCCGAGTACCCGGTCCCGCTGGACATGCGGGTGCCCGGCGCGTGGAGGATCAGCGCGGGCGGCGTGCCGGTGCCACCGGTACCCTCCGGCGCGGTGCGGCGCGCGGAGATAGCCCGCATCAGGTCGAACCTGCCGCCTGCGGCAAGGGACGCGCCGCGGTACGCCCCCGACAGCTCACTGTGGGAGCCCTACTTCCGCCGCCGTCACGCCAGCAACTTGAGGCCACCAACGGCGTCGTGCCCTCCGGCCGGCAAAACTCCGCCGACCGGCGTCGATGGTGGGGCGTGCCAGGGCGCACGCTGGACGCCGTCCTCGAGTACATCGAGGGCGGCAACACGCCGCGCCTCGACTACCCCGCTCCCCCTTCCTTTTCACGCCGCCGGGGAAGTTCCTGGACCCCGAGGCGCATGGAGACCGGGGGGTCCTCCTCTTCGTCCGGCGGCTCGCCCTGCCTCCGTCCCGTCAAGCCGGAGCCCCAGGACACGCCTGTGGCCGCGCGCACCCGCAGCTCCGGCGTCCGTATCGGCGCCCCGTCAAGCCGGAGCCCTGCCGGCCGTTTTGTCCTCGTCGAGCCCAAGCCGGAGCCCGGCCTCGTCGAGCCCAAGAAGGAGCCCGTCCTCCCCGCGAAGTACGAGGAGATAGCCCGGCGCGGCTTCTCCGACGAGGACGCCATGCGGTGGGCGCGGGACGACTACCTCCGCGAGGAGACGGTCCGGCAGTGCCGGGCCCTGGAGGAGATCGCCGCCCGCAAGCGTGGCCGCGAGGACGAGCACGGCGTCGTGATCCTCGACAGCGACGACGACGCCGCCGCCCCCGGGCCTTCCAACCCGCCGCGCCAACCGGGGGAGGGGTGCAGCAGGGACGGCGGAGGCTTGGGCGGCAGCGGCGGCGACGACGACGACGACGACGATGACGACGACGACGACGGCGACTACACGCGGTTCTACAGCCTCCTCGGCATGTAGACGCGTTGGGCGGGCGGTGAGGCGGGCGACGAGGAGGGCGGCGAGGCGGGCGGCGAGGGAGACGGCGGGAGTAGCCCGCCGTTTTTTTTTTAAAATATGTTTATGTTTGAACGAACTCGCCGAAGTTTGCTATGTTTGTGCCGTGTTTGCGCCGTGTTTGTGCCGTCTTAAAAATTTTTAAAATGCCGTGGGCGCCGCGACTGGGGGGCATCACGCCCCTAGTGCGCCGTTAGCGCCGGTGCGCCCCCAGGAGGCGATTTTTTGCCCCTCCTGGGGGGCCAACGGCTGGAGATGCCCTGAGAGTCGCCAATTGCTGAGGGCATGCGATCATGGCAGCTTAATCTACCTGAAACTCATAGGAGGGCAATATCTGCATATAAAATTAACTACTCCTTCCCGCAAAAAAAAAATTAACTACTCCTGCACCATCAAGGGCACAGCCAATTCCATGCTGCCGACCATCATCAACGCCCACGAGGTGTTCTCTATCAGAGTAGGGGAATGAGATGAACATGTGAGAAGCATATCCTCCATATGTTGGTGGCATCGTGGGTACTCCTAGTTGTCGATGATCTTCTTGTTGGTGAGGTTTTCTTGGTTGTCGAGGCGGTTGTCAAACATGAGCCAAGCAAACATTGATCTTGTTGGGAAACTTCATTCTCCAGATATTGCCTACATTTTTGTCTTCATCCGTCTTCTGTGGAGAAGGGCGTAGGCGTGCTTTGTAGAGAAAGTAGTACCCCCAATTAGGATGCGTGAATCATGTTGCGATGAAGGCATGACATCCTGCAACACGGATAGTATAGAAACCAATTCTTGTGTGGCAGCAAAGGTTAGACGATTTCCCAAGTTAGAATCTATAGAAAAACGCAAGATATTTGCCACTCTGACAAACTTTCTAGTAGAATGAGAGTAAATGCTTGGGTAAGCAGCTGCAAGTGTTTATGGCAGAGAGCCAATTATCTCGCTAGAAGTAGGTTGAAGTGCCATTGTTTGTAAATACAAAGGATATTGTATGTATATGAAGGGTTGGCATTTGCTGGTTGATAGTTTTGCAGAGGTTGGAAGTATTAGAGGCAAGAGCAACAAACGAATAGGGTGTTGTAGCTTGAGCCAATCCATCCAAGGGGTGGGCGAGGATACTAATGATTTAACCACAAATATCATAAGCAGGTAGTTATTTTTTATATGCAAGTTCTTAATGCCTAAACTACCAATTTTTTTGGTTTGCAAACATTGTTCCAAGCAATCAAGGCATTGTGCCCCCGAGCAGATGTCCTCAACAATCCAGAAATATGCTCTCCTAAGAGTATCAATAGTTTTGATTACTTTTTGGGGATTTGAAAAACTAACCTAAGTATGTTAGACTTAGGAGTGTGTCTAAAACAACAGTTACGAGGATCAAATGGTCTCCTCTTGTGAGATTTTTTACGTGCCAACCTGAGAGGATTTTTCTACAACGTTCAAGGTTGGGTGAAAGGTTCTTGGAGGTGGCCTTGTGGGTAAGTGCGGTAGCCAAGATACACTTGTGGGAAAGAGGCAGTGGGGAAACCTACGGTACTGGAAATAGTTGTTGCTTTTTTTGTCCATGTGAATGGGAGCAAAGGTTGTTTTGAATAACTTGGTTGTTAGGCTCATGGAAAGTGCGACATTTTTGATGATTTCCTTTAGTTTGGAGGCCGCAGTTGTGGAGGCAACAACTATAGTAATCGTTTTCATGTTGTAGCTCGTAGGGAGGAAGGTTGGCGAACAGACGGTGGTGTAGTAGTGGTAGGTCTGTGTAGTGTGAGATGAGTTGTCGAAGCAGATGAAAAGGAAGGATGAGAGCGGCCACCTTGGTGAAGGGAGTTTTATAGTTGATCCATCCATCTGGGATTCCATTTAGAAGGATGACAGTTGATGACCCACAACTATAGGGAATCAGTCGTAGTCCTTTCGATAAGTAAGAGTGTCGAACCCAACGAGAAGCAGAAGGAAGTGGGAAACGGTTTTTAGCAAGGTATTTTTTGCAAGCACTGAAATTATCGGTAACATATAGTTTGATAGCAAGGTAATTTGTAACGAGCAACAAGTAGCAATTGTAACAAATGTGCAGCAAGGTAGCCCAATCATTTTTAGAGCAAAGGATAGGCCGAAACTTTCTCTTATAGCAAGCTAAGCGTTCTTGAGGACACACGGGAATTTCTTCTAGTCACTTTCATCATATTTATTTGATTCGCGTTCTCTACATTGATAATTTGATATGTGGGTGGACGGGTGCTTGGGTGCTGTTCTTGCTTGAACAAACCTCCCACTTATGATTAACCCCTCTTGCAAGCATCCACAACTACGAAATCAGCCCTTACGGAATAACGCATAAATCAGGATTTAAGCTTCTTTCACTCTAGCAACCCATCAGCTAATTAATACTCCACAATGCCTTTCCCTAGGCCCAAGTACGATTAAGTGTCATGTAGTCGACGTTCACATGACACTACTAAAGGAAGCAACAACAGACATATCATCAAAAATATCGACCGAATACCAAATTCACATGATTACTTATGACAAGACTTCTCCCAAATCCCTAAGAACAAAAGTAACTATTCACAAATCATATTCATGTCCAAGATCAGAGGAGTATTGAATAGCATCAAGGATCTAAACATATAATCTTCCACCAAATAAACCAACTAGGATCAACTACAAGATGTAATCAATACTACTAGCAACCCACAGGTACCAATATGAGGTTTTGAGACAAAGATTGAAAATGAGAGATGAACTATTGTTTGAGATGAGATGGTGCTGATGAAGATGTTGATGAAGATTGCTCCTCCCATGGTCAGAGGGTGGTTGGTGATGTCTATGGCTTCGATTCCCTCCTCCCAGGGGGAAGTATCCTCGGCGGAATCGCTTCACGAGAGAGCAAAAGTGCTCCTGCCCAGGTTCCGCCTCGAGACGGTGGCGCTTCATCCCGAAAGTCCTCTCCTCAATTTTTTTTCTAGGGCAAATAGCATCGTATAGAAAAAGAAATACAAGAGGAGGCCCACCACATGCCCACGAGCCACCAGCGCGTGCCCGGGGGTGGGCGCGCCTTGGAGGCTCGTGGGCACCTGGCGGGCCTCCTCTGGTATTTCCTTTCTCTAGTATTTTTTATATATTCCAAAATAATTCTCCATGAAATTTCAACTCATTTGGAGTTGTGTAGAATAGATATCTCTAACATAGGTTTTTTAGATCCAGAATTCCAGCTGCCGACAATCTCCCCCTTCATGTAAATCTTGCAAATTAAGAGACAAAGGCATTAAAATTGCATCACAAAGTATTTTACTGATCAAAAACATGATAAATAACAGTAGGAAAACATGATGCAAAGTGAACGTATCAACAGTTCCCATGGTTGATAGGATATTATTGATCTGACCCAGATACTTAGGCAAGAACCCTCGTAGGTCTAATATTATCAATAGAGAGGCCCACGAGACAAACTGGAAGGCTTTTATTTGTCAAATTAAAGACCTAAAACCCCATATCGCCTTAAATCTCCACGGAGGGGTACTTGCATTTTAAATGTGTTGTGTAGGCCGCTCCTTCCGCTTTTCGATTGATACCATGAAAAATTGAAATAATTGTGGTTGTGTACACCCCATCCATCCTCTTGTCCCCTGCACATGTTTGCCAGCTTCTTTGCAGTCCTCCGGCCCTTCTCTTCTCCACTGGCTCCTCCCACCCCCTTTGTTCCTCTAGAACTACCTCATATCCTATTCTAGTGATTCTTCATTGTGACCTCCAATGCAGCTGGTGCAAAGGTGGGTCGTCCATTTCCAAATCAAGCTTTTATCTAGACTTTAGGAGCGTATTAGTTACCCATGTGATGTTGATGAGCCCCTAAAGATGGTGACAACTGTCGGTGAGGTCAGCCACCCATTTCTTTCCATTGCCCCCACTTCATTTTGGTGGCGCCTCTACTACTCACGGTCATCCCTCGGAAGGACATCACTCGAGTGGCTGCACACTAAGCCAAATGGAAAATGATTCAATCCATAATTTTCTCCTACTGTATAGAAGTTAATTATGGCTGGTTCCATCTAATGATCGCATCAGATTAACATTAATGTTTATCCATCTCATCACACACCTAATACACAACTTGCATGGTGACATATGTCCAACGTACGACTTACAAAATTTTACACATTCGCCACTAGCTATTCAATCCCATTCTTGTAAAATCCATTGACACTATACTGTTTCGTATTGTAAATATTCTATCAGTGAAGCCAGCCCCATTATATAAAAATCAGTAAAAGACATAGATTGTGGCAATATTTCCTGACACAAATTTATTCACATGAATTAAACTATTTTAATTGAGATTTTTGTTAAATTATGTTTCACCAAATCAGAGAATATGATGCATGATATTATATAACAGAAATTCACACAGGACAAGACACGAGGGTGGTGCAAAAACTTGTACATTGTACTAGAAAGTCTTCCTGCTTCAATTAGTCAACTAGTCCAACCATTTTCCATAAATTAAGTAATACATAGTTGTCCCCCTTGCCAACAAAATAATGCAAGAAGATCACATCTACTGTCTAGCTTGAATAGAGTAGTATTCTTTGCTCACTTGTCATGTTTGGTAAGCTTGCTTATTACTCGAGGTATGTCACTTTAGCTTGCCACCTGCCCACATTATATATGTAAATCAGTAGCTAATTGATAGTTGATATTATTTAGCAGTTAGCTAGGATGACATGATCCATGTTTCATCAGTTATAACAACAACCAACTTATTCACACCTGATTTACATATTATGTCGACAACAAATGGTACTCCAATGGTTGTGGTGTGTTAGGCGTGGGATAACCGTTCTTAACTTCTTTGCTCTCCAATTGGCAAAATAACTAAGTGAAGAGTGGTTAGAGACTTGAATGTGTCACGAGCAGTGGACAAGGGAAGTAATTATGATTGACATCTTTTGCCGGGAAGCTAAGATCGACTTCACGATGACCAAGTAGTAGTCAACCACACTTTACACCCATTTTATGGTCAAAGAAACCTACATTATTGCACTGGTTGAAAATTGAAAATTTTAACATAAATGTACCTCACCTTTGCAAAAAATATCACTAGGCAGACACTAGTAGAAAACGGGCCAATGGTCCAGGCCGGCCCAGCCCATTAGTCCCGGTTCAAACCAGAACCGGGACCAATGGGGGCATCGGACCCGGTTCGTGAGCCCCGGGGGCCGGCCCAGCCCATTAGTCCCGGTTCGTCTGGACCTTTTGGTCCCGGTTGGTGAGGCGAACCGGGACCAATGGGCCGCACTCCTGGCCCACCACCATTGGTCCCGGTTGGTGGCATGAACCGGGACCAATAGGCCTCCATTAGTCCCGGTTCGAGCCATCAACCGGGACTAAATGGTTGGTACCCGTTGCGACCAGAGTTTAGTCCCACCTCGCCAATCGAAGGGGAACGGGACTGGTTTATAAGCCCCTCCCTCTCTACCTTATTGAGCTCCTCCGATAATGAAAATAGATGCGCTTATATAGGTAATTTAGCATAAATTCATACGGATTTCTCTTGAAATTCGTTATGAATTTAAGTTGAATTTCCTCTATAAGCGCATATGTACTCATTTCTGAGTAGTTTTTTTTCTTTTTTTGCTATATTTATTTTTTTCTTTTTATTTCTGAGTTGTAATAAGCCATTAAAAATAAGCATATATGCTCCTTTTTTAGTACAATTAATCACAACTATTTTTTGCTTCTATTCATTTCTGAGTAGTTTTTTATATAGTTTTTTTCTTCTATATTATTTTTTCTTTTTATTTCTGAGTTGTAATAAGCCATTAAAAATAAGCATATATGCTCCTTTTTTAGTATAGTTAATCACAACTATTTTTTTGCTTCTATTCATTTCTGAGTAGTTTTTTATATAGTTTTTTTCTTTTTCTGCTATATTATTTTTTCTTTTTATTTCTATGTTGTAATAAGCCATTAAAAATAAGCATATATGCTCCTTTTTTAGTACAGTTAATCACAACTATTTTTTGCTTCTATTCATTTCTGAGTAGTTTTCTATATATTTTTTCTTTTCTGTTATATTTTTTCTTCTATTTATTTCTGAGTGGTTTTTTTATATATTTGTTTCTTTTCTGCTACATTTATTTTTTTTCTTTTATTTTCTGAGTTGTAATAAGTCATTAAAAATAAAAAAGAGTCGCAATGCTCGTTAATTTGCTTCAAGCCTTTTGGAATAGTGTCAACTGCACTGCACATAGCTCTGTGCAGTCTACCGTATTCCGCAAGGCTTGAAGCTAACCAACGTGCAGGAGCATTGAGCCTCTTCGTCATTGTATCTGCACTCAGGGCTTATAAACAGCTGCGAGTGCCTCTCGCTTGGCGAGGTGGGACTAAAACAACAGCTGCTGGAAGAATCAACAAAAAAACAGCTGCAGAAGATAAAAAAGTAGTTAGACGGGTCCATTGGTCCCGGTTGGTGGCACCGACCGATACCAATGCCCCTCTTTGGTCCCGGTTGGTGGCACCAACCGGGACCAATACCACCCTTTTGTCCCGGTTGGAGCCACCAACCGGGACCAAGGGTCTTCGTTTCCCGCCCTTTGGGCTGCTGAAAAAAGGCCTTTGGTCCCGGTTGGAGGCATCAACCGGGACTAAAGGAGGCATTGGTCCCGGTTTGTGCCCCGAACCGGGACCAATGCCGTTGCTATATATACAGCACTTAGCGTCCTCCTCTCCCGACTTCGATCTCTCCGGCCTCTCCTCCTCCCCGACGCCGACGCCGCCGCCGCCCCGCCCCGACGCCGTCACCGCCCCGCCCCGCCCCGACGCCGTCGCCGCCCCGTCCCGACGCCGTCGCCGCCCCGCCCCGTCGCCGCCCCGCCCCGCCCCGCCGCGCCCCGCCCCGACGCCGTCGCCGCCCCGCCCCGACGCCGCCGCCGCCCCGCCCCGTCGTCGCCCCGCCCCGCCCCGCCCCGTCGCCGCCCCGCCCCGTCGCCGCCCCGCCCCGCCCCGACGCCGTCGCCGCCCCGCCCCGCCCCGCCCCGCCCCGACGCCGTCGCCGCCCCGTGCTGCCCCGGCCGCCCCGCGCGCCGTCGCCGCCCGCCCCTGCAGCCTCCCCGGCCCGCGCCGCCTCGACGCCGTCGCCGCCCCGCGCCGCACCTCGCCGTCGCCGTCGCCGGCAGTGAGCCTCTTTTTTTAATTTTTGTTAGATTTGTTTTTAGATTTTTTTGTAGTTCATAGATTTTTTTGTTAGATTAGATGTGTAGTAATTTAGATATGTAGTTATTGTAGATTGTGTAATTAATTTGTTCAAATTATGTTAGATTTTTTTTCTGTAAAAAGATTTTTTATGTTAGTTTTTTATGTTAGATTTTTTTTCTGTTAGATTTGTTCATATTGTGTAATTTAGATCTTTATGTTAGATTAGATGTGTAGTAATTTAGATATGTATTATATTACGTTAGATTTTTTTTCTGTAAAAGATTTTTTATGTTAGATTTTTTTTCTGTTAGATTTGTTCATATTGTGTAATTTAGATGTTTATGTTAGATTAGATGTGTAGTAATTTAGATATGTATTATATTACGTTAGATTTTTTTTCTGTAAAAAGATTTTTTATGTTAGATTTTTTTTCTGTTAGATTTGTTCATATTGTGTAATTTAGATCTTTATGTTAGATTAGATGTGTAGTAATTTAGATATGTATTATATTATGTTAGATTTTTTTTCTGTAAAAAGATTTTTTATGTTAGATTTTTTTTCTGTTAGATTTGTTCATATTGTGTAATTTAGATCTTTTTGTTAGATTAGATGTGTAATTTAATTTTTTGTTCATAGTATTTAGAAAAAGGAAAAAAAGAAGAAGTAGTTTATATATAGTTGAACTAGCTAGCTGATTTAATAAACTAATTTATTTTACTATATAATGAAGTAATTTGTTTTTAGTAAGTACTACTTATTTATTTATAGTAAGTGTTTAGTAGTTGAACTAGATAGTTGATTTAATTAATAAGACTACTTTTATTTAACTATATATAGAAATAGTTCCCGCGTCGACGTCGGCGATGCCTATCCCGCATCCTCGTCGTCGTCGACTCGGCGGTGGAGGCCTGCTTGATCAGGGTCATGTTCGGGACTGGGCTCCGCCGGGTTGGTATTGGGAGGTGCTACCTTTCGGGGGACGTAGGTTGGTGAGGAGGCAGCCCGTTGTTGACCCGATCCTTGTTTGGTGGCGGTCGCGTGGGCCAGTGACGGTGGTGAGGCATCCGGACACCGCGGAGGTGGTACGTCACCGTGTCAGCGAGGAGGACGAGCACGTCCGTCGCTACATGGTTGCATTGGAGGGGAGGTTCGACAATACCTGGCAGGTTCTTCAGGGATCTCACCGGAGCTATGATCCTGTGATGGTTCCTTATCTTTGGGTGTCCACCGCCCGCGTCGATACCCGTCGGGCGCTACGGTTCTAATTATATTAGTGATAATATTCGATGATGTACGGACACCAAGAGATGATGTACTTTTGCTTATAATTATTGAATGCATGCTAATTTGAATACTATACTTTATTTTGTGATTTGGTTTTGCTTATTGAATGCTCATATTGGATAAGTTCTCCTTCATTCCCGTGTGCTAGACAATTTGGTATAATAATGCATTCGGGAATGAAAGAGGAGCTACGTACGTACATCGATCATCGATAGTCAACCCGTGATTTATAATAATGATCTAGTTTAATATTTAAATTATGAACGTAGGCCGGAAATGTCGTACTCATCTGACGACGAAAATCGCCCGGGGGAGTGCGACTGGTGCCACGACGACCGAGGTATGTGCGACAGATTCATTGAGCTGGAGGAAGATCGGCGCTTCAGCATTAAGCTCGAGGAGACTTGCGATGTTCATACGGTACGCAACGACGACAATAGTTTTTTTTCGTAATTAAGCACGACTTCAACTATTTTAACGTGTATTTTTCATCTTTTCCAATTCGACTAGCTTATCCCATGCTTTGCAAGACGCTATGTCTTGGAGAGGATGGATTTTGAAGACCATGAAAATTTCGAAACCAAAAAAATTATCCTAAGTACCGAACATGATGTGGATTTTCAAGTAAAGCTGTACAATGCTCAGAGTGTAACCCATTTTGGTTGCAAAAATTGGGATGCATTTTGCAAGATGTATGGTCTTGATGAGGGTATGATTGTCACCATGGATCTTGGTGATCCTACAATCGAGCAAGAGACACCTTCGATTTGGGTCTTTGTGGATACACCTCCAGTTCTTCCCTCATGTGAGCTAAACATAGTTATTAAGTAATTTATATTGTTTATTTCAAAATATATAGTTGACAACTTATCTCCATTGACAGCTTATTTTCATTCTTCAAAGAATGTGCGGAAGATGGTAGACAGAACGTACTACACCGAAGGCTCCGAATTAACTTATCAAGAGAAACGACATCTGGTCGGATTTTGTACTGATCTTGAGAATTACAATATCTACAATCAAACTCCTCAACATTATGGTCAATACGTGCCACTAGTGCACGTGTTGAACTACGGTAACTACCATGGAGATACCTTGGTAAGATTATTTTTTACTATTACAACATCCGTGCATCTTTTTGCACACTTCTAAAACTAGTACATCATTGCTAACTACGAAGTTATTACTATGTTTTTCAACAGATAATCCCGAATGATTGTGTGCCTCATCTGATGTATACGCGTGGTAGCCTTCATGTTTTGAACATACGACCAGGTCGTCCTACGAATCTCAACTGTCCATACCGGGTTTCTAAAAGAAGTGGAGACATAACAATCAAAGAATGGAAAAAATGTATGGACAGTCGTAAGGAACTTCTTGGAAGCAATAAGCAGCGAAAGGCAAGAATTGGAGACAGGATGATCGCCATTCTTCATAATGGAGAGTCAGGATCTATATTGTTTTATGCTATTTTACCTTAAGGGTGTTTAGGTCCTATACCTGATACTGATGATCATGTGCTAAGAACAATTATGTAGGGTTGGGTTCGATGACTATATATGAGGATGATGATCGTATGACTTATTATTAATAACGAGTAGAAGTTGTATGATGATGCATGATTAGTAGGACTTTATTATATACATATATATGATGATGTATGATGCAAAGCATGCATGAACCATGTCATATCTGCGGGTGCAATGAACATAGCAGCAGCGTTGATAAACCAAGGACGAAGATAAGAGAGGACACTTCTCTCTATTAGCTAGCTATAATAACAACCTAAAAATAAACCCACAAACCCCTAAAGCAGCCACTTTTCTAAAAAAAATGACTTTTGGTCCCGGTTGGAGCCACCAACCGGGACCAAAGGCCCTCTGACTGGGCTCGGTGCACAGGGCCACGTGGAGCCACATTGGTCCCGGTTCGTGTTTGAACCGGGACTAATGGCTGGTGGCATTAGTAACGACCCATTAGTCCCGGTTCGTGAACCGGGACTAAAGGCCCTTACGAACCGGGACTAATGGGTGGTTTTCTACTAGTGAGATATTGTCGTCCCAAACATTTAAATATATATATTTATACCAAATAATTATAGGAACATTGAGGATCTATACCATTGGAGATTATGATGTCCTGTCCCAAATGGCCTCCCTTCACCAAATACCCTTATGATTGTATGTACTATCCGCAAGGTTTGCACGCCATTTAAGAGTTGATCCGCATCCCAAACTACTTGCATACATAACCGTGTGGAATATGTATATGAAAACAACCATATAATGATTTGAGTTTTTAGTTCAATAGACAACATACCAAAAAAAATAACACAAGTGATATTTCTATATATCAAAACATCACTTATTTGCACATATTGAGTATGAATAACACAGTTAATACAAAAATGAGAATACATACATGTTACTCAACTCATCGATTTTCATACCAGTAGTGATTTTCATAATAAACAAAGTAGACTTAAAATGCACACTAGTAGCACAGTAATGCTCTCAACTCATTTGTTTTCAAAGGGAAGTAGACAATAGTAGTAAACCCCACATTAGTTATGGTCTTTACAACCTCCTTTAGAATTAAAATGAACAGTGGTGTTTCCTCCCTCACCTCCATAAAATGTTATTATCAACAGAAACATAGTATAGAGATACCTTTGAGAGGATTGTACCTAAGTTGAGGTTTGAGATTCCTGTGTCACAGCCTGCTCACCTTGACCTTCTTTGTGATCGCATTTGCCTACCTGAGAACAACACACAGAGGATGATCAATATTCAAGCGGGAAATTACACCTCCCTTCAAAAAACTGTAGATCTGCTACATGAGAAGCTCTATATCATTAAAACATTGAAGTACAGAGGTTTAAAATATTTGCATGCCTATAGAGTTGAGAGCGTAAAACGCTAATAAGGTTGTTTAGCATAGACCAAACTGAAATGGCTGCTTATGGGTGTAGGTTAGCAATTTAGTTTTGGGGTGGGAAACAAAATAAAGTGATACAATCATGTCTACGTGCGAAGAAACATAGAAAAGAAGGCATTTGACGTATGCCTTTGAAAAATGGTGTATGCACTAGAAAAATGGACAAATCACATGCAAGCCGGTTAATATATCTAAGGTGGCTTGTAGGAGATTTCAGAGTGAGTCGAGATCAACCATGCACGACACGGTTGATTATGTAGGTTAAGACTCAAGAGGGGCTTAGCACAGATAATTAAGAGCAACTTGTCTCGATTGATTATGTCAGGTTATGACTTAGGAGGTGTGAGCACAAATAATTAAGACCAACTTGGCTCTGTTGATTATGTTAGGTTACGACTTAGGAGGTGTGAGCACAAATAATTAAGACCAACTTGTCTCGGTTGCCGCAAAATAATACTTCTACAAAAACGGGTCATCATCTTCCATACGAACTTTTTTAGCTGAGTGAAATTAGACAGATGGAGGAATTGTCACAGCGGATTTCACTATTTTAATGGGAGAAGTCACTGTGGATTTCATGGCGATGAATAAGCGAGTTTCGGTCTGTTTTTCTTTATGGAAATTTTGCAAAGCTTTGTTAAGTCATCAAAATGTTTACCCGTGGGGGAAAAGAAGATCACAGTACAAGGTCAAAAAAAATTAAAGGTCAAAAAAAAAGATCACCATCCTCGTTCATGCATCACTTTCTCATTGTCGGCCCAACTGTCGAGCTGACGGGCTTAAGAGAAGCAGGCTGCTAACCGGGCCATCCCAATTGAGTTTCCGGCTCCCAGAGGCCGCTCTGAACCAATTGGATAAGCGGATCTGCTCTAAAAAAGGAAAGCTGGACACAAGTGAATGCCCACCAAAGGGAACTCATATATGCCTCTTATTACGGCAAGGGGTCGCGGATTTGCACAGGAGACGGCTCACCTGGGCTGGCCCATTCCCTGTCCTTCGCGGAAGGAAAAATCGCAAAAATAAGAGCACTACCGATAGAGGAAACGAACCCGTGACCTGCTATAGCTGCGTGTGATGCACTAACCACTGCGACAGTTAAGGTACTCTGAAATATTTGCGACGTGAATATTATAGAAACGGACAGCGGCGGCAAAAAGTAAAACCATTTCGCCAAATTTCCATAAAATAAAACTTGTGGGTGACGGATCAAACTCAAGTCCTCCCACCAGGGAAGCCGGTCCATAGCCACAGTAGTTACTAAGGATTACTGTGTATAATGGAAGCCCGTTATATATGAATTATAATCTGTGGTAGATTAAAATTTGTTTTAAAATTTCAAGCATAATATTTGAAAAGGAAAAACTTTTGAAATGCAAACATTATTTGGAACTAATTTTTGTTAAACTAATAGCAACCAAAAAATGAATGCGAAAATATTTTTTGAAAAACAATAACAAACTTGAAAAAGTGAACATTTTTCAAAATTAAACTATTTTTACAAAACTCGAGCATTTTGAATTTACGAACTAATTTCAAAAACATGATCATTTTTATATTTGTGTACAATTTTTTTAGAACGGTAGAATTTATAGAATATGTGAACAAATTTGAAAAACAGGATGATTTTCTAAATTCCCAAATATTTTACAGTTTGTGAACAAAAACTAAGCATGCATCCATTTTTTAAATTTGTGAACAAAGTTTGAAACAAGACTTTTTTGAATATGTGAATAAATTTGGAAAATGAAAATATTTTTTGAGTTTGTAAACAAATTTACAAAACAGGAAGAAATTTTGAAATTCCAGAATATTTTGGAATTTGTGAACAAAATTTGGAAACAAAAACATTTTTTTGAAATTGCCAAACACTTTTTGCATTCATGAACAAAATTAAAACATTTGAACATTTCTTGAATTTGTGAACAAATATTTAAGAGGAAAAACTTTTTGACACGAAAACATTATTTGGAACTCAAAATAAATTGGAACAAAAAATGAATACGAGAATATTTTGAAATTATGAACTACTATTTGTAAACGCAAAACATGTTTGAAAAACAATAAACTTGATAAAGTGATTTTTTTTAAAAATCAACTATTTTTCCAAACCTCGAGAATTTTTTAATTTTGCAACCTAAATTATAAAATATTACCCAAATATCTGAACAAATAGGGAAACAGGATTTTTTTTTGAAATGCCCAAATATTTTAGAATTTGTGAACAAAAATTGTACATGCATCCTTTTTTGAATTTTTTGTCAAATTTGGAAACTCAATTTTTTGTTGAATGTACGAAAATTCTTTGAATATGGAGATATTTTTTGAATTTTCGAAAAATATTTAAAATTATCAGAAATTTTCAATTTCTAGAATATTTTTTAATTTGTGAAGAAATATTGAAACAGGATTTGTTTTATAATTAATAAACATTTTTGAATTTTGAGAAAAATTTAAAGATGTTGACATTTTTGTATTTTGAACACATTTATAAAAATTGGAAATTATTTTAAAATAAATATTTTTTGGTATTAACGTAAATTTTCTAAAACAAACAGAACAAATTTAGCAATTTTGTTTCTTTGGAATTTATGAAGATAATTTTAGAAAGGAACATTTTCGGAAAAAAAGAACAAAATTTGTAAAATGTGAACAGTTTTTTTAGAAAGAAAAATAAGTATGAGAAAAAAATGAAAACTAAAAGAAAAGAAAAAAAAGGAAAGAGAAAATAAAAAGAACGAAAAATAAAGAAAATAAACATAAAACGGAAGAAAGGTGAGAAAAGGAAAAAAAGATGCATGAAAAAAAATAAAAGATGAAAGCGAAACTGAACTGTCAAAAATCCAGCTCAGGAACCTTCTACAAATGTCCCCAAACCATAAAAATCCTGCGTTTTCCTATTTGCCGCTCGCTGCGGCAAGTTGCTCCAGCGACGCACAGGGGACATCGAGAGCGTTCGGCATGGCCGGCCCGTTAAATGTTACAGCGGCTACGGTTTTGGGAACTTTCTAGGATGTTCCAACCAGTTTTTTTTTTCCGTTTTGGGGAACCTTCTAGGAGGTTCCTGAACCGGTTTTCTTATTTTTCTTTTTAAGTTTATTTTTCGTTTCCCCTGTTTCTTTTTTCCTTTTTATTCGTTTTTTTCTTTTCCCAAGTTTTCCTATTTTTTTCCAAAAAATGTTTGTCTTTCTAATAAATTGTTCGAAACTTCAGAATATATTCTCATTTTCAAAATTATGTTTCAAATTTTAGAAAAAGTAACACTTTACAAAAACTGTTCAGAAGTTCAAAAAATATAACTTTGTAATTTTTTTTCACAAATTTAAAAATGTTTTTCATTTTTAGTAAAATTGTAACATATTTAGAAGGTGCTCCTTTTGTACAATTTAGTACAAAATTTCAAAAAATGTTCGTGATTAGAAAAATAAGTTCAAATTTTGAAAATTGCCCGAATTTTCTAAATTTGGATTGGGGTTTAAAAATTGTTCAGAAGTTCATAAAATGTTTCTCGTTTTTCAAATTTTCTTCGCAAAAATCAAAATGGTTTGTGATTATAAAAATAAGTTCAACATTTTAAAAAATGTTCGCATTTCCAAATTTTGGTCGGGGTTTAAAAATTGTTCAGAAGTTAATAAAATGTTTCTTGTTTTTCAAAATTTCTTCACAAAATCAAAAAATGTTCGTCGTTTAAAAAAATGTTAACACATTTAGAGAAAGTTCGGAGTTTTCCAAATTTTGTTCAAAGTTTAGAAACATGTTCGTATATGAAAAAAATGTTCGTTTTGAAGTTTTTGTCCAGAGTTTCAATAAATATTCCCATTTTATTAAAACGTTCATGTTTGTATGAAATACATTAACGTTTTCAAATTTATTAAAAAAGTTTAATTATTCTAAAAAAAATTCATGATTAAAAAGTGCATGTTTTCTTATAATTTTTGAAACAACTTTCACAGTTTTGAATTTTTTTATTTTAATAAATATTCACTTTCTGAAAATCACATTCGAAATACCAAATAATATTTTCGATCTATTGCCGCTCACAGTACTTACAACCCATGCTGCAATTTTAGAGAGCCAAATTATTGACCAACTTTTTTAGGAATTTCTATATGCTAGTGCCAGTACTTAAATGTTGGCGCTGCTTAGTGTTCACGAGATGTTATTAGCTACACTGGTTGGTTCACGAAATTGTTAGGCACACGTTGGGAGTTTGAATCCTGCTGTGCAAATCATTTTCCTCTTTTTTTCGCATCGACGTGTTCACTACGTGGGCTGCCCCGTTAGTTCGGCACCCTTGTGCGAAGCACCGCCAGTCTGCCGCAGAATGCGGCAGATAGGAGGTCCCAAAAATCCGGCTGGGAAGCTCTAACACTCTGAAAACGCTTAAACGGGCCGCCCAGTCCGAAACTGCAATATCTTGGCGCAGCGCGAGACGAATAGGGAATTGCCCCGCCAAACTTTCGGTGTTGAGCTCTCGCGCCGGCGCCTGCGAAGAGGAGGCCACCATCACGTCTATGCATCCCAGTGCTCTCGGAGGACCTGCGCGTCCACCAGGTGTTCGACGCAAGGCTCCATGAAGGCCAACATGCGCACGTCGGTGCAGGGCATGGCTCCAAGTTCTACCTCAACCATGGCACGTCTTGTTGGCACCCAGCCCTGCCCAAGATCTAGAACAGTTTTTAATTTGTGAAAAAATATTGGGAAAAGTTTTTTTTAAAACTCATAAACATTTTTGAATTCGTGAGAAAATTTAAAAATGTGGACATTTTGGTATTTTGAACACATTTATAAAAATTAGAACTTTTTTAAAAATAAATATTTTTTTTGGTATTACCGAACATTTTCTAAAACGATCCGAACAAAATTTGAAATTCCGTTCTTTGGTATTTATGAAGATAATTTAAAAAAGGAATGTTTTCGTAAAAAAATAATAAAGTTTGTGAAATGTGAACACTTTTTTGAGAAAGAAAATAAATATGATAAAAAACTAAAATGAAAAGAAAAAAAAAGAGGAAAGAAAAAATAAAGAAAATAAAAATAAAAAGGAAATGGAGAGAAAAGGAAAAAAGAAGCAGGAAAAATATAAAAATTAAAGGAGAAATAGAACTGGAAAAAATTCGGCTCAGGAACCTTCTAGAAATGCCCCAAACTGTAAATAACCGGCTGGGAATCTCTAACACTCTGAAAACGCTTAAACGAGCCGCCCAGTCTGAAACAGCAACATCTTGGCGCAGCGTGCAATGAATTATTCTTTTCCCTGCGCAGAGGAGTACTACATAACCTTTCTGGTCAAGGTGTGTTTGTTCAGGGGCAGCAGAAACACCGCGATATGCTTCCTTCGGGAGTCCACCTCCAGGCGCACTCCGAGTCTCTGAAGCCCTCGCTCTTGCAGTGCTTGGCGCATGGCTGATAGTTGCATTCGAGAGTAATATATGTCCCGCTGAGGAATTTTAAAAAATATTTGTGTTTTTAAAAATGTTCTCAAAATTAAAGAAATGTTAGCGTTTCAGAATTTTTTTTCGAATTTCAAAAGAGGTAACTTTTTCAAGTTTTTTATACAAATTCAAAAAAGTTCACTTTTTTGAAAAATGCATGAGAATTTTAAAATTTCTTTTGCAGTTTCAGAAGATGTTTCGAAATTTTTAAATTGTTCGCATTTGTCAAAATTCCTTTATTTCCAAAGAATGGTCAAAATTTGAATTTTTTGTTGCAATTTCTTAGGTAATGTTCAGTTTATGCCGCTGGTCGTAGTTCTTTGTATGTTGCGATATGTATTTGTCGACAAAACTCTGTAGCCGTACTAGGCTAGCAAGGTTAGTGCACTAACAGGAGATCCACGGTTTTAATCCCACCTCCCGTGCGCCATTGATTGTTTGCGTATTTTTTCGTCTGACCGCCAATCTTGTGCGTCCTGTGCGAAGGGACGTCTTCTTGCCGCATAATGCGGCAAATAGGAGCTCCCACGGATCCCCTCTTAAGAAAAAGGTGGACAAGCGAATGCACGCCAAATCGTTCGATGTTGAGCTCTGGCACCGGTGCCTGCAAAGAGGAGGCCGCTATCACGTCTCGGAGCCCCCCCCCCCCCCCCCCACCACCAGTCCTTGCTGCTGCTCTGCATCATCTTGTCATCCGGAAGCCTGCGCGACCTGCGCGCTCACCAAGTGTTCGACACAACGCTCCACGAAGGCCAGCATGCACGCGTCGCAGTGCAGGGCACGACTCCAAGTTCTACCTCAACCATGGCACGTCTTGTTGGCACCCAGCCCCGCCCAACATCATCAGTTGCCCCGGTCCCAGTGCGCGCAGAGGCTGAGACGGCACCTCACGATTGCACTTGCTGTTCATAGTCATGCCAAACAAATGTTGACTCTGATGCAGGGAGGTGCTGCCCCAAGGATTAATGAATTATCCACGGGATTAGGCAATATAGTCTGTTTTCTGGGATATTGTGCTGAAGCACATGGAAAGACTGCAAACTACGAGGGAAAGTTTGTCATACAGGTTCCACTGTTTTGAGTATGTACCTAATTGCAGTCTCAAAGAGTATATCACCGGTAAGATGATAACGTTTATTCCCACTATTATTTGTTCTATTGAATGTTATATAAATAATTAAAATGTATTAATTTAAATTACACTCTTCATATAATTAGGTAAAATGAGTATACAACTTTGCACTCTCTTGTACAGGTGCATCTATTGGACTTGAATGGAATGAGCGATTTCAAATAATAAAATTAATCTGTGATGGCTTACACTATATATCTTCATGTGAACTGTAGTGTGCAGGGCCAATCAATGGGTGACACATGTCCAGGCAGGTCCCACATCTCAAAAACATATTTCTCTTTCTTCAATTACTCAAATTCCCCTATCTTTCTCTCTTTGAGCGGCCATTAGAGCTTCGTTAGAGGATTCTTGTGAGCTGCACAAAGCTTATAGCGTCCGTCACGTACGTGGGGTCATGGCCATGGTCGGCACCAAGGCAGCAACTATATCCTCCATGCCGTTCGCGCCCGCATGGTGGTGATTTACATGGACGAGCGCAAGCGCAGGCAACGCCAGCTCCTTGATCTAGTATTTTGGCAGATCCCGAAGTCCTTGACGAAGTTCCGGACGATAGAACCTGGCCGCCATGTTCTAGCGACCTGGACCGGCGGCGCCGGTGAAGATGACCTCCAAGCACTTCGTCCAGACCGGCCTTGTGCCCGTACACCTGCATTATATTTGGAAAATTAATTCATTCATTGGACAATTAAAATCTACTCATAGGGGTTATTTGGCTCCAGAATTCTATAGTGGGAAGTTCACGTTTGCAGCAGACATATGTAGCCTCGGTGCCGTCATAATGGAGATATTAACAGGAATGAAGGGATATTCTGAAGCTGGGAATGTAGGAATAATTTAAGCTGGGATTGACAACCCCTTTAACACGTCGGGTTGTGAGTATTTGTTATTTGTATGCATGTGTTGTTTACGTGGTGTGAGGAGGTTCTCCTACTGGTTCGATAACCTTGGTCTTATCACTGAGGGAAATACCTACCGTTGCTATATTGCATCATCTCTTCCTCTTTGAGAAAATACCGACGTAGTTCTAGCAGACATCAAATGCCCACCAAAGGGACCTCATATATGCCTCTTATTACGGCAAGGGGTCGCAGTTTTGCACAGGAGACGGCTCACCTGGGCTAGCCCATTCGCTGTATCTGCGAAATGAAAAATCGCAAAACTAAGAACACTACCGATAGAGGAAACGAACCCGTGACCTGCTATAGCTGCGTGTGATGCACTAGCCACTGCGACAAGCGAGGTACTCTGAGAGATTTGCGGCGCGAGTATTATAGAAACTGACAGCGGCGCGAAAAGTAAAACCATTTCGCCAAATTCCATAAAATAAAACTTGTGGGTGAGGGATCAAATTCAAGTCCTCCCGCCAGGGAAGCCGGTCCATAGTCACTATAGTTACTAAGGTTTACTGTGTATAATGGAAGCCCGTTATATATGAATTATATCTGTGGTAGATCAAAACTTGTTTTAAAATTTCATTTCAAGCATAATATTTGAAAAGGGAAAACTTTTGAAATGCAAACATATTTGGAACCAAATTTTGTTAAAAAAATAGCAACAAAAAAACATAATGTGGTAACATTTTTGGAAAAACAATAACAAACTCGAAAAAGTGAACAATTTTCAAAATTAAACAATTTTTATGAAACTTGAGCATTTCGAATTTGTGAACTAATTTTAAAAACATGATCATTTTTATATTTGTGAACACTTTTTTTAGGACGGTATAATTTATAGAATATGTGAACAAATTTGGAAAACAGGATCATTTTTTACATTCCCAAATATTTTACAGTTTGTGAACAAATATTAAACATGCGTCCATTTTTTAAATTTGTGAACAAATTTCGAAACATGATTATTTTAATATGTGAAATTTTTTGGAAAATGAAAATATTTTTTCAATTTGTGAACAAATTTACAAAACGGGAAGAAATTTTGAAATTCCAAAAAATTATTGAATTTGTGAACAAAATTTGGAAACATTTTTTTTTTTTGAAATTGCCAAACATTTTTTCATTCATGAAAATTTTTGAAACATTTGAACATTTTTTAAATTTGTGAACAAATATTTGAAAGGAAAAACTTTTTGACATGAAAAGATTATTTGCGAACTAAAACAATTTAAAACAAATTGGAAAAAAAAATTGAATACGAGAAAATTTTTAAAATTATGAAATACTATTTGTAAACGCAAAACATGTTTCAAAAACAATAACAAACTTCATAAAGTGATTTTTAGAAAACATTAAACTATTTTAACAAAACTTGAGCATTTTTTAATTTTTTGACCTAATTTATAAAACATTAACATTTTTAAATTTCTGAACAAAATTTTGAAAACTGTAGCATTTTTAGAATATCCGAACAAATTTGGGAAACAGGTTTTTTTAAATACCAAAATATTTTTGAATTTGCGAAAAAAAATTATACATGCATCCATTTTTTGAATTTTTGAAAAAGTTTTGAAACATGATTTTTTGTTGAATATATGAACAGATTTTGAAAACGAAGATATTTTCTGAATTTGCAAAAAAAAATGCAAAATGGGAAGAACTTTGGAATTTCTAGAACATTTTTAAATTTGTGAACAAGATTTTTTTAAAATTCATAAACCTTTTTTAATTTTTGAGCAAAATTTAAACATATGAACATTTTTGTATTTTGAAAATATTTATATAAATTGGATCTTTTTTTAAAATAAATATTGTTTGGTATTACCAAACATTTTCTGAAATAAACCGAACAAATTTTGAAATTCCCTTCTTTGGAATTTAGGATGAAAATTTGAAAAAAGGAACATTTTCGTAAAAATGAATAAAGTTTGTAAAATGCGAACACTTTTTTGAGAAAGAAAATAAAAATGAGAAAAAAGTGAAAATGAAAAGAAAAGAAAAAATGAAAGAAAAAACGAAAAAAATAATGAAAATAAACATAAAGAGGAAAATGGATAGAAAAGGAAAAAAAGAAGCAGGAGTAAAATAAAAAATAAAAGAGAAACATAACTGGAAAAAATCCGGCTCAGGAACCTTCTAGAAATTTCCCCAAACCGTAAAAATCCGGCTGGGGAGCTCTAACACTCTGAAAATGCTTAAACGGGCCGCCCAGTCCGAAACAACAATATCTTGGCGCAGCGTGCAACGAATAGGGAATTCCCCCGCCAAATGTTCGGTGTTGAGTTCTCGCGTCGGCGCCTGCGAAGAGGAGGCCGCCATCACGCCTCTGCATCCCAGTGCCCTCGGAGGACCTGCGCGCCTACCAGGTGTTCGACACAAGGCTCCACGAAGGCCAACATGCGTGCATCCGTGCAGGACACGACTCCAAGTTCTACCTCAACCATGGCACGTGTCTTGTTGGCACCCAGCCCCGCCCAACATCATCAGTTGACCCGGTTCAAGTGCGCGCAGAGGCTGAGACGGCACCTCACGATTGCACTTGCTGTTCACAGTCATGCCAAAAAAATGTTGACTCTGGTGCAGGGAGGTGTTGCCCCAAGGATTAATGAATTATCCACGGGATTAGGCGATGTAGTCCGTTTTCTAGGATATTGTGCTGAAGCACATGGAAAAGTTGCAAACTACGAGAGAAAGTTTGTCATACAGGTTCCTCTGTATGAGTTTGTCATACGAGAGGGAAAGTTTGTCATACAGATTCCTCTGTATGAGTTTGTCATACGAGAGGGAAAGTTTGTCATACAGGTTCCTCTGTTTTGAGTATGTACCTAATCGCGTCACCCCTGATAGGGCGACTCGGGGCCCCCAAACCCTAGCTCCCCCGCCTCCCCCTTTTTTCTCCCCTCCTCCTCGACGCCGCCTGAGGCTGCTGCCGGGCAAGCCCGGGGCGACGCTGAGGAAGGTGGCGGCGGGGCCCTGGCATCCCTGCCTCTGCTGTGGGGGGCGGTGTTCTCCAGGGCAGTGGCCCTGGTCGAAGAGGCATCACCGGCCCTGCGGCAGGCGGTGGTGCGAGCGTGGGCCAGCGATCCTGGCCGTGTGGACGGCGGGTGCCCCGGTGGACGGGAGCCCTGGTGCAGCGGCAACTGTGTCTAGTGGCGGCGCCAGATCTGGCCGCCCCTGCCCCCTTGTTTCGAGAGCTCTGCCCCGACCGGATCTATCCGGCTTCTTTGCGAGCCGCCGGATCTTGCGTCGTTGGGGTAGTGGAGGCGGGGATTCGAAGACCGGGAGAAATTCCAGGCCGGCCTCGTCGGTCTTGGCAGCAGCGACGCTCGTGGTGCCGTTCCCCTCCCTGGAGGCATCGTTCAGGTCAGATCCGTCGCCCTCCTTTTCCTCTAGTCTCCCGGGTGAAAACCTCAACTCTGTTGGGCGGCGGCGGCGGCGGCACCCTTGGCGTCGCGTCCTTCCTGAAGGCGCCGTTTTGGGGAGCTAGGTGGGCAGTGGGCTTCTCGGCGATGTGGTGGGTGTGCTGCGGCGGCAGTAGCTGGTCTTCTTTGTTTGCGGCAAGATCTTCAGTGGCTCAACGCCTACAGGGACACTATGCTACTGCTCCTCCATCCGTTCCGTTCCAGCAGCTCTTTCTCATTTGTGTCCAGTCCGTGGGTGTTGGGTGGTGCTCTGCTGCATGAGATCATTCCGTGGCTAGTCGGGTGAGCTAGATTCCTTTCCAGATGCAGCCTGCCGGTGTCTTTCCTCCCAGGTTCTAGGGTGAACCGCTACACTGTCAACAGTTCAGCGCCTTCGAGCCATGCGAGGAGACAGGGGTCTTCTTTGACAGTGGAGCTGGGAGGACATGGCAAGCTGGGGCCGCTGGTGATTTGGCGACGGCGTGCCCTTCCTCGCCGTCAGAAATGCTGCTCCTGTGCTGACATTCTCCTACTCCCTGGTGATTTGTATGCGAATGAGGACCTACACATCCCCGAGCTGCGTGTCTCCTCACTACTAGGGAAAAGCCTATACACAGAATCTTAGCAGCAGCGAGGGTTAAAAACCCTCGCTACTGCTACTTACTAGCAGCGCATGTTTTTAAACCTCGCTACTACTAAGTTGATAGCAGCAGCGCGGGTTTGTAACCCTCGCTACTACTAAGCGGTCTCTACCGTGCCCCCCGGGATATGCCATAGTAGTAGCGCGGGTTTTTAACCCTCACTACTACTAAGTTGATAGCAGTAGCGCGGGTTTTTAACCCTCGCTACTACTAAGTGGCCCCTGTACCATGCCATAGTAGTAGCGACGGTTATAAACCCGCGCTACTGCTATCAACTTAGTAGTAGCGAGGGTTAAAAACCCGCGCTACTGCTAATCGTCTGCCATAGTAGTAGCGCGGGGTATGGCCTATTTGTCAAAGTCTACCCCCCCGGACCGCCTTTTCAGTTTAAAAATAAATAAAAGAAAATGATAAAAATGTCAAAAAAATAAAATAAAATAAGTTTCCCATGTGATATGTGGTCTAGTTGTTGGGAAAATTTACAAATATGAATTTCGACTTTATTTGCAAAATCTCTCTGGAAATTTGTAAAATGGCCATAACTTTTGCATACGAACTCGGATGAAAAAGTTTTTTATATGAAAAATCATCTACTCGAAAAGTTACATCCGAATTTGCATACGAACCCCGTTAAACATTTTCAAAATCCTCAAAAGCCTAACAGAAAAAAAGTTATGGGGCTTTTAAGATCTGGAGGCAAAAAAATTCATCAAATTTCAGTTTTTTTTTAAATTTTTGTTAAATCTGGTCAAACTATGGTCAAACTAATTATTCAAGAATATTAGTGTTACTAAATAATTATTTTAGTTTTTTGAAATTTGGTCAAAGCTGGTCAAACTGTGGTCAAATATGGTCAAACTATGGTCAAACTGTGGGTCAAACTAATTATTCAAGAAATATTAGTGTTACTAATTTTTTAGAACAATAGTTTCAAACTCAAACAGTGAAATGTGTCACTACATGCTCAAGCTAAATTCCTGAGGTTAATAGGATTGACATCTTACTATTGTCAGGAAAACAACAAGTGCAGACTTGGAAACGAGGGAGAATAGAACCCGGAAGTTAAGCGTGCTCAGGCTGGAGTAGTGAGAGGATGGGTGACCGTCCGGGAAGTTAGATGATTTGGAATGATGAGGGGTGATTAGAGATTAATTTTAGCAGCGATGATGGGTGATGAGAGATTTGAGGTTAAAATAATTCGGAAATTTGAAAATTAGGGGAAAAAATCAAAAAAAAATTTCAAAAAATTTCAAAAAAAAAATTCAGAGATTACAGATTAGTAGTAGCGCGGGTTTTTACCCACGCTACTGCTATACGTTAGCTGTAGCGCGGGTTGCACCCGCGCTACTGCTATAAGTTAGCTGTAGCGCCTTATTAGTAGCACCGGCCCCCGCGCTACTAATAGGCCCAAAACCCGCGCTGCTGCTAGGCTTTTCCCTAGTAGTGCCTTGTTCGATCATTTAGCTGGGTGTGTTGAGGCTTGTGTGCTGCTGTCCAGCGCCTTTGTATCTTGTCGTTTTTCTGCTTTCTTGTGTTGGTTTCGAGTTTGTAATTCTGACCGTTTGATGGCTTTGTTAATTTTTCTTGAGCCTCCATTCTAAAAAAAGTATGTACCTAATGGCAGTCTCAAAGAGTATATCACCAGTAAGATCATAACGTTTATTCCCACTATTATTTGTTCTATTGAATGTTATCTAAATAATTAAAATGTATTAATCTAAATTACACTCTCCTTATAATTAGGTAAAATGAGTATACAACTTTGCGCTTTCTTGTCCAGGTGCATCTATTGGACTTGAATGGAATGAGCGATTTGAAAT
This sequence comes from Triticum timopheevii, assembly GCA_963921465.1. Taxonomy (NCBI): domain Eukaryota; kingdom Viridiplantae; phylum Streptophyta; class Magnoliopsida; order Poales; family Poaceae; genus Triticum; species Triticum timopheevii. The sequence goes on from OY997271.1 coordinate 21,111,948, forward strand.
AATAAAACTAATCTGTGATGGCTTACACTATCTTCATGTGAACTGTTGCCCCTAAATCTAGAGCTCGATCGATGGCGATGAAGAAAACAGGAGTCTGAACTTTTTGTGCAGCGCAATGAACTGCTGCGTTTTCTGCTTCCTTTATTCACTGATGAACGGGAAAAACGGATCGAGGACTGCCCCCTCTACTGGATCGTGCCATCCCACGATCAGGAGCGCGCTCTCGCCGTGAGCTACGGCCTCGGGATCGCACAGACTGCGCCCTCGGGCTCTCTAACTGAAAACCGAATATGCAGCTAACTAAACTGACAGCTAACTGAAACTACTATGCTGCCGTAGCAGCCCTGACTACTTGTCGCGCTAGATTATTAGCTAACAATCTCCCCCTAAACTAGCAGTGACACAAAACTAAACCTCGACCATACCAATGCGTGCATGAAGCTGCTGAAACCGCGTGCGCCCTAGTGACTTTGTGAAGATATCCGCAAGCTGATCACCCGTGGCGATGTGCTCCACCATGATCTTGCCTTCTTCCACACACTTGCGGATGAAGTGGAACCGAACGTCGATGTGCTTGCTGCGATCATGGAACACCAGGTTCTTGCACAACTGAATTGCAGACTTGTTGTCGATGAAGATGGTGGTGGCGTCGACCTCCTCTTTCAGCAACTCCCTCATGAGCCTGCTCAACCAAATCGCCTGGCACGCCGCCGTAGTTGCTGCCACATACTCCGCCTCACACGATGACAGAGCGACGATCTTCTGTTTCTGTGACTGCCGGGTGATCGGTGCTCCCGCCAGGAAGAAGAGGTTGCCGGACGTGCTCTTTCTGTCGTCGACATCGCCGGCCAGGTCCGAGTCACTGTACCCAATGAGCTTGTCCCCACTCCTCTTGGCATACCTGCAACCATACTTGCGCGTGCCTGCAATGTAGCGTAGCAGATGCTTGACGGCGGCGAGGTGCGCCGTGGTCGGCGCCTCCATGAAGCGGCTCACGTACCCCACCGCAAACGTGATGTCCGGGCGTGTGTGAGTAAGGTAGCGGAGCCCACTGATGATGCTGCGGTAGTGGGTAGCGTCCACCCGTGTCTCTGGCCCCTCCTTGCTCAGCTTAAGGCGTGGCTCCATGGGGACATGCACAGGGTTGCAGTCTGCCATGCCCGCGCGCTCCAAGAGCTCGCCGGCGTACGCCTACTGCGACAAGGTGATCTCCCCGCCCCCCTGCTTCACCTCTATGCCTAGGTAGAAGCTGAGCAGGCCGAGGTCACTCATGCGGAATCTGCCCATCATCTCTGTCTTGAAGCCCTGAATCGCCTAGGCGCCGGCTCCGGTGACGACGAGATCGTCGACGTACACGCCAACCAGGAGCCAAGCTTGCCCTTCGCCTCATGTGTACATGGCATGCTCCGACGGGCAGCTCACAAACCCAAGCTGCTGCATACTGCAGTCGAGCTTAGCGTTCCATGCCCGTGGTGCCTGCCGCAGCCCGTAGAGCGCCTTGTGGAGGCGATACACCTTGTGTTCCTGGCCGCTCCGGGCGAAGCCAGGAGGTTGCTTGACGTAGACCTCCTCCTTGAGCTCGCCGTTGAGGAAGGCTGACTTGACGTCGAGATGATGCAGCTCCCAGCCATGCTGAGCTGCCATGCCCACCATGACGCGCACTGAGTCCAGTCTGGCCACGGGCGCGAACGCGTCGTCATAGTCCACACCCTCCTTCTGCTCGAAGCCCCTCGCCACGAGCCTCGCCTTATGCTTGACCACAATGCCGCCTGCGTCTTTCTTCAGCTTAAAAACCCACTTGAGCCCGATCGCTTGGTGACCTGCCGGCAAGTCAGTCAGTGTCCAAGTGGCGTTCTCCTCGATCGAAGCCAGCTCATCCAGCATGGCACACCGCCAACACTCGTGCGGCTCAGCTTCGACGAAGCTGAGTGGCTCCTCTTCAGCCAGCAGTAGCTCCTCGGCCAACTGCACCGACTCGTTCGCCCTGTGAAGAACGTCTGCCACGCGGCAAAACCGGTGCCCGATAGCAGGATCGTCGTCGGCGTCGAAGAGCTCTGGCTGCATCGTCGGCGGCGTGACAAAGCCCACTCCCTCTGGAGTGTCTATGGGAGGCACGCTGCCGCCAGGCGAGTCCGGCGTGGCTGTGCCCGCAGCAGTCGGCGGTTCTGCTGGTGTCCCTGGCGTTCGGGCAGCGGTCTTGGTCGCGGCCGGCGTTGCTCCTGCGTCGCCAGCGTCTTCTTCGCTAGGATTGCCTGCAGAGCTGTGCACACTGCGTGCTCTGACAATGACAGGGAGCTCGTGGTGGACGACGAGCGGCTCGACGATGGGCTCTCCATGAGTGCCCCAGTCCCAACTTGCTGCCTCGTCGAACACCACGTCGCGTGATGCATACACGCGCTTGGTCAGGGGGTCGTAGACGCGGTACGCCTTTGAGCCCTCCTCATAGCCGATGAAGATCATCTTCGTGCTGCGGTCGTCGAGCTTTTTCAGCCTGAGCCGCGCGTTTTGGACGTAGGCGATGCAGCCGAAGACGCGCAGATAGTGCACGGCAGGCTTCTTGCCATGCCATGCCTCGTATGGGGTCTTGCCGTCGATGCTGCGGGTGTATGATTTGTTGAGGACAGTGGCGGAGCCACCTCCCGGCGACCCCGGGCAGCTGCCCGGGCTAGTCCAAAAAATTACTACTAAGCACTACTGATAATCTATGATTAGAAGACTTATTTCTTTGGGTAGGTCGCAGCTCACGCTGTCACAGTTCAGTCATGCCCGGGCTGCATTTATGGGCTGGCTCCGCCACTGGTTGAGGATGAACACCACAGTCGCCACGGCCTCCCCCCAAAACCAGCTCGGCATGTTCTTTGCCTTGAGCATGCTCCTGGCCATGCCGACGACGGTCTGGTTGCGCCATTCCACGACGCCGTTCTGCTGCGGCGAGTAGGTCGCCGTCAGATGCCGCTGCACGCCCGGATCCATGAAGTATTCGCCGAGCGCTGTCGAGGTGAACTCGCCGCCCCGGTCCGTCCCGAACGTGCGCAGCCTCACGCCTCGCTCTGCCTCTGCCGCGGTGACAAAGTGTCTGATACCGGCCGCGGCGGCGTCCTTTGCAGGCAGCATCATGGCCCACATGTAGCGGCTGTGGTCGTCGACGATGAGGATGAAGTAGCGCTTGCCTCCCGGCGTGCTCGGGGTGATCGGCCCGCACAGATCGGTGTGCACAAGCTCGAGCGGGTCCTTTGCTCGATAGCGCGCCTGCGAGGGGAACGGCGCACACCGCTGCTTCCCCACCAAGCACGCGTCACACAGCTCCTCGGTGTGCTCCACGGACGGCATCCCGCGCACCATGTCAGCTCGCCCCATGCGCCGGAGGGCATCGAAGTGTTGGTGGCCAAACCTCGCGTGCCACCTCCATGCCTCATTGCCGGCGTGTGCCGCCAGGCAGACAGGGGTTGAGATGTCCAGACGAACCACATAAAGACGTTTGTCGTTCCGGCGTACCTGGGCCAGCTCGTGTCGATGCTGATCATACAGGATCAGGAGGGCGCCTTGGATCTTGACGGTGCAGTCGTGCTCGTCTAGTTGCCCGAGGCTGATGATGCTAGACTTCAGACGCGGGATGTAGTAGACGTCCGTCAGAGCACGCTGGTCGCCGCTGCGCACGGTGAACGTGATCGTGCCACGGCCGTGGATGGCCACGCTGGATCCGTCTCCAAACTTGACGCTGCCGGTGACGCCCTCGTCCAGCTCCGCGAACGCCGTGCGATCGCCGGTCATGTGGTTGGACGCGCCGGTGTCCAGGAACCACCGGCCGTCACATGGTTCATTGTCCGCGCCCAGATTCACCTCTGCATGCTCCTCATTGAGCATGATGTGCTCCCCCTTGGTCTGCGGCGGGTCCGTGGCGATCACCGCCATCAGAAGGGTTGGATCGTCGTCATGCCCATCTGCAGCGTGCCCGCCATGTTCGGCGAGATTCGCCTCCTCGCGAATGCGCGTTCGGCACTCGCACGCCCAGTGCCCATAGTTTTTGCAGTGGCGGCACTGATCAGTGGGCTTCGCGCGGCTGCCGGTGCCACGTCCACCGCCGCGTCCGCGGCCTCGCCCGCGTCGACCGCCACCACGCCCTGACCCGGAGCCACTGCCCCCGGATCCACCGTGCTCTTGGCGCTTGAGGCGCGCGTGCCACTCCTCCTCCGTCATGAGGAGTTGGCCGCCGCCAGTGTTCGCGGAGTCCAGGCCGTAGCGCTCTCCGCCGCCTTCAGGCGTCCGACGAGCTCCTCAATCGAGAGCGTGTCGAGATCGACAAGCGTCTCAATAGAGAGCGCGATCTGGGAGAACTCGAGGTACGACAGAAAGGAACTTGTGGACGACCTTCTTCTCCGGAATTGTCTCTCCAAGGAGACTGAGCTGGTTCACCATACCTGTCAGACGCATGGCGAAGTCGTCGATGCACTCGCCGTCGTTGAACGTCACGGCGGTGTACTGCTTGCTGAGAGTTGCCGCCTTGGCCTCCCGCACACGCGCCACGCCAAGGCGCATGGTCTTAATCGCCTCCCAGGCCTCCTTTGCCGTGCTCTTTGCCGCAAGGGTCGCCACCATCTCAGGCGGCACCCCGGACAAAATCGCCTCCATGGCGAGCCTGTGGTCGCTGCGCACTGCCATGCCGGTCTCGATCGCCTCCCACAGGTGCCGACCCTCAAGCTTCACCTGCATCAGGAGGGCCCAGTCCCCGTAGTTGGTACGGGTGAGCATCGGCCACGGCGATCCGCCGCCCCCCTCGCGCACTACCCGAGTCTGCACGATCGTCCCCGGCTGCTCATCGCCGTCGGTGATCTGCGCTCGCGGTGTGCCGCCCGAGTTCTGCGGCGACTTGGACTTGTCATCGTTCGCCATCCCTCACCCTGGCTCTGGTGCCAATTGTTGCCCCTAAATCTAGAGCTCGATCGATGGCGATGAAGAAAACAGGAGTCTGAACTTTTTGTGCAGCGCAATGAACTGCTGCGTTTTCTGCTTCCTTTATTCACTGATGAACGGGAAAACGGATCGTGGACTGCCCCCTCTACTGGATCGTGCCATCCCACGATCAGGAGCGCGCTCTCGCCGTGAGCTACGGCCTCGGGATCGCACAGACTGCGCCCTCGGGCTCTCTAACTGAAAACCGAATGTGCAGCTAACTAAACTGACAGCTAATTGAAACTACTATGCTGCCGTAGCAGCCCTGACTACTTGTCACGCTAGATTATTAGCTAACATGAACCGTATTCTTCATTTGGACCTCAAGCATGCTGACATATTGCTAGACAGTCACATGGTACCTAAAATTATTGATTTTGGTCTCTCGAGGTGTCTCGACGAAGAGAAAAGCCATCACATACTAAACAACTATTTGGAACACCGTAAGACATCCTTGTTTTTGTTAGGTACATCTTACTTCACATTATATTTGGAAACATAATTCATTCATTGAACAATTAAAATCTACTCACAGGGGTTATTTGGCTCCAGAATTTTATAGTGGGAAGTTCACGTTTGCAGCAGACATATGTAGCCTCGGTGCCGTCATAATGGAGATATTAACAGGAGTGAAGGGATATTCTGAAGATGGGAATGTAGGAATAATTTTAGTGTTTGATCCAAGCTAAATTGTAACTTCCAAAATAATTATGTAAAGTCTGTATTAGAAAATACCATTTCTTATTTTCTTTTTGATTTTGCACATGTACTTATTTTTTAAAACACCTCTTAATTAGTAAGGTAGTTGAGTTGTTTTTCGACAAAGAGTAAGATAGTTGAGTTGTGGGGGCACAAGTCAGACCCATAAGGATTCAAATCCTGGTGCTACATGCACATGGGTGTGCTTTATTAAAATAAACATTCTAAGATTCACGGATATATCATCGATCTCTGCCAGATGTTAGACGTGTGTTAAAAGGTGTCTTCATGTGTGTCTATTCGTCCACTATGCAATACAAAAAAAATACAACTATTATATATTTCTTGGAGCACATAGTTGTACCTTCTTATGTACTCTTGAAGAAATAGGTAAGCTGGCTCTTGAGTGTCGGAATTTAGCTATGGAAGAATGGCCGGATATTATTCAGGTGACAGATCGAGTAATGATGCTTAGGAGAGATAGAAGACTTGGGAAGGCACTCAATACAAGCTAGTTCGCATCACTTTGAGGACTGAGTAAAGTTTCTACTATGTTGCCTATGTGCTCTGCTCTGCGCCTCTGCTTCTTTGTATGGTATTGTAGATGTGAATAAAATGTATGGTCACCATTCATGATGTTTGTGCAGTTGTGCAGAACTCCAGCTGCAATCCGTCCGGAACCTGTTTGAACGGCTGAGGACCTGCATGCTCTTTGTCAGGGGCTCACGGCTGACCATTTCTCAATGTCATCGTGAAGCATTTCCCTTGTCAAGCAGTTCTCTGAAGTTTGGTCTTGGCTGGTTGTTTCAATAATGATACGCGGTAGTTCTCTGAATCCTGTATATCTTATAGGAATCAGGGCCACGCATCGGTAGTACCTTGGTTCATGTTATACCACCTTATATTATGGGACGGAGGGGGTACTAGATAACTATGATATGTGTCGTGATTGATGATGATCTTGAAATGGCTGTACTTCAGGACGGACAATGCAGAGATGCTGAAGCCTGCACCTATGTCATGTGCATGCTGTAGCTAACATAAGCCCTCTTTCTTTCCCGCAGAAAAAAAAAACATCAACCATCTTTCTATCGATCGATGGGCACATGACGAAAGAGGCTTGTTATATGTTGATTCAATTTGTTGTTCGAAATATATTTCATATAATGTTTTGACCAGTCTTTTGTCAAATCTTTTGTATCGGAGACTTTGAAAAACCAAACACTTTATTATTTTTTCCCTCCACAGAGAATACTACATCACTTTCTGCAGCAGTAGGTGCTGGTGATGGTCAAGGTTTGTTTGTTCAGCTACAGCAGAAGCACCGCTTCACGTCGTTCGTCCCCGCATAACTGAGGCACAACCCGAAGGTGTAATACTCCTTGCGGCAGTGCTCAACGCATGGCCGATCCTCGCAAGGACCAGTATATGTCATGCTGGGTTCCGCACAATGTAGACCATCAGATCCTGCAACAACAAAAGGAGATAAGAACATCGTAGGATCATATATATATATATATATATATATATATATATATATATATATATATATATATATATATATATATATATATATCCCACACAATGTTTCACAAAGAAATTAACATCAGTCATGAGGCATGAACTTCAAATCCAGCCAGCATCACCAGAGACATAGTAGATCGTACATCGAGAAAGCGCTATGTTAGCTCAAATTCATGGCAAGAGCTTACCTGGGATGATCGAAAGGAGTGGCATGAGCAGCAGCAGCAGGCACAGGACTGGCACCTTGATGAGGACACCCATGTCTCCTGGAACAAATGGTCTGAGGAAGGACGCGAGCGGTACAAATGGATCAGCAGCACCATATTCTTCTTATACCCATGGCCATGGATGGGTCAGACCTCAGAAGTAAACAAATACAGCTCGATGATAGATAGGATGATGCAATTCTATCTGCATGATGTGATGTTGTGGATACAGCATAAAAGAGAATGCATATCTATCTTTAGGATGTAGTGTTGTCATGTACACTCAAAAGACGCTCCAAACATCATAACGACGATTAAGCAAAAATATGATATGGCACCCTATTTATTGAGAAAAAGAAAAGTTACCATATCTTAATGCATATATAGCTCTTAGCACTAAAACCAACACAACTTATATATTTTTCTCTCGTAAAACACATTAAATGTGAGCTCTTTTTGATAAAACAACAAAGTTGCAATCAATTGGAGGATCTATATCTAAATACATATTTAATGCATATGATATAGCTTAGGATAGTAATGCATTGGGTGTGATCGAAGTGATAAAGTTAATTTTACTCGTAGATACTCTTACATTTTGCGGATGAAAGTCATCAAAGTAATGTTATGTCAATTAAAGCCATACGGCGGATTTGTATTTATAATTTTGCATTAGTTGCTCCATGTTGGGAACAAATTTTGCATGCTATATATATATATATATATATATATATATATATATATATATAGATATATATATATATATATATATATATAGGACAACAAATGATCTCAACTAATTATGATCAGATCACTAGTAGTAAACAGGGTACTAGTCCCTGTTCCAGAGGGCCTTTAGTCCCGGTTATAGAACCAGGACAAAACAAACGGGAATAATGCACAAAACCTTTAGTCCCGGCTTGCTTACGAACCGGGACCAAAGGAGGTCCATGTGGCCGCTCTGGGGCGCCCAGGGAGGAGGACCTTTAGTTCCGGTTCGTAACACCAACCGGGACTAAAGGGCAGCCACGCATCAGCAGCTCCCAGGCGCTGGGGTTTTTGTTTTTTTTGGAGGGGGGGGGGGGGGTTATTAGGGGTTTTGGATGGTTTAATTAGGGGTTTCATATTGTCTTAGCTATGGCTACTACATATCGAGAGAAGTAACCTCTGTTTCTTTGTGCTTGGTCGACGCTAGCTACTACATATATAGAGAGAGAACTCGACGCTAGTAAGCAAATTAGGAACCATTATAAATACACAAGATCGTCATGAACATATACAGAGATAAATGACCTCTCTTTCTCCGAGATTGGTTGAACAACAAGTTTTCATATTTCCATCTGACGCTACTACATATTTACAATATAACACCTCTTACGATCCCTGACATCATCTACCAATAATCAGCTTAAATTTCCACATGGTATTCTCTGTCTTTATGTATGACGTGGTCAAGAAAGAATCCCGCCAATTCCTCTTGAATTGCTCGTATGCGATCATGTGGTAGGAGTTCATCCCGCATCTGCCACATCTAATTTAAAGAAGGGGGTCAATACATATATATGAATGAAACTCAACACAATTGATGGTAATAAAATAATATTGTGAATATTGTTTACGTACTTCATATTGTTTGTTAGAGTAGCCCCGCTCGAGTGGTGGATGAACTCGCAAACGTAGTATCCATATAAATCATTCCCGCCTTCCTGCCACAAGCACTTTACGAGAAATAGAGTTCAATCAAACTAATAATCAAGCATGATAAATGGTATTGATGAAACTAGAATCAATGAGAGATGCGCGGAACTAACTAGTACTACTTACTTTCGTGTGCGTAAATCACAGCTCCCTCTTCAGCCCCGGAACCATTCCGGTGAACTTTTTCCAAACCTTGCCAAGCAAAGAAAATGATTACTTGATATCAGGAAATGAACGAAAGTTGCCGACATGGTGCGATAATGATTGAACTTACTTCTGGAGCATTGCAGTCATGTCCGCATACTCCTGGGGATCTTTACGTCTCGAGTCTAAGACATTTACTACTCCCCTGTCAAGCTTAATCTCTGGCAGAATAAAGTGGAACCTGCACACGCATAACTCATCAATTACATTACTTAACCTCGAGTAAGCGAAACCGAATATGCACAAGACAATAACACTCACTTGAAGTTGTAAGGAAAGATTATTTTCCCTTTTTTTATGTCGAAGGAACGATTTTAGCAAGTTTTCCTCAGTAAGTTTGGCTCTCTCTTTTACCGACCATCCATTTACGGTATTTGGGCTAATGAACCAAATGTCATAGATTTGTCCTTTTTTGCATTCAACAATCTTCAATATGCATAATATAGCGAGTATAATTATATATGCATGCAATGAACGAGCTGAGCTAGAGACTTAATTACAAAAGTAATACTTACAGACAGGAGCAAGTCATGTGTTGTTTGTCGAGGGCCTGTTGATTGAATAACTGAAATCTTTCCACAAATTCTATAGGCAGCAAGTCGACTCCAATGAGGTCGTTCTCTTCTTTAATTGCTGGTAACATACTATCGGTCCCAGACTTCACGCAGGTATCCATGTACCATTCATGCAATATTCGCATCATCATTGTTAGAGGAGGATGATTAGGTTTGATGATAGGCTTCCCATGCTCGTATATGAAGATCTCTACTACCTCTAACGGTTTGAACTGTACATCATCGTGCAGGTAATCACCAAGATTGGTACCGGGTAGTCACTAGTAGAAAAATGGCCTAATGTTCAGCCCTTTAGTCCCGGTTTGTAAATGAACCGGCACTAATGTGACCATTAGTTTCAGTTTGAACGGCTATGCATTAGTGCCGGTTCATTTCTGACGTATGGTCCCGGTTTGTATCACAAACCGGGACTAAAGGGGTGGTGGCAGGCTGGCGTCAGGCCGGGGCCCCACGAGCCCCTTTAGTCCCGGTTTGTGACACAAACCGGGACTAAAGGGCCAACCTATAGTCCCGGTTTGTATTACAAACCGGGACTATAGGGCAATTTTCAAACTCTACCCCCCTGTATTGCCTTTTCTGGTTTGAAAAGAAACCAAAAGAAAATGATAAAAACTTCAAAAATTAAAATCCTTTGAGATGTAGTTATGTTACTACATCTAGTTAGGGAAATTTAAAAACATAAATTTCGACGTGTTTTGCAAAAAAGTATTAGAAAAAAGTAAAACGACCATATCTTTTGCATACGATGTCGAAAAAACACGCATAATATATCAAAAAATCAGCACGAAAGGAAAAAAGATATGCTCAAATTTCAGTCTTTTTGAATGTTTGGTCAAACTATGGTCAAACTACTTATTCAAGAAATGTTAGTGTTAATAAATAATTATTTTAGTCTTTTTGAATTTTGCTCAAACTGTGTTCAAACTATGGTCAACCTATGGTCAAATCTGGTAAAACTGTGGTCAAACTACTTATTCAAGAAATATTAGTGTTACTAAGTAATAATTATTTTTAGAATAACAGTTTCAAACTCAAACGGTGAAACATGTGACTTAATGCTCAAGCTAAACTCCTAAGGGTTAATAGGATTGACAGGTTACTATTGTCAGGTAAACAAGTGCAGACTTGGAAATTAGGGGGAATAGAACTTGGAAGTTAAGCATGCTCAGGTTGAAGTAGTGAGAGGATATGGGTGACCGGCCGGGAAGTTAGACGATTTGGAATGATGAGGAGTAATTAGAGCAATGATGAGGGGGTGATTAGAGACTAAATCGTCAAATAGTTCAAAAAATTGAAAATCAGAAAAAAATAAAAAATAAAAAAAATCCTTTAGTCCCAGTTGGTGTTACCAACCGGTAGTAAAGGTCCCCCGGACCACCGCGCGGGGTCGTGCCACGTGGTGGGCCTTTGGCCCCGGTTCGTGTTGAACCAGGACTAAAGGGGGGGGGGCTTAGTCCCCACCCTTTAGTTCCTATTACAGAACCGGGACTAAAGGTCCTTACGAACTAGTACTAAAGGTTTTTTTCTACTAGTGAGTAGCCCCGGATGATTCACGACGATATGGCTTGACACCTTGAGCGGGGGGCACGATTGCTTCGCCTGTTCATCGAGCTAGGGAATTGTTTCCCCAATTCTTCGTTTTGCTGATCTTGCATCACTAGAAGTACTTCCCGACCGTCGCACTTCATCATATGTCTTTTTAATACATCGCTCATAGTTGGAATCCGGTAGAGGCGGTGGTGGTTGCTTAAGGGCATGCAGAGTGCGCTTCGCTTTCACTGGATCTATTGTTTCCTTCGGAGGTGGAAGTTTCCATGCAAAATGGGCCTATACTTCGACAGCACTGATGTCCGTGTTTTCCTCGTCTGTCCTCTCATATGGTAACTTTTCCGGATCCTTGAGGCTTGGACCGTATTTGAATTTTATCCCACCTCTGCTTGTACTGCTAGCCGCCAGAGCGGCGGCGTCTTCTTCCGCCATTGCTGATGCGGTGGAGTCTGCTGACATGCCGGAGGAGGCGAAGTACTGCCCTGACGCTCCGGAGGAGGCGGAGTGACCTGACGAGGCGGAGGAGGAGGTAGACAGCCCTGACGCGGCGGAGGAGGAGGCGGAGTGCCCTAACGCGGCGCAGGAGGAGGCGGAGTGCCCTAACTCACCGAAGGAGGAGGAGGCGTACAGTTTGGAAGCTTGATGTACTCCTTTCTCCATAGACAAGTACTCCTTAAAGCATTTTCCAAATGAATCTCCCCTTCACCTGTAGGGTAGTCAAGCTCCAGCTCCTCAAATCCCTCCATTATTTCATCCACTGTCACAACAGAATTGCCATGTGGAATCGTATGGCAATGAAAAGTTCCCTCAGCTTGAGGAGGTACAACAGAGCCGATCGCCGCCTTCAAGGTCAGGTTCTGGCATTTTGTCATTAGCTCGCAATGTTTAGCCTCTGTGATACTATCCATGGGGTAGCGAGGAGTCGTGAAATCAGGCTAAACGAGCTCTGTGGAAGCCACGCTGCTTCTCCGCTGAGATGGTGGGATAGCTTCTGGAGCAGAGTCCACGCAAGGATCCTCTAGCTTTGGTAATCTTGCAGTCAGCCTCTGCATTTCAGTTGCTTCCACATTCCTCTTTCTCTCTCGGCTTCTATAACCACCGATGTCAGGAAACCCATGCACCCACGGAACGGATCCAAGTGTGCCTCGTGTTCGTCCAGCGTGCTTGGGATTCCCAAGGGCCTCTATCATCTCGTCCTTCTCTCTGTCAGGAACGAATGTACCTTCCTGTGCTGCCTTGATTGTTTCCTGAACCTTCTTGATGGGTATTGCAAGTTGCTCGTCCGTCCAAACACACTCCCCTGTTTCTCGGTCCAAAGTTCCCCCAACCCCGAAGAACCAAGTCCTTGAACGATCTCGCCAGTACAATGTTGCTGGTTGGACCCATTTAGCATGCAGGTCTTGCTCAGCTTTGTCTAACAACGGCTGGGCTTTTTAGTAACCACCTGACCGAGTGTGATGGTGATACTTCTTCTTTGCAGCATTTTTCTTGTTTCTGAGTGACCTTTTCTTACCCTTCTCCGATTTCTTGTAGGCCACAAATGTGGGCCAGTGATCTCTTATCTTCTCATGTCGGCTAATGAATTCTCGAGTCTTATGTTTGTCGACAAAGTTTGTGTTCAACTCTTTCTTCCAGTTCCTGAATAGTTCTGGCATCTTCTTAAGAGAAAACTCCTTGAAATTTTGCTCTATAATTGGGTTATTTGGCTCATTGAGGGAGTCCTGGATTAGGGGGTGTCCGGATAGCCAAACTATCACCTTTGGCCGGACTCCTAGACTATGAAGATACAAGATTGAAGACTTCGTCCCGTGTCCGGATGGGACTTTTCTTGGCATGGAAGGCAAGCTTGGCGATACGGATATGAAGATCTCCTATCATTGTAACCGACTCTGTGTAACCCTAACCCTCTTCGGTGCCTATATAAACCGGAGGGTTTTAGTCCGTAGGACGAACAACAATCATACCATAGGCTAGCTTCTAGGGTTTAGCCTCTCTGATCTCGTGGTAGATCTACTCTTGTACTACCCATATCATCAATATCAATCAAGCAGGAGTAGGGTTTTACCTCCATCGAGAGGGCCCAAACCTGGGTAAAAACATCGTGTCCCTTGTCTCCTGTTACCATCCGCCTAGACGCACAGTTCGGGACCCCCTACCCGAGATCCGCCGGTTTTGACACCGACATTGGTGCTTTCACTGAGAGTTCCTCTGTGTCGTCATCTTTAGGCCTGATGGCTGCTCCGATCATCAACAACGATGCGGTCCAGGGTGAGACTTTTCTCCCCGGACAGATCTTCGTATTCGGCAGCTTTGCAATGCGGGCCAATTCGCTTGGCCACCTGGAGCAGATTGAAAGCTACGCCCCTGGCCATCAGGTCGGATTTGGAAGTTTGAACTACACGGCTGACGTCCGCGGAGATTTGATCTTCGACGGGTTCGAGCCACAGCCAAGCGCGCCGCACTGTCACGATGGGCATGATCTAGCTCTGCCACCGAACAGTGCCGTGGAGGCCGCACCAGTGTCCGCTCCGACCCTTAGCTCGGAGCCGACTGCGCCGATCGAGGCCGGGTGGCTGGACACTGCCTCGGGGGCTGCGATCTCTACGGCGATTGAGCCGAACACCATCCCTGTCCTTTGCAAGGCTCGTAACTCCAAGGTGTCGGACTCCTCTCCGGACTCCGAACCTTCCACGCCCTGCCAATCGAATCCGATTGGGCGCCGGTCATGGAATTCACCGCCGCGGACATCTTTCAGCACTCGCCCTTTGGCGACATCCTGAATTCACTAAAGTCTCTCTCTTTATCAGGAGAGCCCTGGCCGGACTATGGTCAGGAAGGTTGGGATGCGGACGACGAAGAAATTCAAAGCCCACCCACCACCCACTTCATAGCCACTGTCGATGATTTAACCGACATGCTCGACTTTGACTCCGAAGACATCGACGGTATGGACGATGATGCAGGAGACGACCAAGAACCAGCGCCTACAGGGCACTGGAAGGCCACCTCGTCATACGATATTTACATGGTGGACATCACAAAAGATGGGAATGCGATGGAACAACGGAGGATGACCCCTCCAAGAAATAGCCTAAGCGCCAGCGTCAGCAGCGCCGCTCTAAATCCCGCCACAGCAAAAATGGTGATTTCGGCACGGGAGACAATAACACCCCGGACAATGCCGAAGACAACCCCCTCCTGCAAGATTCAGTGCAGGAGGATGGAGAAGCCAGCCCTCATGAGAGAGCGGTAGGCAGAGAGGTAGAGGACGATAATTACATGCGTCCCTCCGAAGACGAGGCAAGCCTCGACGACGACGAATTTGTCGTGCTTGAGGATCCCGTTGAACAAGAGCGTTTTAAACGCAGGCTTATGGCCACGGCAAGCAGCCTCAAGAAAAAGCAGCAACAGCTTAGAGCTGACCAAGACTTGCTAGCCGACAGATGGACCAAAGTCCTTGTGGCCGAAGAGTATGAACTTGAACGCCCCTCCAAGAGCTACCCAAAACGCAGGCTGCTACCCCGATTAGAGGAGGAAGCACCTAAACCTACATCACCAGCGCATGATATGACCGACCGGCCACCTCGTGGCCGCGACAGAGAGGCCTCTCGGCCCTCCACTCAAGCCGCACTCCGGCGCTGCTCAAAAAATACCAAGGCGCGGGAAAATGTGCCAGACCTGCGGGATATACTGGAGGACAAGGCAAGGCAAACAAGATCGATCTACGGATCGCGTGGGCGCCCCACGATACGTGATGATAACCGTCACGCCGGATATGGCAATTCCGGCCGGGCCGAACACAGTAGACAAAGCTCATTTGAGCTGCGTCGTGATATAGCCCAATACAGAGGCGCCGCACACCCACTATGCTTCACAGACGAAGTGATGGATCATCAAATCCCTGAGGGTTTCAAACCCGTAAACATTGAATCATATGATGGCACAACAGATCCTTCGGTCTGGATCGAGGACTATCTCCTTCATATCCACATGGCCCGCGGCGATGATTTACACGCCATCAAATACCTCCCACTCAAGCTTAAAGGACCAGCTCGGCATTGGCTTAACAGCTTGCCAGCGGAGTCAATTGGTTGTTGGGAAGACCTGGAAGCCGCATTCCTCGACAACTTCCAGGGCACCTATCACTACTAGGGAAAAGCCTATACACAGAATCTTACCAGCAGCGCTCTACAAAATACCACACTACTGCTACTTAGCAGCAGCGCGTGTCTGCCAAACGCGCTACTGACTTGGAAGTAGCAGTAGCGCGTGTGTAGCATACAGCGCTACTGCTATAGTTGCCATGACCTTGGCCTCCGCTAGCTATAGCAGTAGCGCACTTTACTGTAGAGCGCTACTGCTACTCAGATTAGCTGTAGCGCGTTTTGGCAAACGCGCTACAACTATCCCTACCTTATCCCCACGCACGACCGACCCTCTCACTCACACTCTCACTCTCGCCCGCGTCAACCGTCGTCGTCCGTCGCCGCCGCCGCCGCCTTCGTCCGTCCGCCGCCGAGGTACTCCCCTCCTTCCGTCCCTCCTCCATCCTCCTCGCACATCCTCCCTCCGCCTGCGGCCGCCCCTCCCTCCTCCGCTGCCGCCCTCCTCCCTCCGCCTGCGGCCGCCCCTCCTCCCTCCTCCGCCGGCAGCCCTCCTCCCACCGTCCTCGACCTCGCCGCCCCTAGCTACCTCTCCGTCGCCCCCCACCCCCTGCCACTAGATAGTAGATGTTAATTTAGGGTTAGCTAGTACTAGATGTTGCTTAGTTAGTACTAGATTTTTAGTAGTAGTAGTGGTAGTTAAACTACTTTAGTTGTAGTTGAACTAGTTTAGTAAGTAAATTAATAAACTAGTTGAACTAGTTGAATTAACAGAACTAATCTATTTTTAGTAAGATAATTAATATAACTAGTTGAACTACTTTATTTTTAGAAAGAACTAGTTTTTTTCTATTTATAGTAAGTTTATATTTAGTAAGAACTATTTGAATTAATAAAACTAGTTGAACATGTCATGTTTGTTGTTAGTGATAACTTATATGGTTTCAGGTGACCTCCTCGTCCCCGTCACCGACCCCCTCCAACATCCCCGCCGTCGTCCCAGTCACCGACCCCCTCCGAGATCGAGGTGAGACCAGCCAAATATCCTTGTATATCTTGTGTTGTTGCTCAAATTGGATATGTGGTTGCCCAAGTGGCCGTTCATGTTCAGTTTACATCTCCGAGTGGCCTATGTTTTGCCGGAGTGTTGATTAATTTCCGTTCCGGCAAATTTCAGGCGCTCGATATGTCCTTTTTTAGCAAAGGTCATGCCGGATTTTGTCGTGAATTCTGGCATGACTTGTGCTAGAATATGTACAAGTTTAATCTTTGAATTATGATTGTAGGAAATGTCGTACTCGGACGACGACGGTCTCCCGGGGGAGTGTAGCTAGTGCCACGACGATCGAGGTATGTGCGACAGGTTCGTTTGGCTGGACGACGATCGGCGCTTCAGCATTAAGCTCGAGGAGACCTTCGATTGTGAAACGGTACGCAACAACGACAAGTGTTTTTTTCTCCATTAAGCATGACTTCAACTATTTCAACGTCTAATTTTCATATTTTACAATTCGACTAGCTTATCCCATGCCATGCAAGACGCTATGTCTTGGAGAGGATGGGTTTTGAAGACCATGAAAATTTCGAAACAAAGAAAATACACCTAAGGACCCATCATGATATGGATTTTGAAGTAAATCTGTACAATGCTCAGAGCGTAACCCATTTTGGTTGCCAAAATTGGGAAGCACTTTTCAAAATGTATGGTTTTTATGAGGGTATGATTGTCACCATGGATCTTGGTGATCCTGACAGCGAGGAAGACAATATGGACATTTGGGTCCTTGTTGATACGCTTCCGATTGTACCGCTATGTGAGTTTCTCAAACATAGTTATTAACTAATTTATATTGTTTATTTCAAAATAGTTGATAGCTTATTTCCATTGACAGCTTATTTTGATTTTTCAAAGACTGTGCGGAAGATGGTAGGTAAAACCCACTACACCGAAGGCACCCAATTAACGTATAAGGAGAAAAATCATCTGATTGCATTTTGTACTCTTCTTGAGAATTACAATGACTATTATCGAACTCCTCCAAATTATGGTGAATACGTGCCACTAGTGCATGTGTTGAACAACGATAACTTCTCTGGAGATACCCTGGTAAGATTTTTTAATATTACGACATCCGTGCATTTTTTGCATACTTCTAAAACTAGTACATCATTGCTAAGTACGAAGTTATTATTATGTTTTTCAACAGAAACTCCCGATGGATTGTGTGCCTCATCTGATGTCTCTGCATGGTCGCCTCTCAGTTCTGAACATACTGCCAGGTAAATCTATGGAGCTCACCTGTGCATATCGGATTTCTAAAACCCGTGAACACATGATCATCAGAGAATGGAAGAAATGTATGGACATTCGCAAGGAGGTTCTTGGAAGTAACATTCAGAGAAAGGCAAGAATGGGAGACAGGCTAATCTCCATTCTCCATAATGGAGAGTCAGGGGCTATCTTGTTTTTTGTTATTTTACCTTAGAAAATGTAGTAGGTCTTAATCGAATGTAATAGGTCCTATGAGGTACAATATATTTATTATGTGGTAATGTGTTAGAGTTGATAATGATGATCTTGAGGAGGTGTTATGTGATGTCAATGATGAAAACGATGATATTGAGGAGGTGTTATATGACAATGATGTATTATGATGCTAAGTTGTTAATGATATGATGATGATGATGATATTATTATATCATTGGGTGAAAGAACCGCGAATTAGTTTCAAGTGGATGGACATCCACTTGAAACTAGTCCACGGTTCTTTCACCCCATGATGTAATAACTCATTATGATGTAAAAACAATCTCTAAATTCCTGTTGTATGAAAACTTGTGTAAAGGTGTATGGATACAACATGAAAAAGAAAAGAAATAAAATACTAAATAATAGTAGTAGCGCGTGTAAGAAGAAGCGCTACTACTAATTACCAGTAGCGATGTTCTGAAGAAGCGCTGCTACTAAGTCAATTTAGCAGTAGCGTGGGTCAAGATGCGCTATTGCTAAGCATTAGCTGTAGCGCCTTATCAGTAGCGCTCCTACCCGCGCTACTAATAGGCCCAAAACCCGCGCTGCTGCTAGGCTTTTCCCTAGTAGTGTATGTGCGACCACCAGACGCCGATGACCTAAGCCACATAATTTAGCAACCAGAGGAATTAGCCAGACAATTCTGGACACGGTTCCTAACCAAGAAAAATCAAATCGTCGACTGTCCGGATGCAGAGGCCCTTGCAGCCTTCAAACATAACATCCACGACGAGTGGCTTGCCCGACACCTAGGACTGGAAAAGCCGAAATCCATGGCAGCCCTCACAACACTCATGACCCGCTTTTGCGCGGGAGAGGCCAGCTGGCTAGCTCGTAGTAACAACATGACCAAGAGCCCTGGTAATTCGGATACCAAGGACAACAACGGCAGGTCGCGTCGCAACAAGCACAAGCGCCGCATTAATGGCGATAATGCTGAGGATACGGCAGTCAATGCCGGATTCAGAGGCTCTAAACCCGGTCAGCGGAAAAAGCCATTCAAAAGAAATACTCCGGGCCCGTCCAATTTGGACCGAATACTCGACCGCTCGTGCCAGATATACGGCACCCCCGAAAAACCAGCCAACCACACCAACATGGATTGTTGGGTGTTCAAGCAGGCAGGCAAGTTAAATGCCGAAAACAATGACAAGGGGCTGCATAGCGATGACGAGGAGGAGCCCCGGCCGCCGAACAATAGAGGACAGAAGGGCTTCCCCCTACAAGTGCGGACGGTGAACATGATATACGCAACCCACATACCCAAAAGGGAGCGGAAGCGTGCACTAAGGGACGTATATGCGATGGAGCCAGTCACCCCAAAGTTCAATCCGTGGTCCTCCTGCCCGATCACTTTTGATCGAAGGGACCACCCCACTAGCATCCGCCATGGCGGATTCGCCGCATTGGTTCTAGACCCAATCGTTGACGGATTTCACCTCACTAGAGTCCTGATGGACGGCGGCAGCAGCCTGAACCTGCTTTATTAGGATACAGTGCGCAAAATGGGCATAGACTCCTCAAGGATTAAACACACAAAGAAGACCTTTAAAGGCGTCATACTAGGTGTAGAGGCCAACAACACAGGCTCAGTTACACTTGAAGTGGTCTTCGGATCCCCGGATAACTTCCGAAGCGAGGAGTTAATCTTCGACATAGTCCCATTCTGCAGCGGCTATCACGCATTGCTCGGACGAACCGCATTTGCAAAGTTCAATGCGGTGCCGCACTACGCATATACCTCAAACTCAAGATGCCAGGCCCTCGAGGAGTCATTACGGTCAACAGAAACACCGAACGCTCTCTCCGAACGGAGGAGCATACGGCGGCTCTCGCGGCGGAAGTACAAAGCAGCCTCTCAAGGCAATTCTCAAGTCTGGCTATTAAACGGCCGGACACCATCAAGCGCGCCCGGAGTAACCTACAACAAGACCGCCTAGCACGTCCCGAGCACGCGTAGCAATGCGGCCCCAACCCCAGCCCTCGCGAAATTGCGAAACCAGTACTACGCGTACATAATTACGCTCTGGAAATACCATGGGCATAGGGGGAGGGGCACGGCCACGGCAGGCCCAGAATGCGACTCAACCGCACCAGGGGCTCCCGATTGTGCAATTCCTTTTTCTTATTTTCAGAACTCCTTTATCAAGAAGCCCGGTCCGGCAGTAGAATCGCCGAACATACGATGCAATAGCCAGGGAAGCAAAAAGCTACGTCGAGTATCCAGGTGGTCTCTATAACGAGC
The DNA here is from genome assembly GCA_963921465.1 of Triticum timopheevii. Taxonomy (NCBI): domain Eukaryota; kingdom Viridiplantae; phylum Streptophyta; class Magnoliopsida; order Poales; family Poaceae; genus Triticum; species Triticum timopheevii. The sequence continues at coordinate 21,132,230 of OY997271.1, forward strand.
GGTATACTTGTTTTACATATCATCCCGCAGGGGGACATGTCAAATAGTCCCACCCGTTGCTTATCGCACTATTTGTATCGTTCTGCTTTTACCGCAGCTTTTTTAATAAACAATGCACATCTTTTGCCTATTATTGCATTCCTTTTTCTTATCTATATATGTTCACTTATGACATGTTGCATCCGTACGCTTTGGTACGGCCAAATACACCAGGGGCTTAAGTACCCCAAAATATGGTGTGATAAGTCCGAACGCTTTCACAAGTGCGGCACCTCGAACTTATAGCATTATATGCATCGGCTCCGAATCATGTCTTGGGTCAATAGTTGGGTTTGCCCGGCTCCCATGTTTTGGTACCTTACGTTCCGTTATATCAGCTAAGGTAGCGCTGGGAGGACCACTGTGATTGTGCCCCGGTTGAGCTGGGTTAAGCACCTTAGTGGAGAAAGCTAAAACTGACCGTCATGATAGGGCGAGAGCCGGTCGCTGTTCGAGAGGTTTTCGAGTCCCTAAAGACTTATGCCGCTTAGAGCGAGGAGTCGGCTTTGTCCGGCCTAGGCGTGGATAGTGCCCCGAACTCGGTCTTCCGAATACTAGGGGCTTCGCCGAAATTTAAAATTATAGAATTCTATGGCTAAGTGAGAGTGTTCAAGCATTATAGTCCGGTTGCCTCGTTCGTTGCGTTGAGCGCCTCCCTCGAAGGACCCAAGAATGGGAAAAAGAGCGCTCAAGTTTATCCCGAACACCCCAGCACTCGAGGCATGAGGGCAGAAGCCGACGACTCGCCATCTCTCAAATTTAATAAACGGCCACACAGAAGGTAATATTTTAAATCCACGAGCGTTGCTTAGCGCATATGAACAAGTTTTCAGCGTATAGGATAACAAAGGCGAGTTTACTCAAAAATTACATCTTTGGAGCATTCACCCACTATAAGGCGGGCACCCTTCAGGATGCTCTCATAATACATCTCGGGCTTGCGATACTCCCTGCCCGGCGGTGGTTTGTCCATCACAAGCTTTTCAGCGTCCATCTTGCCCCAGTGCACTTTAGCACGGGCAAGGGCCCTACGGGCACCTTCGATGCAGACGGAGCGCTTGACGACTTCAATCCATGGACAGGCGTCCACCAGCCGCCTCACCAGCCCCAAGTAGCTCCTAGGCATGGCTTCCTCAGGCCACATCCAAACTATGAGGCCCTTCATGGCCTATTCGGCCACCTTATGGAGCTCGACCAACTGTTTCAGCTGGTCGCTCAATGGCACCGGGTGTCCGGCCTCAGCATACTGAGACCAGAACACCTTCTCCGTCGAGCTCCCCTCCTCGGCTTGGTAGAACGCTGCAGCATCGGACACACTGCGGGGCAAATCTGCGAATGCTCCTGGAGAGCTCCGGATTCGGGTAAGTAACAAGTAATTCACTTTCACGTGCCTGCTTTGCATAAGAATGCCTTACCCGCCGCTATCTTCTTCATCGCTTCAATCTCCTGGAGGGCTTTTTGGGCTTTGGCATTAGCGGCTTTGGCGCTCTCAAGGGCCGAGGCAAGCTCGGATTCTCGAGTCTTTGAGTCACGCTCCAAACCCTCGTGTTTTTCCACGAGAGCCTGGAGCTCTTGCCACACCTCCGCCACCCGCGCCTCCTGTTTCTCTCGCTCGGTGAGCTCCGCGGCTGCATTGCTTTCGGCCTTGGACACCACTTCCTTCAGGGTCACCACCTCGTTCGTGGCCCCTGCAATACTCACGTTATCCCTGTCATTTTTTGCAACCACATCTTTTATATACTTCCATAAGGTATTACTTACCTTCCTTGTCCTTGAGTTGCTTCTTGGCAAGGCTGAGCTCGTTCTCGGACCGCTCGAGGCTCTGCTTCAATGCATTGACCTCCGCAGTCAGTGCGGCAGAGGTCAGCAGCGCAACCTGCATTCCCCATATTGACATACTTATGTTAGACTCCTGCGTCCATCTTTTTAGATCCTCAGTTCGGCTTTTCTTTCTGAAAACTAAACTGAGCATCACGGGCTACTGTCTTTGCGGTAATATTTTTACATATCTTAAATACATACCTCAAAGCTTGTTAGAAGGCTGGCATAGGCTTCAGTCAGCCCGCTCTTGGCGGACTGAACTTTCTGAATCACCACACTCATAACAGTGCAGTGCTCCTCGTCGATGGATGCGCCGTTAAGCGCCTCCAGCAAATTATCCGGTGCCTCCGGTTGGACGGAGGTCACCGGTGTCGCAGTCTCGCCCTTCTTACGAAGGGGCCGCCTGCCGGACTCCGGAACAACTGAAGGTTCTGGTGTGGAGTCCGGCCCAGGGCCGGACTTAGAGCCCTTTGTGGTTTGATCCCCCTTGTGCCCAGAGTCCGGGAGGTTGCCTTGCGGTGCCTCCGGGACCTCCTCCTCCTGGCTGGGCCCCTTTTGGGACCCCACCTCGGCGTCATCCACAGCGTGAGGAGAGGAAGCAGCCGAAAGTGAGGTGCTATTCACGTCCGACGAATCCAGGGAGCCGCTCATTGAAGCGTCGAGCTCGTCCTTGGGCGGGCTGCAGGGTTATATTCGGCGTTAGAAGATACTGTGCGACAAATGAAACGCCATGAGTTATTCTGGTACCCGGACACTTATGATTTCGCCAGGGGCTTAGCCCTCGGTGGCCACTCCTCTTCGCCATCGTCGGCGTTGGCGGAGTAGTCCGGAGGAAGGGTCCTTCCCTTTTTGGACCCTCCGGCCTCCCCAGTTGGGGCGACCTTCCTTTTCTTCTCTTCCCCCGCTGGGGGAGAAGCCTCTTTTTCCTCCTCCTCGTCTTCACGGGAGGAATCCACCTCGGAGTCATCGGACGATGAGTCCGATAACACCTGGCACCGGGAACTCTTTCGGGTTCCCGTGGCCTTCTTCTTGGCCCTCTTCTCCGGCACCACGTGAGGTGCCGAAACCAGCAGCCCCGTTAATCGGGCGTCCGCTGGGTCTTCTGGCAAGGGAGCCGGATAGTTAACCTGCCCGGACGTCTTTTGCCAAGCCTGTCAAAGGTAAGGGAGTTTAGATCCCGCATAGAGTCAAACTATGGAAAACAAGTGTCCTGTAAGGGTAAAATAGCTTACCTCGCCGGCTTGACGCTGCGAGCTGAATCCGCGATCTTTGGTAGCGGATGCGAGAGCCTCGGCGCCCTTGAACAGCACCTTCCAGGCATCTTCGTACGTAGTGTCAAAGAGCCTGCTCAAGGTTTGGTGCTGCGCCGGATCAAACTCCCACAAACCAAAGGCCCGTTGTTGGCACGGGAGGATCTGGCGGATGAGCATGACCTGGACTACATTGACGAGCTTGAGCTTCTTGCTCACCAGGTTTTCGACGCAGGATTGGAGTCTGGTCAGCTCTTCCGAATTACCCCATGTTAGGCCCGTCTCTTTCCAAGAGGTGAGCCGTGTAGGAAAGCCAGATCGGAATTCAGGGGCCGCTGCCCATTTAGGGTCACGTGGCTTGGTGATGTAGAACCATCCCAATTGCCACCCATTTATGGTCTTCACGAAGGAGCCCTCGAGCCATAGGACGTTGGGCATCTTGCCCACCATGGCGACGTTGGGGCATGGGCGCGTGGTGATGGCGACAAGGAAGGGCCGCGCGGTGATGGCAACGAGGAGGCAGGGCACCGTGATGGGAGAGGGGGACGACGACGGGGCAGGGAGCAGTGGCCGGCGTCGGGGCAGGGATGGAGACGACGACGGCGACAAGCAGCGGGCGGAGTAGCCTGGCGGCGTCGGGTCGCAGGGTGTCGGCGTTGGGGGAGAATGTGAGGAACTAGGGAAAATCCTAATTGTTGGCTAATATAGCCCCACCCTTGGCATAAACCGGGACGAAAGGTGTGCATTGGTCCCGGTTGGTGCCACCAACCAGGACAAAAGGTCTGCGGCTGGCACGGAGTCGGGCAGGTGGATGTTTAGTCCCACCTTGCTAGCTGAGAGGCGTCGGGAGTGGTATATAAGTGCGGTTGCGCCAACCCTTTAGAGCTCCTCTCTTATGCAGGCCTACGGTTCTAAACGCACTCTCTCTCCCTGTGGGCCTATTGGGCCTATTGTGGGCCTGCATCTTGGCCCAACTAGCGGGTTGGTTTTTAGTCGTATGCAGGCCATGGTGGCCCAGTAGGCGGAATTTTTGTTAAATTTTTTCCAATATTTTTGTTTTGTTTTTTGCTTTATTTATTTTCTTTGTTTCTACTTATAGCTAAATACTTACAGTTTTTGAGTGATTCTTTTTTGCTTTAGGTCACAAAAATTATAAACTTTCTATTAGTGCCATTAGTTTTCAAATTTGAATAGTTTAAATTTGAATTCTTTCAAAGTTGTGTGAATCACTAGTTGGTGAATAACTTTACTTTAAAAATAGATTTTTGAGTGATTGTTTTTCCTGCTATTTATATGGGTGTTTTAGTCAAAAACAGATTTTGTTGTTTTACTTTGATATTAAAGTTTCTAACAAAAAAATACTTTATGAAAATTCTTTTTGTTATTAATGTTTTGACCAAAAAATACTTTGATAATTTTAGTTGCATAAATTTCATATAATTTTAGTTTCAAAAATACTAGATGTTTATAAAAGCTTTTTAGTTGATTCCTTTTGTTTTTGATGAATATTATAGTTTTGTTTTAGTTGATCATAACAAAAAAAATTAATTGATTCTTTTTAGTTGCATAAATTTTATTTTTTATTGATTCTTTTTAGTCGATTCCTTTTATTATTAGAGTTTTATAAAAGCTTTTTAGTTGATTCCTTTTGCTTTTGAAGAATATTAAAGTTTTCTTTTAGTTGGTCATAACAGAATATTTTAATCGATTCTTTTTGTTCATTCTTTTTGCTATTAGAGTTTTATAAAAGTTTTCTAGTTCATTCTTTTTGCTATTAGTTCATTCTTTGAGCTAAATGACCCTGAAATTGAAAAACACTACAAATGAACTCTAAAAAGGTTGAAAGTTGGCATGATATCATCATGTCATCCACATAAGATGTGCTGAAAAATTGAGAGGGTTTCAGAAAAAACTGGATGCACTTCATGTACAAAATGGACAATCTCTTTCAACGTATCAGGCTTTCGGACGGAAACTCATCTGTTACAAAGGGATTTCATTTTTTGAACTTATTTGACCTCCACACTTTTTGTGTGTTCAAAATTCACCATTCAAATCCACATCATTAATCTAAACCCTTTCTGACTTCATTTGGCATTTTGATGCATTTACTTAATTTTTTGAGCTAAATGACCCTGAAATTGAAAAGCACTATAAGTGAACTCCGAAAAGGTTGAAAGTTGGCATGGTATCATAATTTTACCCACATAGCATGTTCTAAAAAGTCGACAGGGTTATGGCAAAAACTCGATGCACTTCATGTACAAAATGGACAATTTTTTTTGAAGTATCAGGGCTTCGGACGAAAATGCATCTATTACAAAGGGATTTCATTTTTCTGATCTTATTTGTACTCCAAACTTTCTATGTGTTCAAAATGCACCATTCAAAGCCACATAATCAATTTTGAACTCTTTCTGACTTAATTTGGTATTTTTCATGCATTTACTGATGTTTTGAGCTAAATTACCCTGAAATTGAAAAGCGCTACGAATGAACTCTGAAAAGGTTGAAAGTTGGCATAGTATCATCATTTGACCCATATAACATGTGCTAAAAACTTGAGAGGGTTACCGCAAAAACTGGATGCACTTCGTGTACAAAATGGACAATTTCTTTCAAAGTATCAGGGTTTCAGACAAAAACTCATCTGTTACAAAGGGTTCATTTTTTTGAACTTATTTGAACTCCATACACTTTGTGTGTTCAAAATGCACCCTTCAAAGCCACATCACCAATTTTCAACCCTTTCTGACTCCATTTGTTATTTTCCATGCATTTACTGAATTTTTTGAGCTAAATGACCCTGAAATTAAAAAGCACTACAAATGAACTCTGAAAAGGTTGAAAGTTTGTGTATATCATCATTGCACCCACATAGCATGTGCTAAAAGGTTAAGAGGGTTACGCCAAAAGCTGGATGCACTTCATGTACAAAATGGAAAAGCTCCTTCGAAGTATCAAGGTTTCGGATGAAAACTCATCTATTACAAAAGGCATTTCATTTCTTGACATGTAACTGTAGTGATATTCTAGATTAAAGGCATCATCACAATAGTTGTGGAGACAAAGTTTTCACTTTTTCTTCACGTGTGTCCCTTGCTTATTGCGCCGCAACCGTGGATAATTTTCATGGTTTAACAGGGTGCTTGGGTCAACCTTGAATTTGAAGGGAGGAATTTCATCAAACCTTTAATAATCTTCAGCCATGTATGTCTTGACCTCCACTCCCACGATGTCTCTTTTCCCTGAAACAACTATGTGGCGCTTTGGCTCATCGTATATGTATTCGCCTCCTTATCTTTTCTTTTTCTCAGTTTGGTAGACATGTCCTTCACATAGAAAACATGCGCCACATCATCGGCTAGGATGAATGGTTCGTCTGTGTACCCAAGATTGTTTAGATCCACTGTTGTCATTCCGTACTGCGGGTTTACCTGTACCCCGCCTCCTGACAGATTGGCCCATTTGCACTGAAACAAAGGGACCTTAAAATCATGTCCATAGTCAAGTTCATGTCCACTATGTAACCATAATATGTGTCCTTTCCCCTATTGGTTGCTGCATCAAAGCGGACACCACTGTTTTGGTTGCTGCTCTTTTGATCTTGGGTGTTCGTGTAAAATGTACTCCCATTTATCTCATACCCTTTGTAAGTCAATACAGTCGAAGATGGTCCCCTGGCCAACGAGTACAACTCACCAACTTAGCCTTTGAAATGCTTGCCTTTCTATCAACTTTGATAGTTGGTCGGAAGAAATCGATGATGTCCCAGGTACACATTCTTCCTGCATTTTTACACATATATACTTCTGGTGTCATGTAAACAGTGCGTGTATACGTGGTATCCCTTGTTTGTCTGTCCTGAAAGGTTACTGAGAGGAGGCCAATCATTGATGGCAACAAACAGCAACACATGTAGGTCAAATTTCTCCTGGTCGGGCTCATCCCACAAACGTACACCTTTTCCATTCTACAGATGTAAAAGTTCTTCAACTAATGGCCTTAGGTGCACATCAATGTCTTTACCGGGTTGCTTAGGGTCTTGGATGAGCACTGGCATCATAATGAACTTCCGCTTCATGCACAGCCAAGGAGGAAGGTTATAGATACATAGAGTCATGGGCCATGTGCTATAATTGCTGCTCTGCTCCCCAAAAGGATTAATGCCATCCATGCTTAAGCCAAACCATACGTTCCTAACGTCACCTGCAAAGTCCCCCCACACTCTCTCAATTTTTCTCCACTGCGCCCCGTCAGCAGGTGCTCTCAACTTCCCGTCTTTCTTACGGTCCTCTTTCTGCCATCGCATCAACTTGGCATGCTCTTTGTTTCTGAATAAACGTTTCAACCGTGGTATTATAGGAGCATACCACGTCACCTTGGAAGGAACCCTCTTCCTCGGGCACTCGCCCTCAACATCACCAGGCTCATCTCGTCTGATCTTATACCGCAATGCACCGCATACCGGGCATGCGTTCAAATCCTCGTACGCACCACAGTAGAGGATGCAGTCATTAGGGCATGCATGTATCTTCTGCACCTCGAATCCTAGAGGGCATATAATATTCTTTGTTCCGTACGTACTGTCGGGCAATTCGTTATCCTTTGGAAGCTTCTTCTTCAATATTTTGAGTAGCTTCTCAAATCCGTTGTCAGATACACCATTGTCTGCCTTCCATTGCGGCAATTCCAGTGTGGTACCGAGCTTTGTGTTGCCAACTTTGCAATTTAGGTACAACCCTTTTTTGTGATCCTCTAACATGCGATCGAACTTCAACTTCTCCCTTTCACTTTGGTATTGTCTCTTTGCATCAACAATGACCCGGTGAAAATCATCATCGGGCACATGGTCTGGTTCCTCTTGATTTTCAGCTTCCCCCCATTGCAGCATCACTTTATCCAGGGGGCGGGTAGTTGTCATCATCCTCTTCTTCTTCGTAGTTTTCCATCATAACCCTCTTTCTCTGTGCTTGGTCCAAACATTATAGTTTGATATGAAACAAATCTCAAGAAGGTGGATGTGAAGGGTTTTCGAGTCAGAGTAAGACTTCGTATTCCCACAGATAGGGCATGGACAACACATAAAACCATTCTGCTTGTTTGCCTCAGCCACTTCGAGGAAATTATGCACGCCCTTAATGTACTCGGAGGTGCGTCTGGCACCGTACATCCATTGCCGGTTCATCTGTGTGCATTATATATAATTAAGTGTGTCAAAAACCACTACAGAACACCATGAATAGAGAAGTGATTTAATAGAATTTCATCATCCCACTAAAACCAAATTACAGTAGTGATCAAATGTTATTACCGAAAAATAAATACATAAAGTTCATACATAGTTTTACTGAACAACATATAGCTCTCTAGAGCATCTAATTAAAACATACATTGAAACTATGTAAAACATTTATATGCAACAACAAATGCGATCATAATCACAACTAAGGTAACAATCGATCCAACGACATAATGATACCAAGCCTCAGTATGAATGACATATTTTCTAATCTTTCTAATCTTCAAGCGCATTACATCCATCTTGATCTTGTGATCATCGACGACATCCGCAACGTGCAACTCCAATTTCATCTCCTCCTCCTCAATTCTTTTCAATTTTTTCTTCAAGTAATTGTTTTATTTCTCAACTAAATTTAACCTCTCGACAAGAGGGCCGGTTGGAATTTCGGGTTAACATACCTCCTAGATAAAAACATCTATGTCACGTTGGTCAGCATAATTGTCATATACACTAAATGTAATAGATAGTTATAAGAGATAATATATACCACATCCGAATCATAGACATGATGAGGGCCGACGGGTGCAGATACCAAAACCATCGCACTATATAATAACAAACAATAATAAAAGTAATAAAACTATACAAGTATCTATCTAAATCATACAAGTAAGAATTTGTTTTCTTTTAGAAAGAAGATAAGAACAAGAGACTCACCACGGTGGTGCTGGAAACAAGATTGGCGCGGGCGATCGACGGCAGTGAGGACGGGGACGGGACATGACGGATCGCTAAACCTAGACAAATCTTGAGAAAAATGGAGTTTTGACAAGGAGCTTGGAGAGAAGAAAGCTTAAGTGTGGCTCGGGCATTTCATCGAATACCTCATGTGCATAGGAGGTGAGCTAGAGCAACACACACCTCTCCCACGGCCGGCCAAAAAAACAGAGCAGTGAGCGAACTGAGCGGTGAGCGGGCAGGGGTATATATAGGCTTCTCTTTAGTCCCGGTTGGTGGCTAGAACCGGGACAGAAGACTGACCTTTGGTCCCAGTTCCATCCACCAACGGGGACTAAAGGTGTTGGCCCATGAGCGAGGCCCATTGGTCCCGATTCGTGTCTGGAACGGGACCAAAAGTGTCAGACGAACCGGAACCAATGGCTCCCGAGACCCGGCCTGCGTCCTGGCCTCACGAACTGGGACTGATGTACCCTTTGGTCCCGGTTCGTGAGTGAACCGGGATTAATGCCCTTATCCTGGCCTCAACCAAAGCCCTGTTTTCTACTAGTGGATTATCCTAAAAAAAAATCTGATCAGATTTGTTGAGTTATAACGTGAGCAACTTTTGTACATGCTCATGTGTATGATGTGCCTACTGTTCTAACTATCGGACCTAATAATCTCTACTTCTAAAACGGACTTAGTAGCTTTCCCTCCACGGTTAACTTTTGCTTCACCTGCCACCATCATTTATTTCATTTGGGGTATTTCGCCTCACCTCCCACCACTCCCTTCCACTAGATTTTTCTCCCTCCCACTTTATCTTTGGAAACCAAGTAATTAATGTATGGTAACCAATCTTTTCTTTGGTAATACAAACACAATCAATACAAATACAATCACTTCGCTTATGGTAATCAATATCTTGTTTGATAACGCAAGAGTAATTTTGGAGAGTAATCAATCTCCTTTTTGTTGTCAATCAATCTCTTTATATTGAACTTTGTAATCAATCTCCTTTACTTCCGGGGGCAGTACATAGATCATTCGTTCGCTAGCTCCTCCCACCAATCGAAGCGATCCCACTCCGATTCCTTTTCCTATTGACAAAGCGTACCTCCTGTTTCCGATTTTCGCTTTGGTTTTTTTGTCTCGCTGCCTCCTCATCAGCCTGCAACGCCCAAACCACATCCTTGGGCGCAGCCGCAGAGCACATGACCCTCGCCTTAGCTCCCCACTTTCTTCCTTCTCAACCGGCGAATTTTTCGGTTCAACCTGTCACAGCTGCCCGCTCCCCTTTCAAGATAGCACCAATCTTCTCGGTCCCCGCATCATCCTATACTCCCTCTACGGCATCCGCCATGGCGCGCTCCACATCGTCGATTTCCAGGTTTTAATAGGCATCGATTTCAAGCGTTGGGACTACAGATCTAGGCCTTCTAGCGCCGCAATTATATGCTGCCCGTCGGCTCTGGCGGCAACAAATCACAGTGGCTGTGGCGAGGGTGCGTTCAATGAAGCAAATGTAGTCCTAATCCTTTCCTTCGAAGTCATCCACCTATCCCATTCGTGCAGCCCTCAGAACCTCTACCTCTGCCATCGAGCTCTATCGCCCGGTTTCGTATCTCTCATTTTTGCTTTGTTGCATTATTGAATTGGTTATGAATTTGTACTATATGATCGATGCAAATGGACTTGCATGAATATGAGGGTTTTGAAATAAGGAGTGTGGTTGTCTAGTGGTACTTTTGAGGGGTTGTCATGTGCTCTCTGAGGTCACGCCCCTTAAAAGGAAGATCAACAAAACATTGTGCTATTTGCCGGTCAAAAAGAAAACTTTGGTCTAATATGACTTTGCTATTTGTTGGTGTGTTTATATATGCTTGCATTATTGTTGATTGTGTGCATCCTAGCTATGTAGAGGCTACGTGTGTGCTCACTTGTTTGTACCCACTTGATGATTCATCTTGATCTTACAAAATCCAACCTTTATCGAAAACAATAAATTACCAATTGTACTGTTGATCTATTGAAAAAGTTTTTCTGTACCACAAATTGTGCTTTTATTATGTAACTGGGAAAAAGTTGTTGGGCCAAAGTGAGACATTGTGAACAACAATTACTCTTTGCTATTATGTACCTGGCCATGGTAACATACCGGCGATACAAAAATACACCTAGAATACCTCGATAACAAGTTTTTAACATTGTTCTTAAATTATAAGTGATACAAACAATTATACCAGCATCATCATTATAATAAATGGTACAAATAATGATACATGCATTGTTTTGTTTACAAAGTCCATTGTTGGAATAAATAATACAAACAATTATACGTGCCAAACTCACACACATTATCAATAGTATCCAGCATAGCCATAGAATGTCATGGTTACTATTTGGTAAATTTGAGAGCCCAAAAGTTTCCAAAAATGTAAGTGGACTGGAAGGTGCCGCTAAAACCTGATTCCCTAGCCAGCTTCATAAACTCTTGCTCAGTTCTCTCCTTCCCTCCCTCGGAGTTATTTAACATCATCACATCGAGAATGTAGAGATTCTGTGCTGCCATTGTCACCTCTGGAGTAGCCGGCAAGACAAACTCAACAGCGATCAGCCGCCCCTTGTCTGAGAAAGCTTGATGGCAATTTTTTAGAACCTTTATGCAGTCATTGTCATCCAAAATATGGAGTACCGTCTGTATGTACATTCAAGAAATATTCAATATCTAGAATATGTTATGTAATATTAAACCTACTTTGCTCAAAGTGTAGGTTTAAGTCTGCTTTGCATTCTCAAATATTTAGGGCATTTATTTAGCACAACAAAATGTTCTTTGCTTGTCACCACGAAAACATTGCAGGTTCACTATTGTACACGGACATTCAATTTAATTTTGGCATGTTTGAATTGTTGAGTCATGGTTCGTTTTGCTTTGTTGCAGTGTTGCATTACTGAATTGGTGTTTGAATTTGTGCTATATGATCGATGTGCATGGAGGGTTTTGATATGAGGAGTGTGGTTGTCCGGCAGGACTTTTAAGGGGTTGTCTGGCACTGTCCGGCATTGCACCGCGGAGAAAATCTTGGTAAGAGAAACATGGGGTTCAATTACTTCGTCACAAGGGCAGCAACCTTGATTGCTTTGACCCTAGATAAATACATGTTAGCTATAATCTTGATTTAGCGGTGCGTGAGTGGCGGCCGAGCTGTTGTGCTGCTGCATGCATGGTTGTTAGCTGCACAACCGGGTCTTGCTGATCGTCGAGAGATTCCAGTGAGTAGTTGGTGCATGTGTTAGTGGCCTAATGTGGTGGCTGGTTAGGCTAGTGCGTGCGTGTGTGGCCGTCCGCATGTGTACTAGTACTTAGAGCATCTCTAGCGGACCCCTTAAACCGCAAAACTGAAAATGCAGTTTTCAGTTCGCGGAAAACGCATTTTAAGGGTTGGTTTGAGCTGCGGCTGAGCAGACCCCTTAAACTTAGACTGCAAAACCAAATATTCGCATATATTCTTCCCCACTTCTTCTTCCTCTCGCCCGTGTCCACGGCCAGCTAACTCGCTCCTACTAAGCCGACGGACAAATACGAAATACGATGCCGCCGGCCTCCCGGACGACTCACACGAAGCGTCCCAGCGTCACCGTCGCCGTCGCTGCTTAAATCGGTCGAGAAGCTGGCTAGCATCGGCGTGGCATGGATCCAGGAGCTAGCTAGCTGGCTGGGTTATCGATCGACCCAGGAGCTGGCTAGTTAGCTCCCGTCGGCGTGGCCAATCGATCCAGCCCGTGGCCAATGGATCCAGAAGCTAGCTAGCTAGCTAGCTCCCGTCACTGTATCTGTCAAATACGTATCTGTTGGAATAAGCCGTGGCGAGTCAGGCGAGCCGGTGCGCGCGAGAATGCGCGGTGGGCGCGTCGGGCTCGAGCCGGAGCAGGCCAGGGCGCGTGCGTGCGTGCCCGGTCGTAGGTGTGCGTGTGTGTGTGCGGGTCAGCGCGTGTGTGCGCGTGGCTGCATGGGCCGTAGCGAGGTTAGGGGGAGTGGACCGCGTCAGGTGCGCAGCGTGGCCGCGGCGATCGCGTACGGGCGCGATCGGAGCGCGCGAGCCAGAGCGCTGCGGGGCGTGGCGAGTGGCGAGTGGGCACGTTCGAGCGTGGCCTGGCATGTCGGAGCTCGCGGGCATAAAAGCCACTCCACCCCTGTGTAATCGCTGAGGCAATCGAGTTCGTGCTCGAGGAAAAAAACAGAAAAACCCGTACGTGCGGGAGGGCGTTCGAGCGCCGGCAAATCTTCTGTGTTCGTCTTCCTCCCCTCCGGTCGTGTCTCCGGTGATCACCGTCGGATGCCGCAGGCCGTGGACCCAACAATTGGTATCAGAGCGAGGCGACGAGGCGCGGTGAGAGAGCTCGCCGGCGGACATGGCGCTGGTTCCACACGGCGACGGAGGCAGCGCGGACGGTTCGGTGCCTATGGGGATGCCGGTGCTCGCGCCGGACGGCTACACCGTGTGGGCGATCAAGGCGCAGGCGACCCTTGATGCCCACACGCTACGGGACGCGGTGGCGCCGGCGGGCGACGCGGCGGTGAACGCGAAGAAGTGCAAGACGACGCGGGCGCTCCTCCTGTCGGGGCTGCCGGAGGATGTGCTGCTCTCGGTGGCGACGAAAGCCACCGCCAGAGAGGTATGGGACTCTCTGAAGGTGCGCTTCGTCGGTGCCGAGCAGGTGCGCGCGGCGAGGAGGGCGACGCTGCGCGGCGAGCTAGATCGGCTCAGGATGGAGGACGGCGAGACCCTGGACGCGTACGCCGGGCGGCTTGCGGGCATGGCGGCGCGGTTCGCGGGGCTGCGGGAGACGCTGGGCGAGACGGAGCTGGTGAAGAAGCTCCTGGACACCGTGCCGGACCGCCTCTTCCCCGTCGTCGCCGGCATCAAGCAATTCTGCATGCTGGAGGAGCTGACGTACGACGAGGCGCTCGGGCGGCTGCGTGCTTTCGACGAGCGGGTGCGGCGTCGCGGGCAGAGCGGCAGCGAGCGGGCAGACGGGCAGCTGCTGTACACGGCGGCGCAGTGGCGGGCGCGGGAGCGACGCAAAGGGGGAGCGCGGGACGACGACGACACGCGCAGCGTGGCGACGCGGGACGGCGGCAACAGGCGAGGCCGCTGCTACAAGTGCGGCGAACGCGGTCACTTCAAGCGGGACTGCCCGGAGCTGCGGAAGGCGCCGGCGGCGGAGCAGGCGCTGCTGGGGGACGCCGATGTCGAGGACAACGGTCTCCTCTAAGCCACGGCTTAGGGGGAGAATGTTGGAATAAGCCGTGGCAAGTCAGGCGACCCGGTGCGCGCGAGCGTGCGCGGTGGGCGTGTCGGGCTCGAGCCGGAGCAGGCCAGGGCGCGTGCGTGCGTGCCCGGTCGTAGGTGTGCGTGTGTGTGTGCGGGTCAGCGCGTGTGTGCGCGTGGCTGCATGGGCCGTAGCGAGGTTAGGGGGAGTGGACCGCGTCAGGTGCGCAGCGTGGCCGCGGCGATCGCGTACGGGCGCGATCGGAGCGCGCGAGCCAGAGCGCTGCGGGGCGTGGCGAGTGGCGAGCGGGCACGTTCGAGCGTGGCCCGGCATGTCGGAGCTCGCGGGCATAAAAGCCACTCCACCCCTGTGTAATCGCTGAGGCAATCGAGTTCGTGCTCGAGGAGAAAAACAGAAACACCCGTACGTGCGGGAGGGCGTTCGAGCGCCGACAAATCTTCTGTGTTCGTCTTCCTCCCCTCCGGTCGTGTCTCCGGTGATCATCGTCGGGTGCCGCAGGCCGTGGACCCAACAGTATCTGCCGCATCTCGCATCGATTCAGCTGGAGACGGGCCGCGGGCGCGGCGTCCGGGCGTCCGGGCGTCCTGGCGGCCGTGAGCTTCAGCGCGTTGGCGGGAGCTGAGATTTCCTAATTGCCAACGTTGACCGCTATTCAGGGCCCTAGTAAAATTGTCTTCGAAACTGAAAATATGAGGGTCTCGCGTTTGTATTCACAGGCCCCGTAAATTTTTTTAAGGGTCGGATGATTTTAAGGGGTCCGTTCACATCCGTTTTTCCAACTAAAACTGTAAAAAACGGTTATTTTGCGGGTTTGATCATTTATAGGGGGTCTGCTAGAGATGCTCTAAGAGTTGTGCTTGTGTGCCCAAGGGGCAGAGCGAAGAGTAACTAGGAGAAACATTGTACTCTCTGGTGGTCTCTCGCGTGTGTGTGCTCACCATGACGAATAGAAGCTGGAGTTAGCCTCCACGGCGTGTAGTCTCCAATGTAAGTGCTACGGCTTGTTGCCGAGCTGGGTATGCGCCCAGTAAAGAAATCGCCATTCGTGCGGCGTAGCGCCGTTCGTGCGGCATATGCGTTTGTGCGCCGGAAAAAAAAATTCTGTGTGCTCCTTATTCTACCTTCGTCTGAGCTAGTGAGAGAGATAGAGAGCTTGTCCCGGGTTTGTCCCAACAATACTTTTATTACTTTACCAAGGTGTTTATAGAATTACAAGTCGAACGAATTGTTTGTCAGTACTAGGAATTTATTTTGAAGAAATATTCTATAGACATCGTTTCTATATTTTGGTTGAAAAATATTTTATATATGACATAATGAGGGTGATGACGTATCTACAAGGTTTTATGTAATATTAGACTTTACACCATATGAAATACAGAATGACAGAGAAGGGAACTAGTTACAGTAGTTCGTATATATATACCTTTAAGAAAATTGCATCTCCAGCGGGAACATTACCAAACATATTTCCAGCTATATGTTCGACACCTGCATTGAGTTGACATTACTAGGTAAGTTCACAATTATCTCACACGAAAGCATAAACGGAAGAACTCAACAATAGAAAATGATACAAATATGATCTCAATGTACAGTTGCAACATCCATGCAAAAAAAGAGAATACAGTTGCATTACAAAAACAAGGAAACACAAAAGAGTTGAGTGATGGGTGTTTAGTTTTTGCTGTACCTGATCCCTTATGAACTGGTGAGAAAAAGATTGTCGTCGATGCTTTTTCTAGTAGAAACTAATCCATTGAACTGAGGAAACTGATGGTATTCCTACTGAGTTGAAAGTTCCGCGGGTACGTACGCACAGCACGTACACACATGTGTTGATCATTTGACCCATAGGCTTTAGTACATAAAGTTAAATCGTTGAGTTTACAGGATGCTAATGATGGGGCGTACGTCTGGGAGATAAGAATAAGCCATTTGTGTAGACGCTAACAACCAAAGGTACAACCCCTCCAATTAAGATATGCATTCCCAGGCGTTCCATTTGGTAGGTCGACTTGGATGATGATGCCTGGAAAGGAGACTCCAGGCCGGGAGGCAACCCAAACAGTCAGATAGACCTGGATGATTATAACAAGTATAATTCCTTAAGAATATTAAAATGAAGTGGTAGAATGTTGAATTATTAATTGATGCAATTTAATAATACGATATAGGATAATCCACTAAATTGACACTCATTCGGGATGGGTACATAAGTTGGGTTAGGTCTTCAAGTTGAGTGATGAAACATGTGTTATAGTATGTTGTAAAGTATGTATTTTTAGATTCATCGTCGAATGAAAGTGCAAAACTACTAATTTTATGCAATTTACACGTATTTCGCTAGTAAAACTGAATGCCTAAAAACCCGTGCCTGGCTTGATGTACGCGATGTTTTGCATATATGATATATAGTATTCTTCATTGTACTATATTCACTAATGCTTATCTGGACACAATCTCCTCCAATTTTGAGAAAATATGTGGTATGTGTTATTGTTTTCATTTGCTCCATTTTTCATCCCCGGGTGTGAACTTTGCATGGAGTCTCCGTGAGTACTATATTCAACTAATTATTCTGTCTTATCTCCGTACACTGCGTTCCCCACCAAATGAAGTTTAGGTGAACCCAGGAAGAGTGTAGAATTTTTATAACCCCGGGTAGGTGATATACACATGGAGACAGACATTTTTGGTTTTGTCCTCAGATGCACTTTGTGGGCCCGTGAACAAATCGGTCTTTGTATGTGTAGTTGTCTCACTACTCCTGCCCTTATAGGGGAATCCATCTGGTTAGAGAAACAGAAAGAAAAAGTATGGCAGAAACTGAAACACGGAGAGATAGAGATATTGATGCATGCAAAAATGCTTCCTAGAACTCGCACGCAAAGCTTAAGCATAGATGAAAATAGGAGAGTGAGAGATCGAGAGAGTTTGTTGGCAGCCCACGCCCAACTCCCGGTCCATCGGCATAGGTTCAAACGTTTTCAGTGCACATTGGAGAGTCCACTACAACTAGAGTGCCCACAGTATTCGAAAACACCGGCCTGAGGAGACCGTGACACTCTCCCTTATAAGGAGGTCCTAGCCTGCTTCCGTATCTGAGGTAGGACTAAAGTTACTGGCACTGCCCGAGTGTCACGTTCCTGACACCCCACCCCCTAGGGAAGTCCCCCCTTAGGATGGCATGGGGGCCAGCTCTAATACCACTTGTTAGCAGCCAGGCTCAGCTCCCACTCCATCGGCACACGTTCGGATGTTTTCGGTGTGGATCAGACACTCAACTACTAGCAGAGAGCCCACTGCACCCCAAAAGACTGGCCTGGGGCTAGGAACGGTTCTGACACCACTTGTTAGCAACTTAGGCCCAGCTCCCGGTCCATCGACATACGTTCAGGCGTTTCCTGTGCGCCTCCGATGCTCCACTACAAGCAAGGAGCCCACTACATCATAAAAGACCGGCTTGAGGAGAGTGATGCAATGTCCCTTATAAGGAGGCCCTAGCCTCCTCCCGTATCCGAGTTGTGACTAAAGTCACTAGCACTGCCTGCGGGTCAGGTTGCAAAGAGAGAGAGAGAGAGAGAGAGAGAGAGAAGAGAGGGGGGGAGAGAGAGAGAAGAGAGAGAGAGAGAGAAAGAGAGAGAGAGAGAGAGGGGGCATGCAATGGTTAGGAGAGTGTGCTAAGAGAGAAAGAGTAAATGAGCCGTGTGTAAAAGTTTAGAGAGAAAGCACACAGTACCCTATTCACAAGGTGACGAGACCAAGTCAAATTCATAAGAAGGTGGGGACGTACGAGAATAGATGCCGCGAGGGAGATGACATGAGGCAGGTCGAAGTTGATGCCCCTGATTTGGAGGTGATCATCTCCAGGGTAGAGCCGGTGCCGCCACCAACATCGACGAGCACGGCCACATCGTCGAACCCGTGGAAGCGCTCCAACGGCTTGCTGGTCACCATCACAGAGATCTGCACCATGGCCTTGTCGACCACCCCGAGTAGCCGAGGGTTTCTCCCCAAATGCTCGCCCATTGGAACCCCATGCGTCCTCTTGAACGCCGTTTGTCTGCCTCCCGCTACCGCCCCCAGCTGCTGCCTTTGAAATGCACGTCGATGTTAGATTCTATAAACCGTAGGCAAATTTTAACATGGTCCCTCTTACCTCCTTTTTTTACAAACGAGATAATAGGATAAGAGTAAATCAGACCACTAATTAACGAGATCAACGATTCAGATATATGTTATACTCTTGCCTCTCATGTGGAAAGAGGAGGTACGAGGGACGCTGTTAAAACTGTTCCAAACGGCAATTGCAATAGAAGTCATTCGTATCATAGCTTACCAGGCTGTCAAGAAGTCCTGGTCCGTAGTGAACATAGCGTAGGGCGCCAGCGACGGGCCACCGTGGTTGCTGCTGAGCCACCGACACACCGGCGAGGGCCTGTACTGCCGGATGGCCTCGCCGCTTGGACCTGCCTCCGTCACGCACTTGACGACGTCGAAGGAGGCAAGCATCCCATTGGCCATTACTGAAGCAAACAAATCAGGGAGTCAATCGATCCTCCACCAAATACAGTGCATCCGATTACAAAGTTGAATATGCTACCAGAATTGAACCAAACGCGTCATATGTCTCTTTCAGGGTCTCTCTCATCCTCGACTCCTCGAGCAAGCTCATCTGCGGCGATCTGGGCGTGAGGCGAACAGGCGGCGCTCAACACGGGCGTGATGCGCTCTCATAGATTCTGGTCAATGTGTTCGTTTAGACGCTCCAATTACGTAGCTTCTATTACTTGGGTCAGGCCCAATGACAGATTTCTTTAGTGCTAGGCCTAATAAAAAAAACAAATACTTGGGCATGCAGTTTCCTGTATGGGCTACTGCGTTTCTGGGAGGGGCCCCCTGGAGTTTGGGGGCCCGGGGCGGCCGCCCCCCTGCCCCTCCCCAGGGCCGGCCCTGCTCCTATCCAGTTCGTGGAGCCCTCCCAACTTCTTCCTCCTCTCCTATCGAGCTCCGCCGCCCTGTTTCCTATCACTCATTTTGCTTTGTTGCATTGTTGAATTGGTTATGAATTTTGTGCTATATGATCGATGTGCATGGATTTGCATGAAATTTAGGGTTTTGATATGAAGAGTGTGGTTGTCTAGCGGGATTCTTGAGGGGGTTTCCTGTGCTATCTGAGGCCATGCCCCTTAACAGCAGATCAACAAGACGCTGTGCTATTTGTCGGTCAAAAAAAACTTGAGTCTAATATTACTTTGCTATTTACTGGTGTTTTTTTTGCATGCTTGTGTTAGTGTTGACTGTATGCATCCTAACTATGTAGAGGCTGGGTGTGTGATCATTGTGTTTGTACCCACTCGATGATTCATCTTGAGCTTACAAAATCCAACCTTTATTGAAAAACAATAAATTACCAATTATGTTTGATCTATTGAGAAAGTTTTACTATACGAACAATTGTGTTATTATTATGTAACTGGGAAAAAGTTACTGGGCCAAAGTGAGACATTCTGAACAACGACTACTCCGTGCTTTTATGTACCTCTTCATGGTAACATATTGACAATACAAAAATACATCTGAACCTCGATAACAAGTTGTTAACATTGTTATTAACATATAAGTGATACACAGAATTATACCAACATCATCATTATATTAAATGGTACAAATAATGATACATGCATTGTTTTGATTAAAAAGTCCATCATTATTGGAATAAATAATACAAACAATTATTCAAGCCAATCTCACACACATTATCAATAGTAGCCAGCATAGACATAAAATGTCATGGTTCTTATTTGGTAAATTCGAGAGCCCAAAAGTTTCCAAAAATGTAAGTTGACTGGAAGGTGCAGCTGAAACCCGATTCCCTAGCCAGCTTCAGAAACTCTTGCGCAGTTCTCTCCTTCCCTCCCTCACAGTTGTTTAACATCATCACATCGAGAATGTAGAGATTTTGTGCTGCCCTTGTCATCTCTGGAGTAGCCGGCAAGACAAACTCAACAGCGATCAGCCGCCCCTTGTCTGACAAAGCTTGATGGCAATTTTTTAGAACCTTTATGCAGTCATTGTCATCCAACATATGGAGTACCGTCTGTATGTACATTCAAGAAATATTCAGTATCTAGAATATGTTATGTAATATTAAACCCACTTTGCTCAAAGTGTAGGTTTAAGTCTGCTCTGCATTCTCAAATATTTAGGGGATTTATTTAGCACAACAGAATGTTCTTTCTTTGTCACAATGAAAACATTGCAAATTCACTATTGTACACGGACATTGAATATAATTTTGGCATGTTTGAATTGTTGAGTTGTGGTTCATTTTGCTTTGTTGCAGTATTGCATTGTTGAATTGGTGTTGAATTTTGCTATATGATCGATGTGCATGGATTTCCATGGAATTGAGGGTTTTGATATGAGGAGCGTGGTTGTCCGGCAGGACTTTTGAGGGGTTGTCTGGCACTGTCCGACATCGCACCGCGGAGAAAATCTTAGTAAGAGAAAACATGTGGTTTGATTACTTCTGTATAAGGGCAGCCACCTTGATTGCTTGGACCCTAGATAAATACTTTTATTACTTTACCAATGTGTTTATAGGATTACAAGTTGAACGCATTGTTTGTCAGTAGTAGAAAATTATTTTGGAGAAGTATTCTATAGACATCGTTTCTATATTTTGGTTGAAACATATTTTATATATGATATAATGAGGGTGTATCACGTATCTACAAGGTTTTGAGTAATATTAGACTTTACACCATATGGAATACAGAATGACAGAGAAGGGAACTAGATACAGTAGTTCGTATATATATATATATATATATATATATATATATATATATATATATATATATATATATATATATATATATATATATATATATACCTTTAGGAAAATCGCATCTCCAGTGGGAACATTATCAAACATATTTCCAGCTATATGTTCGACACCTGCATTGGGTTGACATTACAAGCTAAGTTCTCAATTATCTCACAGGAAAGCATAGATGAAAGAACTCAACAATAGAAAATGATATAAATATGATCTAAATGTACAGTCACAACATCCACGCAAAAAAAGAGAATACAGTTGCAATACAAAAACAAGGAAAGACAAAAGAGTTGAGTGATGGGTGTTTGGTTTTGCTGGATAACAACATTTTTGTACCCGATCCCTTATGAACTGGTGAGAAAAAGATTGGCGTTGATGCTTTTTCTAGTAGAAATTAATCCATTGAATAGAGGAAACTGATGGTATTCCTACTGAGTTGAAAGTTCCGCTGGTACGTGCGCACGACACGTACACACATGTGTGTTGATCATTTGATCTATAGGCTTTCGTACTTAAAATTAAATTGTTGAGTTTACAAGACACTAATGATGGTGCATACGTCTGGGAGATAAGAATAAGCCATTTGTGTATACGCTAACAACCAAAAGTACAACCCCTCCAATTAAGATATGCACTCCCAATTTCCCAGGCATTTTATTTGGTAGGCCGACTTGGATGATGATGTCTGGAAAGGAGACTCCAGGCCGTGAGGCAACCCAAACAGTTAGATAGGCCTGGAATAATCTTAATAAGTCTAATTCCTTGAGAATATTACAATGAAGTGGTAGAATGTTCAATTATTAATTGATGCAATTTAATAATATGATATAGGATAATCGACTACATTGACACTCTTTCGGGATGGGAACATAAGTTGGGCATGTGGTTTAGGTCTTCAATTTGAGTGACGAAACTTGTGTATAGTATGTTGTAATATATATATATATATATATATATATATATATATATATATATATATATATATATATTTAGATTCATCGACGAATGAAAGTGCGAAACTAGTAGTTTTATGCAATTTACACATATTTTGCTAGTCAAACTGGATGCCTAAAAACCTGTGCCTGGCTTATATTCCCATGGAGGATGTTATATATGATGTACGCGATGTTTTGCATAATATATAGTATTCTTCATTGTACTATATTCACTAATTCGTATCTGGACACAATCTCTCCAATTTTGAGAAAATATGCGGTATGTGTCATTGTTTTCATTTTCTCCATTTTTCATCCCTAGGTGTGAACTTTGCATGGAGTTTCCATACATATTATATTCAACTAATTATTCTTTTTTATCTCCGTATCCTGCGTTCCCCACCAAATGAAGCTTAGGTGAACCCAGGAAGAGTAGAATTTTTATAACCGAGGGTAGGTGATATACACATGAAGACTGACATTTTTTATTTTTTAGGTGCACTTTGTGGGCCCCTGAACAAAGTGGTGTTTGTCTGTTCAATCGTGTCTCTACTCCTGCCCTTGTAGGGGAATCCATATGGTTAGGAGAGAGAACAGAAAGAAACAGTATGGCAGAAACTGAAACAAGAAAAGCGCGCGCGCAGAGAGAGAGAGATTGATGCATGCAAAAATGCTTCCTAGAACTCACACGTAAAGCTTAAGCATAGAGGAAAATAGGAGAGTGAGATAGAGAGAGTGTGTTGGCAGCCCGGGACCAGCTCCCGGTCCATCGGCATAGGTTCAAATGTTTTCGGTGCGCATCGGAGAGTCCACTAGAAGCAAAGAGCCAATTACATTCCAAAACACCGGCCTGAGGAGAGCATGACACTCTCCCTTATAAGGAGGTCCTAGCCTGCTATCGTATTTGAGGTAGGACTAAAGTTACTGGCACTGCCCGAGTGTAGGGTTCCTGACACCCCACCCCCTAGGGAAGCCCCGCTTAGGGTGGCATAGGGGCCAGCTCTAATACCACTTGTTAGTAGCTCAGGCTCAGCTCCCAATCCATCGGCATATGTTCGGACATTTTGGGTGCGCATCAGACACCCAACTACTAGCAGAGAACCCACTACACCCCAAAAGACTGCCTGGGGCTAGGAACGGCTCCGACACAACTTGTTAGCAGACCATGCCCAGCTCCTGGTCTATCGACATACGTTCGGGCGTTTCCGGTGCGCCACGGACACTCCACTACAAGCAGAGAGCCCACTACATCACAAAAAACAGGCTTGAGGACAGTGGCGGAGCCAAGCGGGGGCGAGCAGGGCCTGGCCCCCCCTAAGGATCAACGATTTCTATAACACCTAGGAGTATTTAGCGATAAAACTGGATTTACTGGACGTACTTGGCCCCCTTAATAAAGTGAAATCTGCAAAAGGTAAAGGCCCATAATAAAGCCCATTTTGGTCATGGCATCTGCCCCTGGTTCTCTAAACAAAAAAGTACGTAGCCCCTGGCGTTATTTGAGGCGAAGCGCTGGCCGCTGTGGCTGCCTCCTGCCCTCCCTGGCCATGATCAGATTTGAGTCCGATTAAATCAACCGGCACTGGCTCCGCGATGATCTCCAGCGGTCCAAGTCAACTAGTCAAGGTTAGCATCACTAAAACAGTCTGCTATTCTTTCTCAACCCTCATCTATGCGCGTCTGAATTGCATATCCAGTTTTACTTATTGTAATGGTGATTTATGACGGTAGTTCCTTTGAAATTTCTTTTCATAGTTTGATCTGCCAAGTAGTTATGAAAAGCATTCGCAAAACTCAAAAAGGGGTTACGAAAAGAAAAGCACCGACAAACATCATAATGATTAATTTAACTTTTAAGCATGTTGTATTGGGTTCCCAATCTAATGATATAGTTAACGGGGCTAATGTGCAAGTTGCCAATCCCGGTCCAAATGGAGACGACTTGTTCAGAATTGCAAGATAATCTAAATTGAAAAGGAAAGCATTTAGAAATTAGGTGATCTTCTGATGAAACTATTAATAATTTGATTTTATTGGCAATTGCAGGAGAAATTTAGACTAACACAAATGAATATGATATTACGTTGTATGTTTTTTTTTCGCACATAATTTTTTGGTTTATCAACTTCGCTTGCCCCCCCCCCCCCCCCCCCCCATACCCAAATCCTGGCTCCGCCCCTGCTTGAGAAGAGTGAGGCACTCTCCCTTATAAGGAGGCCCTAGCCTCCTTCCATATCCGAGTTGCGACTAAAGTCACTAGCACTGCCCGCGGGTCAGGTGAGAGAGAGAGAGAGAGAGGGGGATAGAGAGAGAGAGAGAGAGAGAGAGAGAGAGAGAGCATGCAACGGTTAGGAGAGTGTGCTAAGAGAGAAAGAGTAAATGAGCCATGTGTAAAAGTTTGTAGAGAAAGTGCACAGTACCCTATTCACGAGGTGATGATACCAAATCAAATTCATAAGAAGGAGGCGACGTACCGAGAATAGACGGCGCGAGGGAGATGACATGAGGCAGGTCGAAGTTGATGCCCCTAATATGCTTGTACCTGGAGGTGATCATCTCCAGGGTAGAACCGGTGCCGCCACCAACATCGACGAGCACGGCCACGTCGTCGAACCCGTGGAAGCGCTCCAACAGCTTGCTGGTCACCATCACCGAGATCTGCACCATGGCCTTGTCGACCACCCCGAGTAGACGAGGGTTTTTCCCCAAGTGCTCGCCCATCGGAACCCCATGCGTCCTCTTGAACGCCGTTTGTCCGCCTCCCGCTGCCGCCCCCAGCTGCTGCCTTTGAAATGCAGGACGATGTTAGATTCTATAAACCGTAGGCAAATTTTAACATGGTCCCTCTTACCTCCTCTTTTTACATACGAGATAAAATGATAAGAGTTAATCAGACTATTAATTAATGAGATCGATGATTCAGATATATGTTATACTCTTGCCTCTCATGTGAAAAGAGGAGGTACGAGGGACACTGTTAAAACTGTTCCAAACGGCAATTGCAATAGAAGTCATTCGTATCATAGCTTACCAGGCCATCAAGAAGTCCTGGTCCGTAGTGAACATAGCGTAGGGCGCCAGCGACGGGCCACCGTGGTTGCTGCTGAGCCACCGACACACCGGCGAGGGCCTGTACTGCCGGATCGCCTCACCACTTGGACCTGCCTCCGTCACGCACTTGACGACGTCGAAGGAGGCAAGCAGTCGCATGACGCGGTCCACCGAAGCCGCCCCACCGGACTTGTCCATGGTTGGGAGCCGCACGGCTAATTCATCCGCCGTAATCGCTCCGCTGCCGGCGTTGCTGAGTGCGTCAAAGATGCCCAGCTCGATTGCTGCTTTCAGGGTCATGGAGACCGCGAAGCTGGTGATGAGCCCCCACGCATGTAACCATGTCCCCTCGTCGTCGTCACCTGCGGCCGGATTAATCCTACTTCCGCCCACAGTATTGTTATCCATTGATACTTGGATGGTGCCTATAGCTTGTATGGTTCCATGGTGGTGCCTGAAAGAAGGTAAGTATATATAGGGAGAGATCACATCTAGTTCTGAATAAATAAAGTGGAGAAATGATGGGTGTTCCACTATACAACGTCTAAAAGTGCAGGCTGCCACAACTTTGTTAAATCGTGGTTGTGCCACCAAACCGTGTGGAGAAATTGAACAGAAATAGCAACGCGACATTAGCGCTTGTTGCCATCTTCTTTGGCCCATTTCTTCCTATGCAAGCCTCACCACTTGATCGCGTCACTAACAATGAAGAGAAGACTCGCTTGATACTTTCATCCGATGTGGCGCTTGATCGAGTCGAACAATATAACCCATACTTTCCGGGCCACCGCCACGTACACCACAACGCAAATACACGCCGTCCTATGCCTGTTTGCAGCTCTTCCTCATCCGTTGCCTCCTCACTGCCGCCGTGTCCTCCCTCCTGGAAGCATCTCCTTAAATTTATGTACGATTCAAAACTCATCCATTCCAGTCGGCAAGCACTCCCAACAATGCCATCCGCTGCGTGCACTAGTTTCCTGCCTCAGTGCGCCCTTTTCCCTGCCGGAGTGCATCGCTCAAGGCAACATATTCCAGACTGCGCCCCCTTCAATGTTCTATCGGGCCCTCTTGACATTGTAGTACAACAACCTTGGGATCAAATTTTGCTTGGCGGAAATTCACAGGGGCTCGTCACCTGCCAAGCCCTATCCGGCCGCTTGATTGTCTAACGATTCGTCAAATAGTTGAATCTTGCACGAGGGCACAGTAAGTTTTAAGTTTCAGTGTTGAAACTTAGGGATTTTGCATCTGAAATTCTAGGTTTCAACCAAGTTTCATAGATATAATTTTAAGCAATTTTTTTTTTCTGTTGGTCGTAGACATAAAATACTTGACTATTATCAATCGCTCGAAACTTGGTTAAAAACTTAACATATATTTCTAAAAGTCATCAAAATATATTCAAAATGGATCTTATTTGAAAGTGTTGGTTACGAGAAACATGAATATGCAAAATATAACTTAACTTGAACTTTCGTCAGAAGATATAACTTTAAAAATTGGAAGGCAAAATAAAAAGCCCGCACCGGCGGCTACCCTCGTCCTTTTGCCTGACCGATGTTTGCAGCTGCCCATGGCCAAATTTCTCTTCAGTTTTTGTGCAAAGCATTGGCAGGTAGTACTGACTGGTCAAACCTCTATATATAGCTTATCTAAAGGAATACATATTGTTCGACGTCTCTCTTGTCCAAAGTATTAGTGGAACATATGAAAATGGAAGTGGTGTCGCGGCAAACATAAATTGAAAGTATAAATAAATAAAACAGCATCTAGTGACCGCCGGCCGTGCTGGTTGAGACTTTTTTATACTGCCGGCAACGACGCTTGTCAGGACCTGTGCCATTTGCTTCGGCATCACTATGACACCTGCTTGCCTCGATGGATGCATTTGTACCATTTGGTGCATCCAACCATCGTGGGCTGGGGCAACAAAAAATCGTATGGAGTCGGAAGCAGAGGTTGATCTCGTGTAGTGTAGTTGATGAGACAGCAGAGGTTCAACAGTAGTTGATGAGACGGCAGAGGTCGTAGCGCTCGGAAGCATCCGGCTTAGATTGATCGGATGTGGCACATGATCAGGCATTCGGCCGGCCATGTGATACTTTTTCGAGAAATTTGCCCGGTACCTGCTGCCTCCCAAGGTTCTTTACATTCAATATGAAAGAAATACAATTGACAAAAAAAATAATATAAACGCCCACTCCCTCTATTCACAAATATAAGATGTTCTACTCCCTCTGATCAATATTACTTGTCGCTGGTCTACTACAAAAATGTAATAACTTTGTACTAAATCAGCGACGGGTAATATCGATTGGAGGGAATAATCCTTTTTTGAACCGGATGAATATATACACGTTTTAGTGTGTTTGTTCACTCATTGCAGTCTGTGTTTCGTTCATTTTGGAATACCCAAAACAACTTATATTTGTGAATAGAGGGAGTACTTTACTTGCATTACAAGTGTGTCTACCGATATACAAGTGTGTCTAGAACGAAGAATAATAGATAAGCTAGTGAATGTTACCTAGTGGCCACCACCTGTAGAGAAATAGGGCAACTAGGTCTTCCTCCTAAGAGACTCCGCCGATGCTGGTCGCCTCACCGTTGGTTGCCCTGTGGCGCCAACAAGGTGGAGGAAACCCTCGTATGGGGTGTCTATGTTGTTTGTGGTCGCCTAGTTTGAGTATAGGTTAAGTATTGTTATCTGGCTCGCTCCATCAATGGGAAATAATAAGATCTACACATCTTTGTGTCGAGCTTTTGCCAGGGGCGAATCTTGCTCCTTGTTTTTGTCTTAATTTCGTCCAGCGAAACTTGCAATGCAAACACATG
This sequence comes from Triticum timopheevii, assembly GCA_963921465.1. NCBI lineage: Eukaryota > Viridiplantae > Streptophyta > Magnoliopsida > Poales > Poaceae > Triticum > Triticum timopheevii. Next base: position 21,160,274 of record OY997271.1, read on the forward strand.
GGTGCTCCCATGGTACGCTTAGCCTAACGTGCGGAGATGTAAGGGGCAAACGTAGGAGCGAGGCAACACGACTTGACCAAAGACACAACTCGAAGATTGAATCACATAGGCCGCGGAAGTCCTAAGTGATAGTTATATTATTAAGTTAGATTATGATCCTGCATGTAATTCTTATGGGAGAGGCAAATATGGTTATAGAAATCTTCATGTCACAAAATCACCTCTCTTTGTGATGAATGTTTTAAAGTCGGATTTTTTTCCTCTTGAATATACTAGGAGGTGATGGATCCGCTCATCACTCGCCTGTTTTTCTGTTCTTTTTGGAAAATCCTCAACTTTGGCCTTTCTCGCGTGGCTGGTAATTGGATTGTGATGATAGTCCTAGTTAAACAGCAGGCACCTATTCACCTCTGGAGCAGCGGCCCTTTAGAACATTTGATCCATGAAAGATAAATGTGGTGGAGGACAAAACAGAGAGAAATTTGTTAGCTGAGACCTTCAAAATAACCCGAAAACAAATGGCCAGAAATGCTCAGGTCGTAACAGGGCTGAGATTCCGTTCAGTTTTATTGTCCTAAATAAGATATATATAACATAGAGACCCATCTTAATTTAATTGTTTTGTTCGTGGACATTGTAGAATCATTTCATTCGGCGGGTTTACTTTTATAGGCATCTTATATCTTATCATCTATTCTTAAATAGTTGCAACCCACTATCTGTTTTTCCTCTCCATGCAACTATGTCACATTTAGTGCACTAATCTATTCACTACTAGAAAAACCGCTACTAATGGCGCACCTAATTTGGCCATTAATGGCGCATCACTGGTGCGCCATTACTAGCATGCCATTAGTAACTTTTACTAATGGCGCACCACTGGTGCGCCATTAGTATCTGGTATACTAATGGCGCACCACTGGTGCGCCATTAGTATAGGCCACGGTGCGCCATTAGTATGCCTCCCAGGGGCCATGTATACCAGGTGCTTTGGCATACTAATGGCGCACGACAACGAGATGCGCCATTAGTAACTTCGGCATACTAATGGCGCACTGCTTAGTGATGCGCCATTAGTGATGCGCCATTTTGAATCTAGATCTGGATCGTAATTTTTTGCCCATTTTTGGCACGACATTATTTCAAATTTTGTTCCTGTTTTTGGATCCTGTACGTTCTTTTGCCGTGGTCTTTTGCCGAAGAGGAGTTCGCCGGAGAGGAGGAGGAGGAGGTCACCGGAGAGGCGCTCGCCTACATCGCCGGAGAGGAGGAGGAGGAGGTCGCTGGAGAGGAGTTCATCGGAGCATCGGAGAGGAGGAAGGAGAAACCATGAGGGGATGGGAGGAGAGGAGAGAGGAGGAGCTCACCGGAGAGGAGGGAGGAGGAGCTCACCGGAGAGAAGGGAGGAGGAGCTCACCGGAGAGGAGGGAGAAGAAACCGTGAGGGGAGGGGAGGGGAGGGGAGGAGGGAGGAGGAGGTCGCCGGAGAGGAGGAGGAGGTCACCGGAGAGGAGAAGTATGGTGGAGGAGAGAAGGGAAGATGGAGTGGATGAGAGGAGGAGATGGAGTGTAGGAGAGGTGGAATGAAGAGATAAGGAGGAGAGGACCACGACCAGCCATATATACGGCATACTAATGGCGCACCGCGGGCAGGTGCGCCATTAGTAACTTTTTTTTATTTTTTTGATTTATTTTGAATTTTGAAGGCGGGAAGATACTAATGGCGCACCATGGGCAGGTGCGCCATTAGTATTTTTTTTTTATTTTTTTGACTTATTTTGAATTTTGAAGGAGGGAAGATACTAATGGCGCACCATGGGCAGGTGCGCCATTAGTAACTTTTTTTAATTTTTTTGACTTATTTTGAATTTTGAAGGCGGGAAGATAGTAATGGCGCACCATGGGTAGGTGCGCCATTAGTAAGTTTGAATTTTTTTGAATTTTTTTGCATCTCCAGATCTTAAAAGCCCTGTATCTTTTTTTCTGTTAGGTTTTTGAGGATTTTGAAAATGTTTAACGGGGTTCCCCTGGTTAAATTTGGATGTAACTTTTCGAGTAGATGATTTTTCATATAAAAAACTTTTTCATCCGAGTTAGTATGCAAAAGTTATGCCCATTTTTACAAATTCTCGCAAGATTTTGCAAATGAAGTCGAAATTCATATTTGCAAATTTTCCCAACAACTAGGCCACATATCACATGGGAAACTTATTTTCTTTTATTTTTTTTGACATTTCTATCATTTTCTTTTATTTTTTATTAAAACTGAGAAGGCGATCCACGAGGCGGGGGGGGGGGGGGGTGGTGGTGGTGGTGGTGGTGGTGGTGTGCATTCGGTGGAAGTGGTGGCCAAGTTACCAATGGCGCACCGTGGCATGGTGCGCCATTACTAGTTCAACTAGTAATGGCGCACCACTCCCACGGTGCGCCATTAGTAGTTTTGAAAAAAATTCAAAAAAAAAAGTTTTAATTTTTTTTTACTAATGGCGCACCGTGGATGTGGTGCGTCATTACTCCCACGGTGCGCCATTAGTAGTTTTGAACAAAATTTTATAAAAAATATTTTTACTAATGGCGCACCGTGGATGTGGTGCGCCATTAGTATTTGGACACTAATGGCGTACCAACACATGGTGCGCCATTAGTGTATAGTAATGGCGCACCACATGTCTGGTGCGCCATTAGTGTCAATTCCATCTATAGCCCTTTTCCTAGTAGTGATTCATGCAACCATGCCACCTCACGAATCATGCTTGGATTTGTTTCACCAATTTTTGTCCGCAACATAGACTGCCACACACATTTTGGAAGCATAGCATACATATATTTGTATGTTGGACACTTGGAGCAAATATCTTTAGGTCATGTTGCACACTTTTGTTAAAAATGACAACCCATTTGACTTCAATCCAAAGGATTTCTCCTTTTATATAACATTTTGTGACATGCTTCATATAGCTTACTGTTTTTAGACTATATCCTGAGAGCATACTTACTTTGTTTTTGCAATTGTTTAGCCTTTTAACATCGATTTTATCGAGGTTACCACGACAATGCGTGAGGCATCATCGTGTGTCTACTAATTGGATGCACCATAGAAAGCTCCACGTTAATCTTGGAGGTTAGAAATTTTCATCCATAAGATTAACTGATGATATGCACAAATAACCATGGGTGATTCCTACTCCGCCTCTTCCACCAGTAGGAGAGAAGGAATTCTTTCATATAAATCTTATCTCCTTCCATGTATAATAAAAGAACTACATCTATTTGCTTTTGTTTCCTTCTGTATTAGAAAAAGAAGTAAAAACATAGGCCGGACAAAGTAAATCTAATCATCGCCTCGTGCTAATTGATTCGCTGGCACAAGCTGCAGGTGAAGTCGCCTCCATTCCTCTTCAGTCGCCACACGTGCAGCTTCATAGGCCTATCTTCTTCTTCGGTATTAAATAATAAGTAACAAACAGAGAACATACAAAGTAAAACTAATCATTGCGTCCGGCCGCTAATTGATTCGCCGGCACAAGCTTCAGGAGAAGTCACCTTCATTCCTCTTCAGGCTCCACACATGCAGCTTCATAGGCCTATCTTTTCCTTTCGTAATAAAAAAATAAGTACAAAAAAGGGCCGGACAAAGTAAATCTAATGAACGCCTCCGGCTGCTAATTGATTCGCCGGCACAAGCTGCTGGAGAAGTCGCCTCCATTCCTCTTCAGGCTCCACATGTGCATCTTCATAGGCCTATCGTTTAGACGAATGACATCTCATCCGTGTATATGGATCTCGCTGTACACACCTGCAGTAATTGCATGCTTCCATATGGCCATGATTTCTAAAGGATTGTGAATCCACAAGCATTTAGTCGATGAGTTGAAGTGCTGATGAGGTTCATGCAAAGACATGATTGAGAATACTCGCCAACTGCGGGCTAGCTGGTCGAATGTCTATTAAATTTGGTTGACCTCCACAGGTCGGCTACATCATGCCTTCAGATCAATGAAAAAATAGTGTGGTATGAAAAAATAGCAAGGTCTTCAAAATATTCTATTAGTGTGCTATTAGCGAGACACTGTACACTGATTTATTTAGCAAGGCATTTCTCACAACGCTATAGTGTGCTATTAGCGACGCTATAGCACGCTACTTTTTTAGTGCTCCAGATGCAGGCAAAGGTTAATATATCAACCAGGTTTGATATAATTCATGTGTGCTATAGATTTTGGTAGTTCATATGTGCATCTATTTTCTGATGCATATATGTGTAGATTTGCGTGCAGGCATTGAACTTTCTGATAATTTTAATGAAAGGTGTGATAACTACACATATGTATATATTTTTGTCATAATTAGGAGAAATAAATATTAAAAATGATTGTACGCTGAAATTTCCATACCAATTTTACTAACTCAATGTAATAAAACTAAGCCTTATGTCTGTCATCTGTCAGAAACATGTGATACACAAACCCATATATGTGTTGCAGATTAAGAAAAGCTATAATCTCCACCTTACCTCAATTAGATATTTTGAGATCTATCTTCTATAGTTTAACAGAAAAGTGCAAGTTTATTTTTCATGTAACTTAAATATCACCCGTTGCTAATATATCATGGTCCCAGGATCTACTCATTGTCGGCAAAGAAAATGAATGTCTGCATACATTCCTGATAAAGAAAAGCTTTGATGATTAAGTTAAAAAATTAATATGACCTAAAATTTTGTCAAATATGTTGCTAACAGACTTACGCTCTTGCCAACACAAGACCAAATTCAACAGCTCCTAATGAGCGATCCCCATGAAGAAGAAAAATAGTAGGCACAAATTGTACTTTAGTGTCAAGAAAATCTGCAGATTGGCCATGAAAGAAGAGGGTGTGCTCCTTGGTGAGCGAAGGCGTTCATGAGCACATCGTTACCCTACAATGTGAAGTGCTGAGGAGGCCCATGCCAAGAGCTGATGGTGAGTACTGGCCTATTGCAGCTCCATGAGTTTCTTTTGTCTACATGTACGTGGCGATGAACGGGATCCATTTACTTTAGATGCGGGCAATGGTAATTATTTCAAGCAGGTTTGATCTATGTCATACACGCTAACAAGTTGGAGGTTTTATTATTATCTTGCGTGAGCTTTAAATTTGGGTTGGACAAATTCTTCACTTAATTTACTGGTTTTTGTATGAAGCACATATATGCATGGCTGGTGATGACATGTTACTATATTTAGTTGGTTCATTGACTGCAGTGCGTGGGATTTGCCGACACTTTGGCACCAGGTATGATAACTACACATATATCTACTTATGCCATTATTAGGAGAATACTGCAAATAGTACTAAAATCATCATGTGCTCAAATTTCCATGCTAATATACCACTACAAGGTTATAAAGTTAAGCCTTCCATATATCATCCGTGAGAAAGATCTCATGCACACACACAATTATCCATGTCATGAACCGATATGACTTGTGTGTTTTCAATGGAAAATAACTAGAATTCCCTGATTTTCCTAAATAGGTTTTTCTTAGAAATTTAATCATACAAAAAAATCAGGTCCCCTATTTGATGAAGTTTAACAAAAAAATCTCTAAAAATGACAATGTATTTTCATGTAATATAAATGGTTTCAATATCACATTTTTTCAGACAGAATGAATAAAGTGCATGGATTCACTACTTATTACTAGGGGAAAATGGGTGCCCACATGTACTCCCTATAGAACACTTTGCATGAATATCTTATGTAAATTTGATCTTAAAAATGACACTCTCGCATGCTCAACATCTCTAAACCATAACACCAAACTCCATCATAATTTGTGAGAAAAAGGATAACAAATGATACATCCACTGCATTTTGCATTTGAAAAACTACAGCCACCAATACACAAGCAACCTTCATGAATATGGAACATTGATACATTTATTATAAACATAAAGTTCCTGGGGTGAAAAGTAGTTGCGTCTCGATTGATGGTTGTAAAACAGTACAATGACAAATGGATGGACCTGTTTAACTTGATCCTTTTATCTATACAAAATTACAAATTAAATACAATTAAACTGATCAAACTAGTGTCCTGAATGTCCCGATATTTGAAAACCGAGAACACTAGTCTCTGTAGGTGCACGGGTTTAATAACTAGTATGTCTAATTAAGAACATTCTATTGTAGATGGCTTTAGCATCCCAAATATATGGATTATGCAGTAATCGTGGCAAAGTAAATAGATGGTTAAGAAGCTCAATGATCAGGATGAGAGGGAAAAGAGACAGGCAGCTGAACCGTACATGTTTGAGGTTGTAGAAAATGCAACCCATACATTATATAAAATTACTAATAAGAAACATAATTTTGAACGTTACTAAAATACATGGGGTACATCAGGAGCACATACAACATAGTTTGGGGAGGAAAACGCATATCAATTCTTACACTAGAAAACCAGGGATAAAGGAAACTCAGAACAGCCATCACACCGTCGCTCTTGTAACCACTTGTAGTACTGGTGATTTTATGTTGTTGGGGAATAAATAATAATGTGTAGTTTGCTGATCGATCATGCAGTGCCTGTGATCGGGACACTGTAGAGGACGAGTGTCTCGACAGTGAGGCCGGGGCCAAAGCCGAAGAGGACACCCCACTCCTTACCCTCTCCAGTGGTTGCGTGGCCATCCTGGGAAGAGGTTTTACGCATCACGTCGAGGACGAAGAGGACACATGCGCTGGACATGTTACCGTACTCCGACAGGACCTCTCGGCTGGCGCGCATGCGTTCCTTGTCAAGGCCAACTTTCTCCTCAACCATGTCCAGGATCGCCGGCCCGCCTGGGTGTGCAATCCAGAAGATGGAGTTCCAGTCGTGGATGCCAAGAGGCTTGAAGGCGTCCTCGAGCGCTTGCTCGATGTTCTCGGAGATAAGCCCGGGCACGTCCTTCAGAAGGTGGATGGTGAGCCCTGCCTCTGTAAGGTGGCCGTTGATGGCATCCTCGGAGCCGGGCAGGATGGTCTGGCTCGCTGATACCAGCTGGAAGAGTGGCTTCTCGAAGGGCTCGTCGGGGTCGGAACCAATGATGGCAGCGGCCGCGCCATCGCCAAAGAGCGCATGTCCGACCAGCGAATCCAAATGGGACTTGGAGGGGCCACGGAATGACATGGCGGTGATCTCCGAGCAGACCACCAGCACGCGTGCGCCGCGGTTGTTCTCGGCGATGTCTTTGGCCATGCGGAGCACGGTGGCACCGCCGAAGCAGCCTTGCTGGTACATCATGAGGCGTTTGACGGTAGGCGAAAGGCCGAGAAGCCTGGTGAGCTGGTAGTCGGCGCCCGGCATGTCCACGCCGGAGGTGGTGCAGAAGACGACGTGGGTTATCTTCGACAGCGGCTGGCCCCACTCCTTGATGGCCCTCTCTGCTGCCTCTTTCCCGAGCTTGGGGACCTCGACGACGACAATGTCGTGGCGCGTGTCGAGCGACGGCTCCATGTGGGAGCAGAGGCTGGGGTTCTTTTTGAGGATCTCCTCGGTGAGGTGCATGTGCCTCTTCCTGATCGTGGACTTCTCGCACATCCTCTCGAACTTCTCCTTGAGGTCCGGGAGGTGCTCGCTCTTGGTGACCCTGAAGTAGTAGTCCGGGTAGGTGGCCTGGTACACGCAGTTGGCCGGGACGGCCGTGCCGATTGCGAGCACGGTCGCCAGACCCTCCGCCCGCTGTGCCCTTCGCACTTCCTCCAACTTCACCGCCGCCATTGATCAGCACCAGGGAGTACTAGCTAAGTAGCAAGGGCGTGCTAGCAAGGATTTGGAAGGTGCACTTAACGTAAGATTGTATTTCTCAACTCTGGTGATACAACTCACTGGGAGTGCTGCCACTTTATAGAACATGATTTGCTAACGGATTCAATTTTTTTCTACCGGAGTTGAATACACCGACGACTGAGCTTGTTTGTTTTCTTAATACTGATGGGAGCGCCTGCAGCTTAGAGAGCACGTACGGTGCACACAAAAATCAGCTTAATTTAGCAGTCGCGGCAATGTTCCAAATTTTAAAAGCAAGAACCAAAAAACCACTCGGCCAGTGAGTTTGCCGTGTTGGGCCCACGGCAAACAGGACACAGCGGGACCGGGTCGGCAATCATTAAGATTGGTGAGTTCTTATTATAAGGAACTCGACAAAACAAAAAAGCAACTACTGCCGAGTACGTAGAAAGGAGAACTTGTCAAACACAGGATGGTAGATGAGACACACCGTTAACGGCGATGCCAAATGGCATGCATGTTTGCCGAGTTCCATCTAAGCAGACATACTACGTGTGTGTGGCATGCCTTGTTTTGTTGGCAGATACTTTGCCGAGTTCCTGGCACGCGGTTTGTTAAGTACCTTTGTTGTGTTGTCGGTTGCCAGTTAGGAGGTCATTGGGTATGCCGGTTCTCGATTTATGGTCGAGTCAGGGTACTGCTGCTCAGTCCATGCGGTTTGTTGTTACCTATGTCCGCATGCACACATCTAATGCTACCCCAATAAAGATTGGTGCGAGGGAATGCAACATGAGCATGGTCATTGGCGTCATGCTTTGCAAGTAATTCTTAAACAAATATTAATTGATTGGTTAATCGAAAGCCAAAAAATATGCTGTAAAATCTCATGTTAATCAGAAAATACTAGAAATCAATATAAAGAATCTTTTACTGAAACCATGACCGCTTGATCGTAACATAGTATGGTGGACGAGGGAAGATATATAAATACCTAATAGACCATCATCGTTAACTTGATGTTAGCCTAAGCCAGAAGAAATGTCCTATTTGTTTCACGAGAAACCCTACCCAGTTCACAACTGCTAAGGGAAAAAGTAACAACAGAAAAGCTACCATAGCAAGCTGCGCCATGGCCGCTGGCCGGCCGATCGAAATTTGAACATTAAGATGAAATAAACAGTAGTGGCGCCAGTAGCCGGCCGGCCGGCCTGCCGAAACGTCCTTCGTCCTAGGTATATATGAGTGTCCTATACCAGTTGGCTTTTTCATCAATCATGGCAGCTTTGACCTGAGGACGTAAGTACATACTTGACCCATTATCTCAAACTATCCAAACCTAGATGGAAGTTCTCCTTGGATGCACGTCCTTTGCTTCTGTTTTCAAATTCTTTTTTGCCGTCTTCCGTTAAAAATAGGACATATGGAAGCTCATGTGCGTTAGCGATAAAGCTACAGTGATAGCGACGCATGGTATCACCATGCTAGTTGAGGAAGCTGGGTACATCGGATGAGCCAGCATACCCCCACATATGTGTCTTTGCACGTCCCAACAGATGAGCTAAAAACTAATGCCAGCTTCCTCCTACAGCTAAATTGTTTCTAAACTATGCTTGTGGGACAACCAGTGTAAGATGTGTCCCGCGTGATTAAAGTTTCATTTTATGTGTCAAAGATTTGCACAATGCATGCTTTACTAATTTCTTCCAAAACAATCTATCTATCTATCCTCTTTTGTACTCCCAGGAGTATGTACTCCCACCTAAGTGGATAAGATAGATGCATATCCGTTAACCAAGCAGTACAAAAAGCAAACCAACTAGTCTATGCCTGCATAATTACTACCTATAAGCAGGGGCATGCAACCCGGTTGCATTTAATTTTCATAAGCGCGAACTTTTTTGCTTCGGGGACGCTGCAGATTATGCACCTGAGTATGCTGACATTTTTGGATGCCAGCTCCGGCAGTTCCCGATTCGATATCTGGGTATTCCCATACACTATCGGCTTTTAACTATGGCTGAGTGGAAGCACGTGGAAGAGAGACTTGAGAAACGGCTAGCCAGTTGGAAAGCCAAACTCTTGTCATATGGGGGGGGGGGGGGGCGGGGGGCGGTTAATCTTGATCAATTCCGTCCTAAGCAACATGATTTTATATATGTTGTCATTCTTCCATCTACCGAAAGGGGTTCTTCAGCGTCTTGATTACTTTAGATCTAGGTTCTTTTGGCAGTGTGATAATGAATCAAAGAAATATCGACTGGCTAGGTGGACTGTATTATGTCGACCTAAAAGTCAAGGGGGACTTGGAATTCAGGACCTTGAGATTAAAAATATTGCTCTTCTCAGCAAATGGGTTTATAAACTACTCACTGAGAATGGAGTATGGCAGGAAATCATTCGTAATAAGTACGTGGATCCAAAGCCATTTCTCAAGTCCATTGGAAACCTGGTGACTCACATTTTTGGTCTGGTGTCATCAAGGCGAAGGAATTCTTTTTCCAATTTGGGACTTTCTCGGTTAGGGACTGTTCCCAAGTTCGATTCTGGGAAGACACCTGGCTAGGGACCACACCACTCATGGTGCAATACCCAAGTTTGTATAGGATTGTTAGACATAAATTTGTCACCATCAAACAAGTTTTGGGACAAAGAAAACCCTGATATTTCTTTCCGTAGGGACCTTTTAGGACCTTGCCTGACAGCTTGGAATGAGCTACTCATACGTTCAGAGGCTATTCAGCTGTCAGATGAACCGGACATCTTTCGATGGAATTTGCATCATTTACAGTCAAATCCATGTATGATGCAATGATTCATTGTGATGTTCTGGTCGATAACAGGAAATTGTGGAAGCTTAAAATCCCTCTAAGAGTAAAGATATTCCTCTGGTTCCTAAACAGAGGGGTCATCTTAACTAGAGATAACCTGGCACGACACAACTGGCAAGGCACCAAGGCGTGTGTCTTTTGCCAACATGACGAGTCTATTAAGCACTTATTTTTTGAGTGTAAGTTCGCTCGGGCGGTTTGGGCATAGTTCAAGTAGCTTCAAATTTATAGCCACCACGTAGTGCTCGTACCATGTTCGACAATTGGTTGAGGCGTACTGATAAATAATTTTCTGCACATATTCTTGTGGGGGCGGCTGACTTATGCTGGGCATTGTGGCTTACCAGGAATGATGTGGTTTTTAATAAAAATGTGTTTCATCTCCTATGCAGGTTATTCATGTATGTATGCAATGACTCCGTACTTGGTCTATCCTGCAGAGGCCGGAGGACGGGGACCTTTTTATGATGGCGTCTACGCGGCTGGAGCGTACGGCCAGGGAGGTTTTCTCCCCCCAATAATGGCGGTGTGATCTCCGGATAGGATCTGCCACATCATAGGCTGGACAAATTTATATTTTTAACTTGTAAAACGTTTTTATTTATTGGGTCGGTTGGACTTCTTGGCTGTCGAGTTATGCAGAGGCCGGGCATTCTCTAGATGCGGTTGTATCACCTCGATATATCAATTCAATGAAATGTCCTTTATCAAAAAAAAATCATGGATGCTACCTCTAGCATATTCCTTACGTATTTTTTCGGTTGCAAAATGGGCTATATGGAAGGCATACCAGTCATGCACTAAGATTACATCGGCAATTAGTGACAAGGTACATTTGAAGCATTAAAAGGAGGATCGTGTTATATCTTAGATCCACATTTTCGAAAGAGCATGTACTGACTTTTTTAAAGAGTATAAACTGCATTTATATAAGGGGTATATACTGATTCTCTGACGAAGTATATACTGATTTGTTTGATGGAATATATACTGAACTTTAATTGAAGAGTATAAAATGGTTTTTTGAAGGAGTGCATAATCTCTTCAAGGAGTATATACATTATGAAAAACAATAAGTGGTATATATTGCCTTGTTTATCAGAGAGTACATACTTCAATTTTTATCAGAGAGTATATACCACTTATTTCTGTAGAAAGATATATACATCATTAACGAGGATGCGTACTTTTTTCGCGAGTATCTACTACTTTTTTTACGAAGAGGAATGTATTCAATTTTTATTATCTAGTATATACACCATTATTTGCAAAAAGTATTACTACATTTTGAATACTGAGTAGTACACTGAGCAAATATACCTTTCTCATACCTGGCAAAAAAAAAACCTTTCTCATATAAAAAAACCCCAATCACGGGAAAACGTTATAACTTACAAATATGCATCAGAAAGTATAGAGTATATATGTCTGGAATATATACTCTATGGAAAATTGTGTGGCACTGCATGCACTTTTCCACATTTAACGCGGTATGCACGTACAGCGCAGAACATCAAATCAGTTTCAATTCAAAAGCTACAGTCTCAATTTGCGCCCTCCGCAATAAAATAGCTAATTTCTTTTAAATAATACATTTTTTATTAATTTGCACAAATATTACGATGTATACTATATTTTCAAAAATAATACACCGTCAGCCCACAGCAGGCCGACTGGCATCCTATCAGCTTGCTGCTGGCCGACTGTTGGCCGACTGGATCTAATCAGCCATCTGTAGGCCGATTAGCTCTAATTGGCCAGCTATAGGCCAACTGGTGCATGCCACCATTTTCTATCCCATACGTTCCCTCTTATATCACGGGCCGCGATTTCCCGCTACTTCCCGACATATTTTCCCACTTTGCTCGTTCCCACCAAATTTTTCCGCTCTCTACTTCCCGTCATATTTTCCCGCTTTGCTCGTTCCCGCCAAATTTTCCCGCTCTCTACTTCCCGCCATATTTTCCCGCTCTCTAGTTCCCGCCAGTATCTCCCGCCATAATTTTCCGCTACCAAGTTCCCGCCTTTCTTTGTGTTCTCAACCTATAAAACACCCTCGGCACTAACGTTGGTAAGCATTCTAGTGTACTCGTAATCTCGCCAATATGTCCGAATATCCTTTTGATCGTAGTTTTCACACTAGTATGCACGAATGTCTTTTGCGTTTAGCCGCCGATTTCAGGGTTGACAACATATTAGTTCAGTGGGACGAACAGTACTGACACCCTACTGAATGAGCTGGCTCACGCATTAAGTAGATGCGGGTGGCCTTCCAGGACCTTTGAGGAGATACGGAAAGAACTTCTGAGGTTGCATGGAAGATGGATGAAGCAAAATCAAAGGCTGAAAGGTACCTAAAGTTTGGAGCAAAACATTCTTTTTTATGGAGTTCCAACAGCGAGGATGAAGATGATATCTTCATGCCGCCGCTTCCGGTTTCTGCATCGTTGAAGGGAAAGAGTTCTGCATCTTCAAAGGGCAAAAGTTCTTCATCATCAAAGGGCAAGAGTTCTGCATAGTCGAAGGGCAAGAATTCTTCATCGTCGAAGGGCAAGAGTTCTGCATTGATGGAGGATGACGATGATGACTTCATGTAGTTTTTATGTTGTATGTTGTAAGTTAAGTCGTACGTAACGTTTAATTTAGATGTAGTTCTGTTTAGTTGTTTGTACTGTCTTATTGTAGGAGCATTATATTCAATCTAAATATGATGTTGTAGTTCGGATAACAGATACTAAAATAGAGTAGGCATATGTCTCATACATAAGTACATAGTCATTTGTCTCATACATAGAATAGACATAAGTCTCATTCAGAAGTAGATGGTCATGTCTCTACTGATAGACAGAAGCATCAGTGACGACGTCTAGCCTGGCGGGGAGGCGGATCTCGAGGCATTGTCCATCCCAACCTGTTGGGTGCCCTAACGTTACGAGGAGGAATCTCAGACTCGCCCTGGTCATACTGTGTATCCTGTGTGAGGCCTGGTGGAGGAGTCGAAAACATGTTCATCCACTAGGAGTGTTGCGACATCTGAGCTTGTATGTTCTCCCTGGGATGTTGATCACTCCCCCTCGTATCATGTGATTCCGACATAGACGCCTGATATCCGTAGGCTCCTGCACGATGGAATGTTAAGTCATGAAGAATGAGGTCGCCTCAATTAATATTAAAAATAATAAATATGAAGACACATACGTGCTGGCTGTGACGGCTGCTCTGGCTGAAACACGAAGCTCGACGAGGGACCCTGTTGCTGTGGCTGTGGAGAAAACATGAAGCTCGACGTGGGACCGTATTGCTGTGGGTGCTGCTACCTTGAACTGCCAAGTTGGTCAGGAGGGGGTGGCCTGGTCGTTGGCTGATGTGCTAGACGTGGACGTGGCTGATGTCAGTGCATGGAGGGACGCGGCTGCTGCTGCTGAACAACGTCGCTTCTCCGGGTGCACGTGATAGCCTCATAGACAACCCGTACCTTGTTCTGCCACTACTAGGAAAAGGGCTATAGACAATATGGACACTAATGGCGCACCAGACATGTGGTGCACCACTACTATATAGCAGTGGCGCACCATGTGTTGGTGCGCCATTAGTTTGATAGACACTAATGGCGCACCACACCCATGGTGCGCCACTACTAACATTTTTTTTATTTTTTTAAAAATACTAATGGCGCACCAGTCACCCCGTGCGCCACTACTATTTTTTTTGCAAAACTACTAATGGCGCACCACCAGCTGGTGCACCATTAGTAACCAGGGTTACTTATGGCACATTTGTAGATGGTGCGTCATTAGTAACCTGGGACCAGCTAGATATTTTGGACAGCCACCTACACACTCACTTTCCCCACTTCATTCTCTCCACCTCCTCCTCCAAGCTTGTCTCGGCTGCCTCCTTCTCCTCACCTCATTTGCACCATAGATTCGTCCAAATTAAGTGGTTAAATTACCTTTTTTTGATAGGTAAGTAAGGGGAAAGCTTTCTTTATGTTGTAGATCTACTTTTTTCTCCCTCCAACAACGTGCACATGCACTTTTTATGGCCTAGCTAGATCTATGTATGTTTGTGGTGTTGCATATGTTTGTGGTGTTGCATATATGTTTGTGTTTGCAGGTACCGGTATTTGAATGCGATAGTTGCCAATATTTTGCCGGAATGTTGATTCATTTCCGTTTCGGCGAGAATTTGGCACTATGCATTCTTTCTTGGTTCTAAAATATCATTTTGCCCTACCCCGCAGGCGACCATGGTCCGCACGATGACCGAAGGCATCGTGAATAGGTTTTTGAGCTCCACAAAGGCCGAGATGCTTCAAAAGAACGAGACAGAGATAAGATGTCCGTGTCAAAGATGCAAGCTTAGGAGCCTTATGGACCCGGATTCCGTACAGGTGCGGGAGCACCTGCTCTAGCGTGGTTTCATGGATGGCTATCGGTGGCAAGGTGATGAAGATGATTATGAAGTCGTCCATGGGGGCCGGGCAAGAAATGAGGAAGTGCAGCAAGACAACCGCGGCGAGGGCGGGTGAGAAGACGAAGAATCTCCAAGACATGATCACGAAGTAGATGCAGTACACGGTCATCATGTAGAAGATGTCGGGCATGATGATGAGGAAGATGCCGGAGCAAACAAAGGGCATGATCATGAAGATGAAGATACCGGAGCAGACGACGATGGACCATCGATGGGCTGGGTGCAGGACCCTCATATTCAAGAGCTGCTTCTCAAGCAGACGGATAACGCAAGAGCTACCGCCCGAGAGAAAGCCAAGCTGGATCAACTGGAGATAGACGCGGTTACTCCATTGTATGAAGGATGCAGGCCCGAGGATACCCGCCTGAAAGTGACGCTCATGGCTCTGGAGATGAAGGTAAAACACAAAATGACCGACGCATGCTTCGACGAGAACATGTCATTCTAGCACAAACGTCTTCCCAAGGGGAACAAGTGCCCGACCAGTTTCGAGGAGGCGAAGAAAATCATGTGTCCTCTGTATTTACCGCACATGGAATACCATGTGTGCATGAACAATTGCATCATTTATCGGGACGAGCACGCGGAGTCTACCATATGTCCGGTGTGCGGCGTCACTCGATACAAGAAGAGGAAGAAATCTCCTCGAAAAGTGGTGTGGTACTTTCCGATCACTCCTCGTCTGCAGCGGTATTTCGTGGACCCTAAGGTAGCAAAGCTCCTGCGTTGGCACGCGGATAGGGAGGAGAAGAAAGCGAGAAGATGAAGCAAATGATCCAGAGATAAATAAAAAAGACAAGATGATGAGTCATCCTAAGGATGGGAGCCAGTGGCAAGCGTTGAACTTCGAACACCCAGAATTTGGGAACGATCCAAGGAACATCGTGCTGGGCGCGAGCACCGATGGAGTGAATCTGTTTCGCAGCCAGAGAAGCACACATAGCACTTGGCCTGTGTTTGTGTGGATGTACAACCTTCCCCCCTGGTTGTGCATGAAGAGGAAGTACATTCACATGAGTATGCTAATTGAAGGGCCGAAACAACCAGGGAACGACATCAATCTGTATCTGGGGCTGCTGAAAGAGGAGCTAGACACGCTGTGGAAAAGGCCAGTCAATACGTGGGACGCCACAGAGAAAACATATTTCCCTATGAGAGCCGCACTGCTCACGAGGGTGCAGGACTATCTCGGTTACGGATATGTTAGGGGGCAGGTGGTCCATGGATTTTCTGGATGCGTTAGGTGCATGGATGACACAATGTATCGCCAGCTAGATAGAGATTTCGCGTCTTTGAAAACCGTGTTCATGGGACATCGAAGGTGGCTTCGCGACGATGAACCATGGAGGAAACGCAAGGATCTGTTCGATGGTGAAACCGAACCCCGAAGACGCCCGTGTACGAGGAGCGGCGAGGAAATAGACGAGTTGTTGAAAAATTGGAAAGATTGCCCGCTGCCGGGAAAGAAGCGAAAGGTATGGAAAACGAGGTCTATTTTCTGGGACTTGCCGTACTGAAAGATCCACCGTGTGCCTCACAGCCTTGATGTCATGCATATCACGACGAACGTGTGCGAGAGTCTGCTTGGTACCCTGCTCAACATGCCAGAGAGGACCAAAGATGGGCCGAAAGCAAGGGAAGACTTGAAATTAATGGGCATCAGGGAGGAGCTTCACGCTAATGATGATGATGATGATGAGGCGAAGCAAGACACGGAAATTCGTCGCAAAGGCAAAAAGGCCAAGAAGACCGGAAATGACTGCCCTCCCGCGTGCTTCACTCTAAGTCAGGAGGAGATGGATCAGTTTTTCACCTGCCTCATAGGAGTAAAACTTCCTTATGGTTACGCGGGGAATATAAGCAGATACCTAGACTCAGCGAAGCAGAAGTTCAGCGGGATGAAGTCTCACGACTGTCACGTGCTGATGACGCGGATGCTTCCAGTTGCAATCCATGGGATCATGGACGCGCACGTCCGTGAAATGCTATTTGGCCTATGCAACTTTTTCGACGTCATCTCTCGGAAGTCGGTTGGCGTGAGGCAACTCAGAAGGCTACACGAAGAGATCGTGGTGATACTATGCGAGCTTGAGATGTACTTCCCACCCGCATTCTTTGACATTATGGTGCATCTGCTGGTCCATATCGTGGAGGATATCATCCAACTCGGGCCGACGTTCCTGCACAACATGATGCCGTTCGAGAGGATGAATGGTGTCATCAATGGATACGCTCGCAACATGTCACGTCCAGAGGGAAGCATACCCAGGGGCTTTCTGACCAAAGAGTGCATCTCCTACTGCACGAATTATCTAGGCATCGAGAACCCCGTCGGTCTGCCCGTCAACAGGCACCTCGGTAGGCTCGCTGGATGGGGTCGCCGTGAAATGCATGTCGACTTCGAGGGTCGACTCGCCGACTTTGAAACAGCAAACCTAGTCGCGCTACCACACATAGACGTGGTTGATCCCTGGGTGGTAGAGCACAAAACCTTTATTGAGAAGACGTACAATGACCGAGGCCAACAGAGGACGGACAGAGATATAATCAAAGAGCACAATTCATGTTTCACGCGTTGGTTCAAGTAGAAGCTTCTGTTGTACCCTTTACATGAGGATTCTTCCGCGAAAGAACAACTCATATTCACCTTGTCACAGGGTGCCGAGCACAACCTGATGACGTATGAGGCGTACGATATCAACGGCTACACATTCTACACCGAGGGAAAGGACATGAAGAGCGATGGTTATCAGAGCTCCGGGTTAACGATGGAATCCTACACCAGTAACGACAAGGACAGATACTACGGAAGGATAGAGGAGATCTGGGAGCTGAGCTACGCTGGAGAGAAGGTTCCGATGTTCCGTGTCAGATGGGCCAAGAGCGTCCTAAAAGAAGACCGGTATTTCACCACCATGGTTATACCCGAAGCCAAATCCAAGACTGCGGGCACAAATGCCACCGCGAAAAATGAGCCATGGGTACTGTCTTCCCAAGTGGATCAATGCTTCTTCATTACCGACCCGTCAAAGCCCAGTCGTGTTGTCGTGAGGAGAGGCAAAAGGAAGATCTTCGGAATGGATGGAGTCGCCAATGAGCAAGACTTCGACAAGTACGGCTACCCGAAGATGGAACATGATGACGACGATGAAGTACCAGCATACACCACAAGAAGAAGCAGGACCACCCTACCTAAAGGATGTCCGTTCAAGAGAAGAACTCCATTTGCGAAAAATAAGGGCAAGAAGATTGTGAACAGATAGCTAGCTAGGATCGATTGTGTTTAAATTATAGCCATCATTTCTCGATTGTATTTCGACATATTGAAATGATATTTCTCCTGTTCTAGTGTCCTCATGAATATTTATTTATGTTTATTATGGTATTGAATTTCTAACTCACAAAAAGTATTGAATTTGTTAATATTTTTTGAACTCATGAATATTTTTAAATTTCATGGGCACTTTTTGAATTCATGATTTTTTTTTCAAATTTATGAATTTTTTTCATATTCATAAATGTTTTACCAATTCACAACTGAATGCAACTAAAAATCCCAAAAAAAATTATGATATTTTTAAATAACAAATTTGATGATATTTTCAAATAAAAAATTTGATGATATTTTCATAAATGTTTTCAAATTTGATCGTCATTTTCTAAAAAATTATTAGACGCAACTAAAAATAATAATAAAAAGTTACTTATGGCGCACCCCCGCACCAGATCCCCCTCTATCTCGATTGCTATCCCCTCTCGCCAGATCCCCCTCGCTGCCGACGACCCCCCGCACCCTCCCCCGCTCCACCGCCGCCGATGACCCCCCACCCCCCCCCCCCCCCCCCGCACCCTCCCCCGATCCGCCGCCGCCGCTGACCCCCCGCACCCTCCCCCGCTCCACCGCCGCCAACGACCCCCCGCACCCTCCCCTGCTCCACCGTCGCCGATGACCCCCCGCACCCTTCCCCGCTCCACCGCCGCCACCGACCCCCCGCACCCTCCCCCGCTCAACTGCCGCCGCCGACCCCCCGCACCCTCCCCTGTCTCCTCGCTTGGTTCCCTCGAACGGAATCGGCCGAGCGCACCCCCCTCCCCCCGAGCGAGACATAGGCAACAGAAAATCCTAAAAGAAAACTTACTGATGGTGCACCGCTATGGGGTGCGCCATTGCTATCCAAAAAAAGATTACTAATGGCGCACTACCAGGAGGTGCGCCATTGCCATCAAAAAAATACTAATCGTGCACCGCTAGGGGGTGCGCCATTACTAAGCTTCCCCCTAGCTGATTCCCCCTTCGTCCCTCCCTCGCCACACCCTCACGCCCCCTCCGCCCCCGCCTTCCTCCTTCCGCCGCCTGGTCGTCGTCCCCTGCCGCTCCTTCACCGCCCCGCGCCAGCACATACGTCCCCTCCCTCCCTTTCCCCATCCCCCTAGCTTCTTCTCCTCCTCCTCTCGCCGCCCATGCCTTCTTTTGCTCGGAAGGTCAAGAAGGCGGCCAAGGACGCCGACGACGGTGACGCCGGGCCTCGACTCAACAACGACATCACGGGCCACTTCCTCCGAATCGCCGCCAGCAGCCTCCTTGACGCCGGCGTCCTCTAGGTGATTCCACCTCTCTCCTCCCCTCCTTCCCCCTAGGTTTCTCTCTCCCCGCCGGCGGCCCCTCCGCCGTGCCTCACGATGCTAAGGCTGCAGCGGCCTCCGTCCCCCGCGCTGCCTCCCGCACCCCACGCCTCCTCTGCCCCTATCGCGCGGTGCCCGCCCTGCGAACCGCTGCCGTCCGTGGCTGTTCTTTCACCAGAGCACCTGCAATCTTTCAGCCAGCAATTTGGTCTGGGCGAGGCATGTGACGCTATCTTTCACTAGAGCACCTACAATCCGGATCACTATGCTTCACTAAAGGAAATAGCATCCTGAACCTCCACATCGCCCACATAGCGGCCGCCACCTTGTGATTAGTATCATCTGATCATCGATGTAACCCGCTGTCGGTGTCAAAACCGGCGGATCTCGGGTAGGGGGTCCCGAACTGTGCGTCTAGGCGGATGGTAACAGGAGACAAGGGACACGATGTTTTTACCCAGGTTCGGGCCCTCTCGGTGGAGGTAAACCCTACTACTGCTTGGTTAATATTGATGATATGGGTAGTACAAGAGTAGATCTACCACGAGATCAAGGAGGCTAAACCCTAGAAGCTAGCCTATGGTATGATTGTTGTTCGTCCTACGGACTAAAACCCTCCGGTTTATATAGACACCGGAGAGGGCTAGGGTTACACAGAGTCGGTTACGATGGTAGGAGATCTACATATCCGTATCGCCAAGCTTGCCTTCCACGCCAAGGAAAGTCCCATTCGGACACGAGACGAAGTCTTCAATCTTGTATCTTCATAGTCTTGGAGTTCGGCCAAAGATGATAGTTCGGCTATCCGGACACCCCCTAGTTCAGGACTCCCTCAGTAGCCCCTGAACCAGGCTTCAATGACGACGAGTCCGGCGTGCATATTGTCTTCGGCATTGCAAGCCGGGTTCCTCCTCCGAATAATTCATAGAAGATTTTGAACACCAGGATAGTGTCCGGCTCTGCAAAATAAGTTCCACATACCACCGTAGAGAGAATAATATTTACACAAGTTCAATCTGCTGACTTATTTTGCGGCATGACGTCACACCACATCCAAGCCTTTATTCGAATTGTTTTTACTGTTCCACCTTAGCGCGTTTAGCGAAGCGGTTTCCTTGGCACGTCTTGTCAACTGAGCCTGTACAATTGGCCTCTACACCTGGTATGACGCCTTTGAAGGTTGTCTTTGTGGGTTTAATCATTCAGGGGTCTATGCCCATCTTGCGCACTGTATCCTGATAAAGCAGGTTCAGGCTGCTGCCGCCATCCATCAGGACTCTAGTGAGGTGAAATCCGTCGACGATTGGGTCTAAAATCAATGCGGCGAATCCGCCATGGCGGATCCTGGTGGGGTGGTCCCTTCGATCAAAAGTGATCGGGCAGGAGGACCACGGATTGAACTTTGGGGCGACTGGCTCCATCGCGTATACGTCCCTGAGCGCGCGCTTCCGCTCCCTTTTGGGTATGTGGGTTGCGTATATCATGTTCACCGTCCGCACTTGTGGGGGAAACCCTTCTGTCCTCTATTGTTCGGTGGCCGTGTCTCCTCCTCGTCATCGCTATGCAGCCCCTTGTCGTTGCCTTCGGCAATTAACTTGCCTGCCTGCTTGAACACCCAACAATCTCTGTTGGTGTGATTAGCTAGCTTTTCGTGGGTGCCGTGTATCTGGCACGAGCGATCGAGTATCCGGTCCAAATTGGACGGGCCCGGAGTAGTTCTTTTGAATGGCTTTTTCCGCTGATCGGGTTTAGAGCCTCTGAATCCAGCGTTGACTGCCGTATCTTCAGTATTATCGCCGTTAATGCGGCACTTGTGCTTATTGCGATGCGACCTGCCATTCCTGTCTTTGGTATCCGAACTACCAGAGTTTTTGGTTAGGTTGTTACTGCGGGCTAGCCAGCTGTCTTCTCCCGCACAGAAGCGGGTCATGAGTAATGTGAGGGCTGCCATTGATTTTGGCTTTTCCTGTCCCAGGTGCCGGGCAAGCCATTCGTCGCGGATGTTATGTTTGAAGGCTGCAAGGGCCTCTGCATCTGGACAGTCACGATTTGATTTTTCTTGGTTAAGAACCATGTCCAGAATTGTCTGGCCGATTCGTCTGGCTGCTGAATTATGTGGCTTAGGTCATCGGCGTCTGGTGGTCGCACATATGTGCCCTGGAAGTTATCAAGGAATGCGTCTTCCAGGTCCTCCCAATACCCAATTGATTCTGCTGGCTAGCTGTTGAGCCAATGCCGAGCTGGTCCTTTAAGCTTGAGTGGGAGGTATTTGATGGTGTGAAGATCATCACCGCGCGCCATGTGGATATGAAGGAGATAGTCTTCGATCCAAACCGCAGGATCCGTTGTGCCGTCGTAGGATTCAATGTTTACGGGTTTGAAACCTTCGGGGATTTGATGATCCATTACTTCATCTGTGAAGCATAGTGGGTGTGCGGCGCCTCTGTATTGGGCTATATCACGACGCAGCTCAAACGAGCTTTGTCTACTGTGTTCGGCCCGACCGGAATTGCTGTATCCGGCGTGACGGTTGTCGTCGCGTATCGTGGGGCGCCCACACGATCTGTCGATCGATCTTGTTTGTCTTGCCTTATCCTCCAATATGTCTCGCAAGTCCGGTGCATTCCCCCGTGGCTTTGTACTTTTTGAGCGACGCCAGGGTGCGGCTTTAGTGGAGGGACTAGAGGCCTCTCTGTCGCGGCCACGAGGTGGCCGGTCGGCCGTATTGTGCGCTGGTGATGTAGGTTTATGTGCTTCCTCCTGTAATCGGGGTAGCAGCCTTCATTTGGGGTAGCTTTTGGAGGTACGTTCGAGTTCATACTCTTCGGCCGCAAGGACTTCAGTCCACCTGTCAGCTAGCAGGTCTTGGTCAGCTCTAAGCTGTTGCTGCTTTTTCTTGAGGCTGCTTGCTGTGGCCATAAGCCTGCGTTTGAAACGCTCTGGTTCGACGGGATCCTCACGCACGACAAATTCGTCGTCGTCGAGGCTTGCCTCGTCTCCGGAGGGAGGCATATAATTATCATCATCTACCTCTCTGTCTGCCGTTCTCTCATGAGGGCTGGTTTCTCCATCCTCCTACGCTGAATCTTGCTGGAGGGGGTTGTCTTCGGCACTGTCCGGGGTGTTATTATCTCCGGTGCCGGAATCTCCATTCTTGCTGTGGCGGGATTTGGAGCAGCGCCGCTGACGCCGGCGCTTAGGCTGTTTTTTGGAGGGGTCGTCCTCCGCTGTTCCATCGCCATTCCCATCCTTTGGGATGTCCACCATGTATATGTCGTATGACGAGGTGGCCTTCCAATGCCCTGTAGGCGCTGGGTCTTGGTCGTCTCCTGCATCGTCGTCCATACCGTCGATGTCTTCGGAGTCGAAGTCTAGCATGTCGGTTAAGTCATCGATAGTGGCTACGAAGTGGGTGGTGGGTGGGCTTTGAATTTCTTCGTCATCCGCATCCCAACCGTCCTGACCACAATCCAGCCAGGGCTCTCCTGATAAAGAGAGACACTTTAGCGAATTCAGGATGTCACCGAAAGGCGAGTGCTGAAAAGATGTCCGCAGCGGTGAACTCCATGATCAGCGCCCAATCGGATTCGATTGGCAGGGGCGCGGAAGGTTCGGGGTCCGGAGAGGAGTCCGGCACCTTGGAGTCACGAGCTTCACAAGGGACATGGTTGGTATTCGGCTCCTTCGCCGTAGAGGTAGCAGCCCCCGAGGCGGTGTCCAGCCACCCATCCTCGATCGGCGCAGTCGGCTCCGAGCTAAGGGTCGGAGCGGACTCTTGTGCGGCCTCCAGGGCACTATCCGGCAGCAGAGCTGAATCATGCCCATCGTGACAGTGCGGCGCGCTCGGCTGTGGCTCGAATCCGTCGAAGATCAAGTCTCCGTGGATGTCGGCCGTATAGTTCAAACTTCCAAATCTGACCTGATGGCCAGGGGAGTAGCTTTCGATCTGCTCCAGATGGCCAAGTGAATTGGCCCGCAGTGCGAAGCCGCGAATACGAAGATCTGTCTGGGGAGAAAAGTCTCGCCCTGGACCGCGTCATTGTTGATGATCAAAAGGATCCATCGGTCCTATAGGTGACGACACAGAGAAACTCTCAATGAAAGCACCAATGTCGGTGTCAAAACCGGCAAATCTCGGGTAGGGGGTCCCAAACTGTGCGTCTAGGCGGATGGTAACAGGAGACAAGGGACACGATGTTTTTACCCAGGTTCGGGCCCTCTCGGTGGATGTAAAACCCTACTCCTGCTTGATTAATATTGATGATATGGGTAGTACAAGAGTAGATCTACCACGAGATCAAGGAGGCTAAACCCTAGAAGCTGGCCTATGGTATGATTGTTGTTCGTCCTACGGACTAAAACCATTTGGTTTATATAGACACCGGAGAGGGCTAGGGTTACACAGAGTCGGTTACAATGGTAGGAGATCTACATATCCGTATTGCCAAGCTTGCCTTCACGCCAAGTAAAGTCCCATCCGGACACGAGACGAAGTCTTCAATCTTGTATCTTCATAGTCTTGGAGTCCGGCCAAAGATGATAGTTCGGCTATCTGGACACCCCCTAGTCCAGGACTCCCTCACCCGCCCATAGGCTACTGCCCTCAAACTCAAAGGTTGACAGGACCCCTGAGACCAGTCAAGTGAGTCAGTCACCAATTTACAAATCTCTACACAAACTATACACTGAACGAACAATCACACGTAGTATTCGCTATCACAGTAAAACAGAGTAAGAGACACGACAGATCAGGGATCGTTCGCCGTTACTTAGATTATCTCAGCCTACTGTCAACTAACTGCCACAACAAGACGTGATCTTTGGGTCCCCTAAAAAATAGTAATATGAATTTGAAATTTTAGATCCTAAAAAAATAGTAATATGATGAATATTTTCTGTTGATTCTTTCTGTCCAGTTCATTCATCATTTAGGGCTTGATGTATGGAGGCTTGTCTACTTGCTGCTAATACAACATAATATTTGATATGAGCAGGGTGAACAACCTTCAGGTCCCGGGAATCTACTCAAGGCTGCAGGCACTTCTTGTCTCACTTCTTTTATCATCGGTATAATATTCATATTCACGAATACTTCCTGTAAAGTTGATTTTATAAAGCTGTGTGATCTTTGTTTCTGAGACTGAAAGTTCTTCTATCTCAAAAAAAGAAGAAGCAAAAAATTAAAAGTGCTCATCCTAGTTGCAGGCACAGCTCCTGTCACTTGTGACCATTGCTGCTGGGAGCTTGAATTAGCTTACATGCTAAGTAAGTTTGAGGGTGAACATCAGATTTGTGTAAGCATGAGGATTTTTTTAATGGAAATTTACAGTATGTTTGAGCGTGAACATTAAGCAATGTTTGTTGTCAAACAAATTAAGAATTTTTTTAATTTATGTATTTACTATTTTTTTATTTTACTGATCAAGATGGTGTATTTGAGCTCGGGAGAAGAGACTCCACGTCATGAACTCCTGATTTGTCCCTCTATGCATGGTGTGCATATACTATTTGCCTATTTGGTAAAAAAATAGTTTAGTTGCCTATTTGGTATGCTTGTCATGTCACTTGTACTACAAGCTTAGTTAGGAGTACTCCATCTAGTAGTAATTAATTTGTGTGGCTGTGGAAGTCACTTGCTTTGGCATAGTAATGTTTTTTATTCCAGTATTATTTTGTGGTGGTGTGGGTAGCAAGGTGCATGCACATAGGAGGGATTTACAAGAAAGAGATACTCCTGATAACAACAAAAGCTAACAAGGCAGTAAACTAAATCAGTAGATGCATCATACTGCTTTTATTCCTTCTTGGGGATAAAAAAATGTGACCGTGGTAGTGAAAGATATTGTTGAAGTGGACACCTACACCACACACATATTGACATATATATGCTCTCTGCTGATGCAACCAAATCCAAATCCAAACACAGAGAGGGTATCTACTATCTAGTCTAGCAGAAAATAATTGAGAGAAGCAAGCAAGAGAGAGTAGTTACCACCAATGTGGTTTGTGTTTTAGCTTGTAACATGGTGGAATTGGCTTAGCAGGGGGGACTGGCCTCACTAGTAACATTCTGCTGCTGTTATGCCTGTATTCACTGCTACTGCTGTTGTACTTGTGATGATGTTGTACTTGTGATGATGCTACTTGTGATCTTCTGAAATGACCCATTGGGGACTTCATTACGCGGGGATAATGATTTTGCAGGTACCCCGAGAGGCCCTTGAGTTTGCCGGAATGTCGATTAACTTTTGTTCCGGCAAATTCAGGTACTCCATATGTCCTATTTTCAGCAAAGGTCATGCTGAAATTTTCCGTGAATTTTAGCATGACTTTGCTAAAAATAGGACATATGGGGTATGCATGGGCCGGGGTATCTTAGTACTTAATTAAGTAGGATCAACTGCCCCTTTATTCTTGTTGCATTAAACCATAGGTGGCAATAGAGCCAAGTAACTAGGCCGAACTTAGAATTCTCCTTCCCTTTTCTTGATAGGGTATATTATTAGAAGATACCCATATATATCGGTCAACCTAGGGTGCCTCGACATCGATAAACCCTAAATGATGAAAACTTAACTCAGCATTTAGGGTGCCTTAGCATCGACAAAACCTAAATTATAAAACCTTGGCTTTTAGGTTGGCACAGTGTTGATAAAAACCTAAATGATGAAAGCTTAGGCTTATAGGGTGCTTCGGCATCGACAAAACCCTAAATGATAAAAGCTTAGCTTTTAGGATGCCTCGGTGTCGACAAACCCTAAATGATGAGACCATGATCTTGTTCCTTGACAATAACCAACTTTTTGACCAAACTTTTTTCCTATTTAGAGCGAAACATGGCCCACAACGATGAGGCCGGCGGTTCGGGCAAGCAATTCTGGGAGCTATCCCAGGAGATGGAGGAAGAACCTCACCGCTATGAGGACGCTGCGGAAGACACCGATCCTGACTACAAAACCCCTAGTGGCGTAGGGGATGACACCACTGATGGTGCCGCCGAGGATGCCACCACTGATGATGGCAACGCACACACAGATGGCAGCCAACCGAAGAGGCAACGGAAGGACCGGCGCCCGAACGTGCTCGGCACCGTCAAGGAGGAATTTACTGAAGTGAACTCCGACGGGCATCCGACCGCGCCCAAAGAATTAGTCAAGGGGAACTCGTTTCAGCTCGGGTGCATTCTCTGGAGCACCGTCTCAATCAACCCCGAGAACCTAAGGCATAAGGACCGAGGGAATTTGCGCAGCCTTCTCTTCACGAAGCTGCACGAACGATACAAGTTCCCCGCTGACTTTGCAAACACACGCATCTCGGGGAATAAACTGAACAGTGCCGCCCTCACGAAGATGAGCATGGCCCTGTCTACTTGGAGAAGCGCGATGAAGAGAATGATTGACAAAGGTGATAGTTATGAGAAGATCAAGGCGAAAAATCCTTCGTTCAGCGAAGATGACTACAAGGAGTTCAAGATCAAGTGCGAGAGCAGCGCAACCATGGAGTCAAGTCAGTGGGGGAAATAAATACGGGACTTGAACTTTGGGGTCCACCAATTCGGTCCCGGCGGTTACAGAGTGGCGGAGCCTATATGGGACAAGGAGGACGCGGAGCGTGCCGAGCAAGGCCTACCGCCCTGCTTTGAGAAATACCGTGACAAGCAGACCATGAACTATGTCAGGGCCCAGTAGAAGGAGGACCCGGTAACAAAGGAGCTTACCACGGATCCGAAGACCAAGGCGCTTGAGCATCTTCTGGTAAGGAATACACCCCCGCATAATTATCTCCATATGGTTGCATTCTAATTAATGAAGCCAAATTTCTAAATGGTTCACATTCCTTCCGTAGGAGACTGAAAGCATTAGCGCGGGGTCGTCTCAGAGCTCCCCTTGGGACAGCACTCTAAATAGGGCGTTGAACGTAATGAAAAACAAGGATAGGCTCAGTAAGCCGTCGTCAGCTGGTCGTGTGGCTGGCAAAGGCTTGTCCACAAAATGGTCGTCATACTATACCGCTGGTGGGTGAAAGGAGAGAAAGACCAGCTCGGAAAACCAATCGCGCGAGGTTCA
Organism: Triticum timopheevii; assembly: GCA_963921465.1. Lineage (NCBI taxonomy): Eukaryota > Viridiplantae > Streptophyta > Magnoliopsida > Poales > Poaceae > Triticum > Triticum timopheevii. The sequence goes on from OY997271.1 coordinate 21,188,023, forward strand.
AGAACTCAAGGCACAAGTGGCGCGGATTCCGGAGATTGTCCAAGAGCAAGTGCAACAACAACTGGGAACGGTGCTCACCACCATTGTGCCTACCTTGATTCAGGGGCTGCAGACGTTGATTGCGGACGGCCAACAGGGGCCGCCCCCGGTTCCCAGCTTCACGGCCAGCAACTTGCACAACACGCAGGCGGCGCCATTGGTGTCTCCGGCGGAGGCGGTATTGGTGTCTCCGGCGCCGGCACGGGCATTGGAGGTTACCCGGGTGTACGCCGGTCGGCACCTCGGCAGCAAGCGGCCCCTCCGTCAGTTGCACGCCTGCCGTTGGAGGTGCCTCGACATTAGCCAAGCTCGACGCCATCACGGTAACTAAGCCTCTCGGCCGATGACTTCATCTCCTTGCCTTTGATTGGGCATCCCTGACGCCCTACATGTTTTCGCAGGGCGCCGCCGACGTTCCATGCACTCTCCTGCACTTCGTGGGCAGCAAGTTGATCGATGTCGCCAAGGGCAGAATTGTTCAACCGGGCAACCCCATGTTCCACGGTAATCCGATGCCACCCACCGTGTATAGGGTTGAACTGGTTCGGGTGCTGCCAGGCTGCGACGAGTTGTTACCTCCGATTCGACCCGCTGGGGCCGACAAAGATGTTGTGATGACCCTCAACGCCTGCATAAGCTGGCCCCTGCTTTGGCCAAAGTGCCAGATTCGTTTGGGGGCGGGGGATACCACCCCACAGACAACACCGCTAGTCGCCAGCGCCAAGCCATGGAAAGACCGCCGCAACGCTATCGGGCATGCCGGACATCCCTATGGCACAGGATCCGTACATGCATATGGCACAGGATCCGGACGACGATGACAATGACGACGGTACATTTACAAACGTCGACAAGTACGTTTCCAAACATGGGTACGGTGACGAATTCTTCGGGCCTCCTTCTCAAGAACCCAACCCTAAAAAACATGATCGCTATCTAGCTGGTACTACGGAGAAACCCAATTGCAACACGCATCGTCTGGCGTTCATTTCTTAGGAGACACCTCCAGCTACCGCCTTCACCGAGCTTCAGATAGATGAGGCGCAAAATATTATCAGCCCCAACACACTCAAGAAGGCGGTCTCTGAGCAGAACTCGATCCCATTACAGCAGCAGAAGAAGAAGGGATGGAAATGAAAGAATAACAAGGGCGGTGCGAGCCAGCCGGCACCGAGTACGATCCGTGCTCAGGACGGGCCACCTTCACCTAAGGATATTTCAAGGAGGGTGCATGTGGCGGGTAGGCCGATGCTACCAACTAATCTTCTCAATGCTGCAACTGGTGCTATGCGGAGTCTGCATGACAGTGTTCTTTCTTTGGAGAATCGGCGTCTCTCCAAGAATGATGTGGCATACCCGGTTTTCATGGCCAAGGTGCCAGAGCGCAAGGGCTTTGTGGATAGCGCCATCGGGGGTACGATCGTCCTGCGGTTTGATGACATCTTCGCTATGTTTAACCTTCATCCGCTGCACTACACCTTCGTTCGGCTATTTTCGCTGAGTATGGAGATGCGGATCATTAGAGACAAGACCCCGGACATCGTGATAGTCTACCCCTTCTACATGTGTGCCAAGATCTTGGGCAGCGCTGGGGGCCGGCAAGTCGCGAGTTCACACCTCGAAGGATAACTTCCGCGTGCCTTACTTTCCCGAGTAAGTCATCCCCTCACCGCCCCGTAACAGATGATTTCTTATATTTCGATCGTTCTTTTTTCTAACATTCCGTGTTTTGTGCAGTGACACACATTGCACACTTTTCCTCTTAAGCCCGAAATATTCCATGGCCACGTATTTCGACCCGGACCGTGAGTCGAAGATAGACTACACAAATATTAAGAAAGTTCTTAATGATGCTCTCCCCGGCTACGCCAGATCTAGAGGCACCTTCAAGAGGCCAATTCGTAGGTACGGCAAGCACATGTTCACCCACAATACGACGTTCCCCTGCGTCAAGCAGCCGCCTGGCGGTCAGAAGGATGCCTACTACGCCCTCCATCACATGCGGGCGATCGTACGGGACCATAATCACCTTCTGCTACCAAATAATCTCAAATATTGGGCCACGCGCTTGTCGGCAATCCAGGACGCGGACAGCAGACAAGAGTTCTTACGCATCCAATCGGAGTTTGCGGAAATCATCCATCAAGATGTCCTTCGTACCTCGGGGCAGTTCTACCTCAGATCTCCACCGTCCAATAGTGAGATAGAAACAATGCTACAAATGCAGGCTGACAACACCCGCGATTTCATGATCATCACGAAAGATGGCGGCTTCATCCACGCTCCGGTCCCTGAGTCGAGTCGAAAGTAGTGATGCTATGTAGTTCTGAAATGTCGATTGGCTCATGTTGTAATATTAAACTTTAATGAACTTGTATGTCTCTTTGGTTTGGACAGTCGTTCAACTTATATGTAATTGATGCTATTTATTAGTAGGACCATGAATCGTGCTATTAATGTGTTGCTTTTCTCTTCCGATCCTTTTGTTGCATACTTATATATTGCTTATGTATTGTCTGTGAATTGCTACTAACATTTTGTTTGGCTAGTGCATAGAGATGCCGTCGTATGTCGTGTACAAGGGTAAGGTTCCCGGAGTCTACAACGACTGGGAGGAGTGTCGGAGACGGGTTCACCGTTTCAACGGTAACAGTTACAAAGGGTACACCACTAGGGCAGAGGCGGAAGTTAGATACGCGTGCTATCTAGCGGGAGAGAGGAGGGAGTGTTGGAGGAACTGGATGAAGAACAGTTTCATCATGATTATGCTCATCGTGATGACCGCAGCTCTCTTCTATGTGATGGTAGTTTAGATGATCGATATCGACTTGTAATGTGAAGACAAACTCGCTACTCGCGGTCTCGAGACTTGTAATGTTCTAACTTTCTTCGGTATTTTAAATTCGGAGATTAATATGATGAATTGTATTCGGAGACTAATCTTCTATTGTATTCGATAAATCTGCTCTTTATATGTTGTGCTCTCTATATTCTGTGCAGTAATATGTTTTGTAACCTGTGCAAATATCAGAAAATAAAAAATAATCCCTAATATTCATACTAGTGGTGCACCACTCAGCACTTTAATAGCACACTGCAAAAAGCACACTAGTGGCGCATCATCAACTAGTGCGCCATTAGTAACCCAGAGCACACGGATAAATATGGCCCCCTGGGAGGCATACTAATGGCGCACCGTGGGATATACTAATAGCGCACTGCCTGGTGCACCATTAGTATACCAGATACTCATGGCGCACCTGTGGTGCGCCATTAGTAAAAAATTCTAATGGCGTGATGCTAGTGGTGCACCTGTAGTGCGCCATTAGTAGCCAAAACAGGTGCGCCACTAGCAGGTTTGTAGCACAAGAAGGTGCTGATGAAGAGATCCAGACGACAGTGATCGTCCACTTGTGTCAAGCTAGCCTGCAAATTTTCATGAAGATTATTAAGTATGCACGTCAAAGTATGTCACAACTTTACTTAAAGAAAATATATATTACCGTGTACTGCTTAAAGCCCGAAGTATCGTAGCTCGGGTACTTATCCGATGGAGTAGGGTCAGGTATCTCCTCTGGATGAGAGTGCTCAATGATGCGTAACCGTGCTCCGGTCATGTAGCGTCGCAAATAGAGATTGAATTCATTGAGATCAAAATCGTGATTCTCGTGCCATAGATGTGTGTTTGTTGTCTCCCATTCTATAACATACGGCTCTCGTCTAACTAGCCAGTCAGCAGTTGTCATGGTCATGCCCTTCCTCGTCGTCCTAAAATTGGGGTGTGCGTTCAACAATTACCTAATGCTTCGAATGGAGTACTGTGAAAGATAATGCAACATTGAAAAACTGGTTAATATATATGGATGTGTGCTGGCACTAGGTTCTCTCTAGGGGGAGGCAGCTCTAACTGCGGAAGACCAAATTGCCTCATAAACCTCTGTTGTCCCATCTCCTCGACGAAGACATCGAAGATGATCTTCGATTTCGTCATCCAGTAATCTCGGTCCCTTGTGCTTAGCATAGACATACCACCGTCGTATCTTGCATGTACGGCTCCTTCCGTGTAGGGCTGCCAGATGACCCCAGTGTACGCATCGAACTACTCGTTCAATGTCGTGTATGCCTTCCTCGTCTGATCACTAGCAAAGCGTCTCTGTGGAAATCAAAAGTTAGTATCCGCTAGCATTGAACTATCTCTTGTGCACCAAAAAGTTGCATTAAACTATAACACGATACATACCTCGCCACATGTCCAACACAGACCAAAAGTTGGCACGTTGATGCCGTCAGCATCGAACATGGCGTCTATAGGCTCACGGACACGTATATCTGGTCGCCCTATAGAGAACCTCTCCCACGACCACAGCTGTAGGAATAGAGGGCATCCAAGAAGTGTTGTCTTTGTCGATGTAAGCTGGCAACCGTTTCACATACCTCGGTATGTAGCCGCTAAGACCGCCGAACCCCAACTCCTTTGTCTGATTTGATCCGTCGTCTCAGCGCTCGCTATCTCGAGTGCCATAGGGATCTAGCATGCACTAATAGTGGTGACATGGTTCTCAGTGAACATCTCCTTGCCGAAAAGCCACATTAAGTAGGCCTCCAGGATCCGAGTGATCTGTTCTGCACTCAATGGCGCTGGGAACTTCTGGATCTGCATTAAGCAAAGAGGAAGTTTTAGTAGGCCGCATGTATCTTCTATAAAACCGTATGCACGATAGCTTGAAGATAAGAGGTAGGGGAACTAACCTAGAAGTTGAGCAACCAATCATACTTAGGTCCGTGATGCTCCCATACCGGATTCGGAGCATCCGCAAAAATACCATGAAAACGTTTTGTAAGGACCTAGCTCCCAACCAGCAAGTGCGTCCAACGGTCCTATGTCATGACTTGCCAATGGTAGTCTGAGAAGAAGTGACATCCTCTAGAATAGGAGACATCTCTCCCCGTCAGAAGTGAAGCGCGTGGTCTATAGCCTCCAACGGTCCACTAAGCAGCTCAACAAGGAGTGGTCGATGGCGAGGCATTTGCAGCCCGGGATAGACTCAACCAGACACGCGGAAGGTAAAAGGCCGGTCCATTTCAACCTTCATGACAGAACAATTCAGTTAGCGTCTCCCATTAATATGCATGTCAGTGTGCAAATAAATAAAGTACATACCGCTAAACCCATCCTGGGTGTATCATCCAGTTCTCCTTAGGAGTGCGAGTGACCTGAGGCGGAAGGCTGCGCTCATACCATATCGCAGCACGATGCCCCTATCAATGTCCCCATTCAGCAACCATGTTCCCGACATTCCTGCACATACAAATTTCAAACATAGTTGCCACACTCAATAGAAATTTAGAACATAGTGCCACACTTAATACAAATTCAGAACATAGTGCCACACTTAATACAAATTCAGAACATAGTGCCACACTTAATACAAATTCAGAACATAGTGCCACACTTAAATACAAATTCAGAACATGATGCCACACTAATACAAATTTAGAACATAGTACTGCTAGCTTAGCTTCTTCCTCTCCCTCTTACTCCTCTACCTCCTCTTCGTCCTCGGTGGCCTCGTCCACGCCCAGTACCACTGGCAGTGGCGAAAGTGGGACAATTAGTGTCCCTATGGCCAAATTCATTGCATAGAATGCATCTCCTAGTCAGACCTCTTGCTTCGGATTCATCCATATCATTCTGGATGCGCTGACACTGCCGTCTGCCTCTACTTGTACACATATGCTCTGGGTTTGGAATGTAATGCCTTTCAACGGGGTTGAAGTTGTTGAAGTTACCCATTGATCAAAAACCCATCAGCTCACCTGTCCAGGTATTGAGGACAGACTCTTTTAGAAAAAATGGAGACACAAACGATATTGCGTCCATTCCAAGCTGCCCGCAAGCAACAAGTACATGTGAGCAAGGTAGGTGAAACAATTTCGTTTTGTTGCATGTGCACTCACACGTTCGCCAAGCATCATTTCCAATTTTCACCTCATGCGTCCTCAACTCATTTGCACATCCGAATTTGTTGTTGGCTAAGCAGACCTCAAACCTTCTTTCTTGATTACCGATGGCGACTATAGTGTGTGACATAGCTTTTTGCATCTTGTTGTCCATGTACTTCGTGACACTTTCAAAGTAACGTGTATTCGGGTTGTTCAATATATGTTGCTATGTTTTTTAACGACTATCTCTGAAATACTTCATGGTGCCATAGAAAATACCCTCAATGATGGCTGGAAGTGGGAATGCCCGGTTTCCTCTAAGGACAAAGTTGTATGTCTCCGCGAGGTTGGTTGTCATGACACCAGGTGCGTCATGTAGTAAAGACCACCTTTGCAGAGGCTCATGCTCTATCCACTGCTGCAATGTTTTAATTGACCAACCGAGCCTTCTTATAGTACCAGGTGGGTCAAAGCCTGACAAGTCACATAGACCAACAGGCTCCTCCTCCACGGCCGTTGTTCTTGTTGCTAACTGTGCAGCTACTGCTTCAACATGTGCCCTCACCGCTGCATCTCTTGCAGCTTTCCTGCCCGAACGTGTCTCTGAGTGCACGCATTAAGTCTGTCACGTATCAAACTGTACTTCCATAACTGGTTCTGCTTGCAGAGTTTTTTGAACAGATTCATCACGTTCTTATTTCTGCAATGTGAGAAGCAATTAGCCCCCAGATGGCGCATGCACCAACGGCTCTGCAAGTCCTACCATGGAGTTTGTTGCTCGGGGCATGGGTTTGTCAGTTACCTTATCGCACTGAGTATACCTGCATGCATGTCATGAAGGATGCACACATTGTGCTTGTCCTTCAAAACTGATATTTTCAATTGCCTAAAGAACCATGTCCAACTTTCATTGTTCTCACTCTCCACAAAAGCAAATGCGAGTGGCACAACTTGATTTTGGACGTCTTGACCTATGGCTGTTAGGATCTGACCCTTGTACTTGCCAGTGAGAAAAGTACCATCTACACATATCACCAGACGGCAATGCCTGAAAGCTTCGATGCACACACCAAAAGAGAAGAAGAGACGATGCAGCACCCTCCCAGTTGGGAACTCTGGCATGAAGAGGTCTTGGATATCAATGTAGGTGCCTGGATTCCACTGCTGCAGTGTGTGGAGATGCTGGACAGCAGAGTCATATATGCATCAAAATAAGAACCAAATCTCCTCTCAAGCATCGTATGCTTAGCCCTCCAAGCCTTGCCATAAGAAATTTTGTACTTGAACCTGGCGAAGACTTTTGTCTGGATTTCCTTCAATTCCATAGTTTTGTCCTCCACTATCTAATTGTAAGACAACCGAGCAATAAGCGTCGATGAAAGGTTGGCATGATCTTGAGGGATGCAGGGAATAAGATAAGTGTGATTAACTAAGTCACTGATCACCCAACTTGTGCCATACTTAGGGAGATAGCCGTGCACCCTAGCAGGACACTCTGCGTTCTTGCATACCATTGTCAGGAATTTCTGACTTGACACCTGAGCTATGAAAACCCTTTGTGTGGACATTGCCTAGTTAGTTATTGCATCCTTCAGAGCTAGCTTTTTGGGATACATAGCACCAGTCGCAATATTGTTCTGGTGATATTGCCAGGAAGAATCATGTCCATCATTCACGACCAATGCGGATGAGAAGTCATGATTCCATAATGCAGGATTCGGGACCTCCTCTGCATTTTCTTCTTCATTCGACTCGTTGGAATCATCGGCATGACCCCTATCAACATCGGTGTCTTCTTCTTCCATGTGGTCCTGCATGTGCCCATCTACCTCGTCAGCGTCCACCTCGCCACTGTAATCACCATCAGCATTTCCTCCTTCTACCTGACTACTTTGCCCTGGTTTGTAACCATCAGCATTTCCTCCTTCTACCTGACTGCTCTGTCCTGGTTCGTAACCATCATCTCCAACATTTGACATAGATAACTGCCTCCCTCCGCCACTCTTCCTAGGATCGTAGCCACCCTCGCCTTCATGTGCATTGAACTCCTTCACGACAGGAAGCACTAAGGCAACATGATTGCATCCCCTGCGTTCACAACCTTGTAACCACCGCACCCACTCGGAGTCTCGCTCTATTGACGTCAAATAGAAGTAAATTACTGAACTTGACTGTGTCCACAATGCATGAGCACCGATGGTGTGTGTTTCAGTATCAAGCCCTAAACTTGTTGTAATCATACTTTCAATTGACTGACAGACCACGTTTGAGGTGCGCTCATTGGCACCTATATGTTAGTAAATTCACTCAGATCAGCTCCCATCTCAGTTGTTTGGATAGTGCGAGGGCCGTAGTAAAATATGAACTTCACTACATCAGACATCTCGGCTCACCTAATTTTTTTCAACAACGACAGACAAGTATTAAGCAACAACTTAAAATGTCCACACTACAAAATAATTTACATGTATACTAGGAAATATGCCTGTGCGTTGCAACAGAAGAAAAATAATATCTCAGCATTCCCCACATCCCCACACACACTCTTCCTTGCCCTCTATGTGAACACATCGCCTGATCTATATTGTCGCTTATCCTCGTTTTTGCCATCATCGGTGGTGGTAGTTCAATCTTGTGTATGTGGAACAACGTGGGCGGCGGCCGTCAATAATGGGAGGAGATAGTCGGCAATAGTGCATGGCCGCGTCGGCTGGGTGTCGTCGGTTAGCGCCTCGCCTATTGTCACCTCCTGCAGCGCATAAATTTTGTTTGACTGGCATAATTAGCGCATAACCAGGCATGAATGTCCCTTCATTATCAGGGTTTATTCTCTTCAGCTATTTTTGCGCTCACGTGCCCATAATTTTTTATTAATTAGAGAAAACCAACATATTCTCTTTTATTAGCACGTGCCCATAATTTTTTTTCAATTATAGACTATAGCCAACCAGCATATTGTCTTTTATTAGCACGTGCAAGTTACCTCCGGCAATAATTTGTGGAGTGTCGCGTTCTGCACATGATTCTCGAGACAACTTCCATATTCTCACACAACCTTCTTGTTTAACAACTTAGGGACATATAAAAACATGTGTGATTTAGTATAAAATTCCAAGGTGGGTGTTCCTATCATAATTTCAAGCTAGCTGAGTTGGCTTTGTCCGTCGGCACATAGGGAAGGTTCATAGTTCAATCCCCTCGCGCCCTTAATTTTTTGCTGCTTGTTAGTGTGATGGAAAAAGAAATGCATGATAGGCCCAATTGGGGATAAATAAATAAAAATGGGAAACTACGTGTGGAATGGGTGAAACAAAACCTATACGTATAATTTTTGGGGCAGCTGTATGGGAGCTACTATATGATGCTAGTTGCGTCAAATAGCGCGTGGAAGGCACAACCGATCGCGTCTGGGCCAGCTACTGCTAGGCACCGATATGACCTGTTTTTGCAAGGCACGAGTAATAATCCAGAAAAACGACTGGTTGAAAGATCGAACACATGACCTTAAAGACTCGACCAGATGTTGTTGGCCATGGCAACAAATGCCTGCTGCTAACCAATGGCCGACGTGAATATTTAAGAACATACCGCAACATTTTTTTAGTTTTTTCAAATATGAATTGCCGAATATTCCTGGAAAATAGAACATTTTTTATATTACAAAAAATATGTTTAATATTCCATCCATTTTAAAACATGCACAAATTTTGAAACAACATCATTTTCTAAAGACATGAACCTTTTATGACAACACAATCATTTTTTGAAGTTGTGACCGACTTTTGAAAATGGAACATGTTTTGAACATTCAGAACAATGTTATAAAATGTGTTTTTAAACACGGACATTATTGAATTTGTGAACATTTTACTAAAACAAGAATATTTTTCGAATTTTGAATATTTTTAAAATTTATTTTTTGGGAATCCTAAACGATTTTTGGAAACACAAAAAAAATATGTCCTAAATTTCGAAAGAAAATCAGGACGGGAGAAAAATATATTTTTCCAAACATTTTTAAAAACGGGAACACAATATTTAATTGTAAGTTTTTTCGGAAATTTGACAAATATAAAATGCTGATTTTTATTTAATTTTTTACTACGAAATAAGTTAAAAATAAAAATAAATTTGGAAGAAAAAACCAAACGGGCTTGCACAGTTTTGGGGTCCCTGTGCGAAGCTCTGACTATCTGCGGCGTAGGGCAATAAATAGAGTTTTTGCAGCTTCATGAGCAGGCAAATAAGTGGGCTGTCTTGGCTGGGCCACAGGGTGTGCGGCCCAAGTCGAAATCTAGATTGTAAAATAAAAACAGACGCACAGACAAAAATTTAGTACCACCTCGAATAGAAAAATAAATTTCGACGGTGAACGGATGAAAAAATTGGCGAAACGCACGTTACTTTATTAGTAGGCATAGATATATTACGGAGTATTAACGGAGCAAATAAAAATATTCACATACCTACAAATATAGTAAGAAAATTTGCTGGAGCAACTACAAATATTGACATATTAAAATATTTGACATCTACATATATTACGGATATTACAGAGCAACTCCAAATACTGACAAACCTAAATTTTTGACATCCACATATAGTAAGGAATATTACTAGAGCAACTTCAAATTTTCAAAGAACTAAATAGTTCACATCTAAATATATTTACGGATACTACAGGAGCAAATAACAATAATCACACACCTAATTTATGTCACATCAAAACATATTTTCGAATACTACCAGAGCAACTACAAAAACTAAAATGAGTGTCGAAATATACCCTTGAAGAGTGCGAGCGAACGATGAACAGCGGCCTTCAATCACAGGAACCGGAGCTTCGCCCTCCACCACCTCCACCACACTGCCCCCACTTCACCACCACCATCTCCACCTGCACTGCCGCCACAACCTCTAACAATGTGCTAAAAAAGCTCCAACAAATTGCTCACCACGACCACCACGAGCTAATCAGTAGATCGAGGTCTCCCTTGGCTCCCCTAACTACGTAGAACCCATTCACGGTGCTAAATCCACAAAAAGACCGACTCATTTTGGTGTATAAATTGGAGGCATTTCTTGCAAGAAAGAGGAGGAAGAAAGAACAGACAGGATGAGCTGCTATGCGCATGGAGAAAGGAAGGAGAAAGGGGAAGGAGAAAGGGGAAGGAGAGAGGAGAATCTGCCAGCCGTTGTGGGGCCCGCACCCTGTCGGCCTTCAGCTGACCGATCGGTCTACAGTGGGCTGACAGGGGCGCCCCGTGATATACCAAGCTGACAGCCCGCTCGCACCCCGCGTGATGTTGCCTAGCGAATAGGCGGGCGACACATGGCACATGGACTAGCTGTCGGCCGGTTGTTGGCTGACTAGGCGCAGTCGGCCTGCTGTGGGCTGACTAGGACCAATCGGCCAGCAACGGGCCGACGGTGTATTATTTTTGAAAATGTTGTATCCAGCGTAATATTTATGAAAATTAATAATAAAATGTATTATTTAAAAAAGGCAATAAAATAATCATCGGCCCATCACCACCTTTGACTGGCATGTTGTGTTGCCAAGGCGGTGTGCAGTGGCGCAACAAAGGAGATGAGATGGGTGTGATCGAATCTCGCCTACGGAGATGAGTCACGCACTGCGGACAATATGACCTTCAGTCTTCACCTCCGTCTATAACAAGCAAGAGTAGCAAGGGATAGATGGGACAAGGAGTATGTGAGCTCGAGCTAACTTGCACCCTTTGCTACAGTAAAATCAAAAAACATATTTTAAAAATTCAAAAAAAATCTGATTTTTTTGACAACAAACATTGATCCCTGTTTCACATGCATGCCAGTTTTCGTGATGAAATGACATTTGTAGAGGCCTTGGCAAAAAAGACAAAATCATGCTGAAAAAAACAGCCTTTGGATGCATATTGGAGCATCGATTTTTTTTTATCGAGACCTGCATGAATGTCATTTTGTCATGATTTTTGCACGCATGTGAAAAAGACATCAATGTTTGTTATAAAAAGTTCAGATATTTTTGAAGTTTATAAATATTTTTTCAATTTAACTGTAGCAATGGGTGCATGTGAGCTCGAGCTCACAAGAGCACTTTTGGGCTCACAAGAGCACTTTCGGGGATAGATGGGCGGACTAACAAGAATAGTACATGCATCGAGTTATAGAATACTACCTCCGTCTTTGTTTATTGGTCCCTTTAATATTTTACGCCAAATTTTGGTCCCGGATTTTATTAATAAAATGTTAATGCATGTTACGAAAAACGGTATCATTGGAAACTATGTTCAAATACGACTCTAATGATGTAATTGTGTTGGCATGCATCAAAATTTTGTTAGTTTAAATCTATGATCAAATTTTGACACGAAATACGAAAAAGACCAATAAATCAGGATGGAGTACAACGCAAGAAATTTACTTGCGATGAGAGTTTGCCATCCGTGCACGTACGTGTGTTGTTGATTTTGACAATGTAGAAGAAATTATTTGCTAGATCGTCGCTGATTTTGCTCGATTCCTCAACATTGCGGCCGCCGGCCGGACGTAGTTCAGCTAACACTACCAATATGGTGTTCCGCTACCAACCCAGGTATATGTGGGCAAATAACGCGCATTCCAGTCCTATTTTCATGGAACGGAACCTGATCCATGCAATGGGGCTCCGTATTTCTATTAGTATTTACTAATTCATATGACCGTGCGTTGTAACGAGAGAGATATTTCTTTGCGAGAAGAAATCGGAGAGATATTTGATGTGTCCACCAAAAACGATCTTCATAGCGATGCGGTGGAGGAATTGTAGTCTTATCACGGATAATGTTTGTTCCGCGGATCTGGATAGTGGTGCGGTTAGTTGGCATGGCTACAACCATCCAACTCGTGTCTTTTTTTCCTCCGGGTCCGCCACTGCCTCGTGATTGTGTCTACCTCCTCATTTGGTAGCTATGCAGCGACCATCGGGGCATGGTTGTTCCGACCACTCTCTCTTACGATTGCGTAACCGGATGGATTACTAATTATAGCGCATAAATCTCATTTCATTAGCATATTTAGCGCATAACTAGACATCAATGTCTTTTCTTTATTAGGATTTATTCTCTTTGATTATTTTAGCACTCAAGTGCCCATAATTTTTTTATTTGAGCCAAACCAACATATTCCATTTTATTGGCCTAAGAAAAAAATTCCTCCGTCGGACCACCCAGTAGGGGAGTGCGGCCGAGGCCCAATACTGCCTGTGCGACAAAGCAATTTTTTTCTTGGGCTAACTGCATGGGAGTTACTATATGACGCTTGTTGCGCAAAATAGCTCGTCGGATGCACATCAGTTCGTGTATGGGACATCGCACTGGTAGGATCAAAGACGACCTGTGTTTGTAAGGAGCGAAAAAATCCAGAAAATGATGAGTTGAAGGATCAAAATCATGCTTAAAAACCGGACTACGTGCTTCTAGCCACTCGAAGAAACGAGTCCTACCAACTAATGGCCATTAAGATCATACTCCCATGTCAGATTGAAAACATTTTTATTTTTTTGAACTTTTCAAAAAAAATATAAATTGCTGAATATTCCTGGAAACATGAATGATTTGAAAATCCTAAACAATTATTTGAAATTCTTCATATTTCCAGAAATACATAACAAAATTTTAAATGTTTGAAATTCACAAAACATGAACCTTTTATAATGACATGATTTTTTTTTGAATTTGTGATATCTTTTGAAAAAGGAAACATATTTTGATCATTCAGAATCATTTTTTATATTTGTGTTTCTTTAAACTCGGACACTATTCTGAATTTGCGAACATTTCACTAAAACAGGAGTATTTTTTGTATTGGAACATTTTCCAAATGCAATTTGTTTTGGAAAATCTCAAAGAATTTTAGAAAACACAAAGAAAAAATGGAACATTTTTTAATAATCTGGGCCAATTTCGGAATGAGAAAAAAGATTCAATGTTCTGAACATTTTTTAAAAGAAATATATTCAAATTTATGAACATTTTTGAAAAAAAAATATGTTTTTTGATATTATGAACTTCTCAAAAAATTATCACTTTACTGGAAAAAGGGAGAAAGGAAAATAAATTTGAAAGGAAAAATCACAAAGGAAATATGAAAGAAAAAAAGAAAGAAATGGAAAATGAAAAATAAACATAACACAGAACAAGAAAAATAAAACGGTTCAGCCCAACTTGGGCGCCCTGCGAATTTGCGACTATTTTGGAATGAAAACAAAGATTTATTAAATGTTGTCGTCTCATCAGCAGTGCCATTAGAAAATTATTTGGCACTGCTTTAGTAGTATGTGCAACCAACTTTGGTCCACACATCCGAGCAGCCAAGCAGTAAAATACTAAATCTTTATGGCACAAAGGAACTGGGCATCAGAGCAACTAGGTGCTCCGGAGTCCGGGTCCATGATTTTTTTCCGCTGCATCGGCTGACCAGTGCAGGTCACGAGTGCACGATGTAGCAACAGTTCTCTTTACACCGCTTTTGGCATACATAGTGGATGGCCTTATTGCTATTAGTTCTATGTTACTAAATTTGTGTTGGGGAACGTAGTACTTTCAAAAATTTCCTACGCACACGCAAGATCATGGTGATGGCATAGCAACGAGAGGGGAGAGTGTTCGTCCACGTACCCTCGTAGACCGTAAGCGAAAGCGTTATTACAACGCGGTTGATGTAGTCGTACGTCTTCACGATCCGACCGATCCAAGCACCGAACGTACGGAGCCTCCGAGTTCAGCACACGTTCAGCTCGATGACGATCTCCGGCCTCCGATCCAGCAAAGGCTTCGGAGATGAGTTCCGTCAGCACGACGGCGTGGTGACGATGATGATGTTCTACCGGCGCAGGGCTTCGCCTAAACTCTGCGACGATATGACCGAGGTGGAATATGGTAGAAGGGGGCACCGCACACGGCTAAGGAATGATCCGTAGATCAACTTGTGTGTAAATGGGGTGCCCCCCCGCCCTCGTATATAAAGGAGGGAGGGAGGAGGGGGCCGGCCTAAGGGGAGGCGCGCCCTAGGAGGGGAAAACCTACTCCAAGTAGGTTTCCCCCCTCCTTTTCCTAATCCAAGAGGGAGGGGGAAGGAAGGAGTAGGAGAGGGGGAAGGCAAGGGGGGCGCCGCCCCCCCCTTCCTTGTCCTATTCGGACTCAAGGGGAGGGGGCGCGCCACTTGCCCTGGCCGGCCCCTCTCTTTCTCCACTAGGGCCCATCAAGGCCCATTACTTCCCGGGGGGGGGGGGGGGTCCCGGTAACCCTCCGGTACTCCGGTTTTCTCCGAAAACTCCCGGAACCTTTCCGGTGTCCGAATATAGTCGTCCAATATATCAATCTTTATGTCTCGACCATTCCGAGACTCCTCGTCATGTCCGTGATCACATCCGGGACTCCGAACAAACTTCGGTACATCAAAACTTATAAACTCATAATAAAACCGTCATCGAAACGTTAAGCGTGCAGACCCTACGGGTTCGAGAACTATGTAGACATGACCTAAAACTATTCTCGGTCAATAACCAATAGCGGGACCTGGATGCCCATATTGGTTCCTACATATTCTACGAAGATCTTTATCGGTCAAACCGCATAACAACATACTTTGTTCCCTTTGTCATCGGTATGTTACTTGCCCGAGATTTGATCGTCGGTATCCAATACCTAGTTCAATCTCGTTACCGGCAAGTCTCTTTACTCGTTCCGTAATACGTCATGTCATAACTAACTTATTAGTTACATGCTTGCAAGGCTTAGGTGATGAGTATTACCAAGAGGGCCCAGAGATACCTCTCCGACAATCGGAGTGACAAATCCTAATCTCGAATTATGCCAACCCAACATGTACCTTTGGAAACACCTGTAGAGCACCTTTATAATCACCCAGTTACGTTGTGACGTTTGGTAGCACACAAAGTGTTCTTCCGGTAAACGGGAGTTGCACAATCTCATAGTTGTAGGAACTTTGTATAAGTCATGAAGAAAGCAATAGCAGTACACTAAACGATCAAGTGCTAGGCTAACAGAACGGGTCATGTCAATCACATCATTCTTCTAATGATGTGATCCCATTAATCAAATGACAACACATGTCTATGGTCAGGAAACATAACCATCTTTGATTAATGAGCTAGTCAAGTAGAGGCATACTAGTGACTATGTGTTTGTCTATGTATTCACACATGTATCATGTTTCCGGTTAATACAATTCTAGCATGAATAATAAACATTTATCATGATATGAGGAAATAGATAATAACTTTATTATTGCCTCTAGGGCATATTTCCTTCAGTCTCCCACTTGCACTAGAGTCAATAATCTAGATTACATAGTAATGATTCTAACACCCATGGAGTCTTGGTGCTGATCATGTTTTGCTCGTGAGAGAGGCTTAGTCAACGGGTCTGCAACATTCAGATCCGTATGTATCTTGCAAATCTCTATGTCTCCCACTTGGACTTGGTCCCGAATGGAATTGAAGCGTCTCTTGATGTGCTTGGTCCTCTTGTGAAATCTGGATTCCTTTGCCAGGGCAATTGCACCAGTATTGTCACATAAGATCTTCATTGGTCCCGATGCACTTGGTATGACACCTAGATCGGAAATGAACTCCTTCATCCAGACTCCTTCATTCGCTGCTTCAGAAGCAGCTATGTACTCCGCTTCACATGTAGATCCCGCCACGACGCTTTGTTTAGAACTGCACCAACTTACAGCTCCACCGTTTAATAAAAACACGTATCCGGTTTGTGATTTAGAATCGTCCGGATCAGTGTCAAAGCTTGCATCGACGTAACCATTTACGACTAGCTCTTTGTCACCTCCATATACGAGAAACATATCCTTAGTCCTTTTCAGGTATTTCAGGATGTTCTTGACCGCTGTACAGTGATCCACTCCTGGATTACTTTGGTACCTTCCTGCCAAACTTATTGCTAAGCATACGTCAGGTCTGGTACATAGCATTGCATACATGATAGAGCCTATGGCTGAAGCATAGGGAACATTTTTCATTTTCTCTCTATCTTCTGCTGTGGTCGGGCATTGAGTTTGACTCAACTTCACACCTTGTAGCACAGGCAAGAATCCTTTCTTTGCCTGATCCATTTTGAACTTTTTCAAAATTTTGTCAAGGTATGTACTTTGTGAAAGTCCTATTAAGCGTCTTGATCTATCTCTATAGATCTTGATGCCCAACATGTAAGCAGCTTCACCGAGGTCTTTCATCGAAAAACTTTTATTCAAGTATCCCTTTATGCTATCCAGAAATTCTATATCATTTCCAATTAATAATATGTCATCAACATATAAAACTAGAAATGCTACAGAGCTCCCACTCACTTTCTTGTAAATACAGGCTTCTCCAAAAGTCTGTATAAAACCATATGCTTTGATTACACTATCAAAGCGTTTATTCCCACTCCGAGATGCTTGCACCAATCCATAAATGGACCGCTTGAGCTTGCACACTTTGTCAGCACCTTTTGGATCAACAAAACCTTCCGGCTGCATCATATACAACTCTTCTTCTAGAAATCCATTCAAGAATGCAGTCTTGACATCCATTTGCCAAATTCCATAATCATGAAATGCAGCAATAGCCAACATGATTCGGACAGACTTAAGCATCGCTATGGGTGAGAAAGTCTCATCGTAGTCAAACCCTTGAACTTGTCGAAAACCTTTCGCAACAAGTCGAGCTTTATAGACAGTAACATTACCATCAGCGTCAGTCTTCTTCTTAAAGATCCATTTATTCTCAATGGCTTGCCGATCATCGGGCAAGTCAACCAAAGTCCATACTTTGTTTTCATACATGGATCCCATCTCAGATTTCATGGCCTCTAGCCATTTTGCGGAATCTGGGCTCATCATCGCTTCCTCATAGTTCGTAGGTTCATCATGGTCAAGTAACATGACTTCCAGAATAGGATTACCGTACCACTCTGGTGCGGATCTTACTTTGGTAGACCTACGAGGTTCAGCAGAAACTTGATCTGAAGTTTCATGATTAATATCATTAGCTTCCTCACTAATTGGTGTAGTCGTCACAGGAACCGGTTCTCGTGATGAACTACCTTCCAATAAGGGAGTAGATACAGTTATCTCATCAAGTTCTACTTTCCTCCCACTCACTTCTTTCGAGAGAAACTCCTTCTCCAGAAAGGATCCATTTTTAGCAACGAATGTCTTGCCTTCGGATCTGTGATAGAAGGTGTACCCAACAGTCTCTTTTGGGTATCCTATGAAGACACATTTCTCCGATTTGGGTTCGAACTTATCTGGTTGAAGTTTCTTCACATAAGTATCGCAGCCCCAAACTTTAAGAAATGACAACTTTGGTTTCTTGCCAAACCACAGTTCATAAGGCGTCGTCTCAACGGATTTAGATGGTGCCCTATTTAACGTGAATGCGGTCGTCTCTAAAGCATAACCCCAAAACGATTGCGGTAAATCGGTAAGAGACATCATAGATCGCACCATATCAAGTAAAGTATGATTACGACGTTCGGACACACCATTTCGTTGTGGTGTTCCGGGTGGTGTGAGTTGCGAAACTATTTCGCATTGTTTCAAATGTAAACCAAACTCGTAACTCAAATATTCTCCTCCACGATCAGATCGCAGAAACTTTATTTTCTTGTTACGATGATTCTCCACTTCACTCTGAAATTCTTTGAACTTTTCAAATGTTTCAAACTTGTGCTTCATTAAGTAGATATACCCATATCTGCTTAAATCATCTGTGAAGGTGAGAAAATAACGATATCCGCCACGAGCCTCAACATTCATCGGTCCACATACATCCGTATGTATGATTTCCAACAAATCTGTTGCTCTCTCCATAGTTCCGGAGAACGGTGTTTTAGTCATCTTGCCCATGAGGCACGGTTCGCAAGTACCAAGTGATTCATAATCAAGTGATTCCAGAAGTCCATCAGTATAGAGTTTCTTCATGCGTTTTACACCGATATGACCTAAACGGCAGTGCCACAAATAAGTTGCACTATCATTATCAACTCTGCATCTTTTGGCATCAACATTATGAATATGTGTATCACTACTATCGAGATTCAATAAAAATAAACCACTCTTCAAGGGTGCATGACCATAAAAGATATTACTCATATAAATAGAACAACCATTATTCTCTGATTTAAATGAATAACCATCTCGCATCAAATAAGATCCAGATATAATGTTCATGCTCAACGCTGGCACGAAATAACAATTATTCAGGTCTAAAACTAATCCCGAAGGTAGATGTAGAGGTAGCGTGCCGACCGCGATCACATCGACTTTGGAACCGTTTCCCACGCGCATCGTCACCTCGTCCTTGGCCAGTGCTCGCTTATTCGGTAGTCCCTGTTTCGAGTTGCAAATATTAGCAACAGAACCAGTATCAAATACCCAGGTGCTACTACGAGCTCTAGTTAGGTACACATCAATAACATGTATATCACATATACCTTTGCTCACTTTGCCATCCTTCTTATCCGCCAAATACTTGGGGCAGTTCCGCTTCCAGTGTCCAGTCTACTTGCAGTAGAAGCACTCAGTTTCAGGCTTAGGTCCAGACTTGGGTTTCTTCTCTTGAGCAGCAACTTGATTGCCGTTCTTCTTGAAGTTCCCCTTATTCTTCCCTTTGCCCTTCTTCTTGAAACTAGTGGTCTTATTGACCATCAACACTTGATGCTCCTTCTTGATTTCTACCTCCGCGGCTTTCAGCATCGCGAAGAGCTCGGGAATAGTCTTGTTCATCCCTTGCATATTATAGTTCATCACAAAGCTCTTGTAGCTTGGTGGCAGTGATTGGAGAATTCTGTCAATGACACTATCATCAGGAAGATTAACTCCCAGTTGAATCAAGTGATTGTTATACCCAGAAATTCTGAGTATGTGTTCACTGACAGAACTATTCTCCTCCATCTTGCAGCTGTAGAACTTATTGGAGACTTCATATCTCTCAATCTGGGCATTTGCTTGAAATATTAACTTCAACTCCTGGAACATCTCATATGCTCCATGACGTTCAAAACGTCGTTGAAGACCCGGTTCCAAGCCGTAAAGCATGGCACACTGAACTATAGAGTAGTCATCAGCTTTGCTCTGCCAGACGTTCTTAACGTCGTCAGTTGCATCAGCAGCAGGCCTGGCACCCAGCGGTGCTTCCAGGACGTAACTCTTCTGTGCAGCAATGAGGATAATCCTCAGGTTACGGACCCAGTCCGTGTAATTGCTACCATCATCTTTCAACTTTGCTTTCTCAAGGAACGCATTAAAATTCAACGAAACAACAGCACGAGCCATCTATCTACAAACAAACATAGACAAGCAAGATACTATCAGGTACTAAGTTCATGATAAATTTAAGTTCAATTAATCATATTACTTAAGAACTCCCACTTAGACAGACATCTCTCTAGTCATCTAAGTGATCACGTGATCCAAATCAACTAAACCATAACCGATCATCACGTGAGATGGAGTAGTTTTCAATGGTGAACATCACTATGTTGATCATATCTACTATATGATTCACGCTCGACCTTTCGGTCTCTGTGTTACGAGGCCATATCTGCATATGCTAGGCTCGTCAAGTTTAACCTGAGTATTCTACGTGTGAAAAACTGGCTTGCACCCGTTGTAGATGGACGTAGAGCTTATCACACCCGATCATCACGAGGTGTCTCGGCACGACGAACTTTGGCAACGGTGCATACTCAGGGAGAACACTTCTTGATAATTTTAGTGAGAGATCATCTTAAAATGCTACCGTCAATCAAAGCAAGATAAGATGCATAAAGGATAAACATCACATGCAATCAATATAAGTGATATGATATGGCCATCATCATCTTGTGCTTGTGATCTCCATCTTCGAAGCACCGTCATGATCACCATCGTCACCGGCGCGACACCTTGATCTCCATCGTAGCATCGTTGTCGTTACGCCATCTATTGCTTCTACGACTATCGCTACCGCTTAGTGATAAAGTAAAGCAATTACAGGGCGTTTGCATTTCATACAATAAAGCGACAACCATATGGCTCCTGCCAGTTGCCGATAACTTTGGTTACAAAACATGATCATCTCATATAATAAAATATAGCATCACGTCTTGACCATATCACATCACAACATGCCCTGCAAAAACAAGTTAGACGTTCTCTACTTTGTTGTTGCAAATTTTACATGGCTACTACGGGCTTAGCAAGAACCGTTCTTACCTACACATCAAAACCACAACGATATTTTGTCAAATAGACTCCGTTTTAACCTTCACAAGGACCGGGCGTAGCCACACTCAGTTCAACTAAAGTGAGAGAGACAGACACCCGCCAGCCACCTTTAAGCACAAGTGCTCGTAACGGTGAAACCAGTCTCGCGTAAGCGTACGCATAATGTCGGTCCGGGCTGCTTCATCTCACAATACCGCTGAACCAAAGTATGACATGCTGGTAGGCAGTATGACTTATATCGTCCACAACTCACTTGTGTTCTACTCGTGCATATAACATCAACGCATAAAACCTAGGCTCGGATGCCACTGTTGGGGAACGTAGTAATTTCAAAAATTTCCTACGCACACGCAAGATCATGGTGATGGCATAGCAACGAGAGGGGAGAGTGTTCGTCCACGTACCCTCGTAGACCATAAGCGGAAGCGTTATTACAACGCGGTTGATGTAGTCGTACGTCTTCACGATCCGACCGATCCAAGCACCGAACGTACGGAGCCTCCGAGTTCAGCACACATTCAGCTCGATGACGATCTCCGGCCTCCGATCCAGCAAAGGCTCCGGAGATGAGTTCCGTCAGCACGACGGCGTGGTGACGATGATGATGTTCTACCGGCGCAGGGCTTCGCCTAAACTCTGCGACGATATGACCGAGGTGGAATATGGTAGAAGGGGGCACCGCACACGGCTAAGGAATGACCCGTAGATCAACTTGTGTGTAAATGGGGTGCCCCCCCGCCCTCGTATATAAAGGAGGGAGGGAGGAGGGGGCCGGCCTAAGGGGAGGCGCGCCCTAGGAGGGGAAAACCTACTCCAAGTAGGTTTCCCCCCTCCTTTTCCTAATCCAAGAGGGAGGGGGAAGGAAGGAGTAGGAGAGGGGGAAGGCAAGGGGGGCGCCGCCCCCCCCCCTTCCTTGTCCTATTCAGACTCAAGGGGAGGGGGCGCGCCACTTGCCCTGGCCGGCCCCTCTCTTTCTCCACTAGGGCCCATCAAGGCCCATTACTTGCCCTGGTAACCCTCCGGTACTCCGGTTTTCTCCGAAAACTCCCGGAACCTTTCCGGTGTCCGAATATAGTCGTCCAATATATCAATCTTTATGTCTCGACCATTCCGAGACTCCTCGTCATGTCCGTGATCACATCCGGGACTCCGAACAAACTTCGGTACGTCAAAACTTATAAACTCATAATAAAACCGTCATCGAAACGTTAAGCGTGCGGACCCTACGGGTTCGAGAACTATGTAGACATAACCTAAAACTATTCTCGGTCAATAACCAATAGCGGGACCTGGATGCCCATATTGGTTCCTACATATTCTACGAAGATCTTTATCGGTCAAACCGCATAACAACATACTTTGTTCCCTTTGTCATCGGTATGTTACTTGCCCGAGATTTGATCGTCGGTATCCAATACCTAGTTCAATCTCGTTACCGGCAAGTCTCTTTACTCGTTCCGTAATACGTCATCTCATAACTAACTTATTAGTTACATGCTTGCAAGGCTTAGGTGATGAGTATTACCGAGTGGGCCCAGAGATACCTCTCCGACAATCGGAGTGACAAATCCTAATCTCGAATTATGCCAACCCAACATGTACCTTCCGAAACACCTGTAAAGCACCTTTATAATCACCCAGTTACGTTGTGACGTTTGGTAGCACACAAAGTGTTCTTCCGGTAAACGGGAGTTGCACAATCTCATAGTTGTAGGAACTTTGTATAAGTCATGAAGAAAGCAATAGCAGTACACTAAACGATCTAGTGCTAGGCTAACAGAACGGGTCATGTCAATCACATCATTCTTCTAATGATGTGATCCCATTAATCAAATGACAACACATGTCTATGGTCAGGAAACATTACCATCTTTGATTAATGAGCTAGTCAAGTAGAGGCATACTAGTGACTATGTGTTTGTCTATGTATTCACACATGTATCATGTTTCCGGTTAATACAATTCTAGCATGAATAATAAACATTTATCATGATATGAGGAAATAAATAATAACTTTATTATTGCCTCTAGGGCATATTTCCTTCAATTTGTGCATGTACACTCCTGTTAGTATCAATTTGTTGTCATCCAAACACTGTCGCTATGCTGTTGAAGTTATATTTACCTTCCTCGTAAAATGTTCAATTTGTTATTTATAGTACATGAGTAAGAACTTGTAGCGTTGTTGTAGTTTATTATAGCTTCTGGTGTTTCAGAATTTGGTTGTTATCTCAGTAGCAATTAATTCATTTGGACATTGATCTTTTTGAGAAGATATGTCATAATTAACGTTAACCTGTTTCTTCGGTTTTTCTAAATAAGTATTGGTGATTTCTATATTGCTATAAACTCATTTTCCCTACAATTGTTACCGATCTAGTTTTAAATATAATAGGATGAACGGGAGTGTTCTTACTTGGAATGGGTTGATAAAGTGTGGCCACAGTCTTTGAAGATGTGCCTAGCAAAGCTCTGGAGCATCTATGAGGAACAGAACAAATGTAGGCTTAGAGAAAGTGTTGTCAATGCTGAAGAAAATTTGAAAATGCGGGATAAAAAGAGGAAGGTGGAGAATGAGCTCGGATTTTTTAAATCAGAAGATGGTGTTGGCGAAGGAGGAGGCATTTTCCCAGTTGGCCAGTGCAACACGGGTTCTTACTGAACTGAAAATAGGGGTGGATAAGAGGAGCCTGGATGATCTCGATTAGAGAAATGAATATATTGTTCTAATATTGTTCTTATGAAGTTGAAGTAGCTATATGATGTACTGTGTTGTTTTCCGGTAGCTATCGTACTGTGGTGTTAAAATATATTTATGTGCTGGATATGAAATTGGCAAACAACAGTTCGATATGAAATGTGAATTTGTGTAATACTAAAATTATTAATTGTAAACTAATAAACCTGCTAAATTGGTCATGGAACTTTACAAACGGTTCTAGCAGTAAAAGCACTTGTGATGGATAGCCCAATGCCACACGGTTAACCAAGGCAGAGCGTGTGTGATAGTTAAACCTATCATACACGAGCCTATACATAAACCTGTGTGGGATGTACATACGAACGAAAACGTTTTCCCTGGATTGACTGTGTGGGATGTACATACGAATGGAAACGTTTTCCCTGAATTGACTATGTGGGATGTACATACGAACAGAAATGTTTTCACTGGATTGACTGTGTGGGATGTACATAAGAACGGAAACATATTCCTTGGATTAACTGTGTGTGATATACATACAAACGGGAATATTTTTCTGGGATTCACCGTGTGGGGTGTACATACGAACGGAAACTATTGGGTTCCGATGCCTCGCCCGATCGCACACGAGCTCATTTTGACCCAGTCTGTGTGACAGGAGGGCCTATCCCTGACGGTTTCTGGGTCGTGTGGGAAGGACCCCCCTATCGCCCGCACTCACTTGGCAATGGTTCCAAATGTCGTCGCGGAAAGGGGTTAAAAACCGTGTGTATAGCACCTCGCTGTACCAGTGCTTGTCCTAATCCTTCCCTTCGAAGTCATCCTCCTATCCGTTCGTGGAGCTCTCCCAACTTCTTCCTCCGCTCCTATCGAGCTTCGCCGCCCTATTTCCTATCACTCATTTTGCTTTGTTGCATTGTTGAATTGGTTATGAATTTGTGCTATATGATGAATGTGCATGGATTTGCATGAATTTGATGGTTTTGATATGAAGAGTGTGGTTGTTTAGCGGGACTCTTGAGGGGTTTTCCTGTGCTATCTGAGGTCATGCCCCTTAACGGCAGACCAACAAGACGTTGTGCTATTTGTCGGTCAAAAAAACTTGAGTCTAATATGACTTTGATATTTACTGGTGTTTTTTTTTTGCATGCTTCTGTTAGTGTTGATTGTGTGCATCCTAACTATGTAGAGGCTGGATATGTGCTCATTGTGTGTGTACCCACTCGATGATTCATCTTCAACTTACAAACTCCAACCTTTATTGAAAAACAATAAATTACCAATTTTGTTGATCTATTGATTTTTTTACTGTACGAACAATTGTGCTATTATTATGTAACTCAGAAAACGCTACAGGGCCAAAGTGAGACATTGTGAACAACAACTACTCTGTGCTTTTATGTACCTCTTCATGGTAACATATTGGCAATACAAAAATACACCTAGAATACCTCGACAACAAGTTTTTAACATTTTTATTAAAAATATAAGCAATACAAACAATTATACCAACATCATCATTATATTAAATGGTACAGATAATGATACATATGCATTATTTTGATAAAAAAAAGTCCATCATTATTGGAATAAATAATACAAACAATTGTACGAGCCAATCTCACACACATTATCAATAGTAGCCAGCATGGACATAAAATGTGATGGTTACTATTTGGTAAATTCGAGAGCCCAAAAATTTCCAAAAATGTAAGTTGACTGGAAGGTGCCGCTGAAACCCGATTCCCTTGCCAGCTTCACAAACTCTTGCACGGTTCTCTCCTTCCCACCCTCTGAGTTATTTAACATCATCACATCGAGAATGTAGAGATTTTGTGCTGCCCTTGTCACCTCTGGAGTAGCCGGCAAGACAAACTCAACAGCGATCAACCGCCCCTTGTCTGGCAAAGCTTGATGGCAATTTTTTAGAACCTTTATGCAGTCATTGTCATCCAACATATGGAGTACCGTCTGTATGTATATTCAAGAAATATTCAGTATCTAGAATATGTTATGTAATATTAAGCCCACTTTGGTCGAAGTGTAGTTTAAGTCTGCTCTGCATTCTCAAACATTTAGGGGATTTATTTAGCACAACAGAATGTTCTTTGTTTGTCACAATGAAAACATTGCAGATTCACTATTGTACACGAACGTTGAATTCAATTTTGGCATGTTTGAATTGTTGAGTTGTGATACGTTTCGCTTTGTTGCGGTGCTGGATTGTTTGAGTTGTTGTTCAATTTTGCTGTATGATCGATGTGCATGGATCTCCATGGAATTGAAGGTTTTGATATGATGAGTGTGGTTGTCCGTCACGACTTTTGAGGGGTTGTTTGGCACTGTCCGACATCGCACCGCGGAGAAAATCTTAGTAAGAGAAAACATGTGCTTCGATTACTTTTGCACAAGGGCAGCCACCTTAATTGCTTGGACCCTAGATAAATACTTTCATTACTTTACCAATGTGTTTATAGAATTACAAGTCGAACGCATTGTTTGTCAGTAGTAGAAAATTATTTTGAAGAAATATTCTATAGACATCATTTCTATATTTTGGTTGAAAAATACTTTATATATGAAATAATGAGGGTGTATCACGTATCTACAAGGTTTTGAGTAATATTAGACTTTACACCATATGGAATACAGAATGACAGAGAATGGAACTAGATACAGTAGTTCGTATCTGCTATATGTTCAGAGACTTTACACCTTTAAGAAAATGGCGTCTCCAGTGGGAACATTATCAAACATATTTCCTGCTATATGTTCGACACCTGCATTGGGTTGACATTACTAGCT
Organism: Triticum timopheevii; assembly: GCA_963921465.1. Lineage (NCBI taxonomy): Eukaryota > Viridiplantae > Streptophyta > Magnoliopsida > Poales > Poaceae > Triticum > Triticum timopheevii. Next base: position 21,214,781 of record OY997271.1, read on the forward strand.
AAGTTCTCAATTATCTCACAGGAAATCATAGATGAAAGAACTCAACAATAGAAAATGATACAAATAAGATCTAAATGTACAGTCACAACATCCATGCAAAAGAAGAGAATATAGTTGCAATACAAAAACAAGGAAAGACAAAGGAGTTGAGTGATGGGTGTTTGGTTTTGCTGGATAACAACATTTTTTTACCTGATCCCTTATGAACTTGTGAGAAAAAGATTGGCGTCGATGCTTTTTCTAATAGAAATTAATCCATTGAATTGAGGAAACTTATGGTATTCCTATTGAGTTGAAAGTTCCGCGGGTACGTGTGCACAGCACGTACTCACATGTGTGTTGATCATTCATCTATAGGCTTTAGTACTTAAAATTAAATTGTTGAGTTTATAGGAGGCTAATGATGATGCATACGTCTGGGAGATAAGAATAAGCCGTTTGTGTATACGCTAACAACCAAAAGTACAACCCCTCCAATTAAGATATGCATTCCCAATTTCTCAGGCATTTTATTTGGTAGGCCAACTTGGATGATAATGCCTGGAAAGGAGACTCCAGACCGGGAGACAACCCAAACAGTCAGATAGGCCTGGAATAATCATAACAAGTCTAATTCCTTGAGAATATTACAATGAAGTGGTAGAATGTTCAATTATTAATTGATGCAATTAATTAATACGATATAGGATAATCCACTACATTGACACGCTTTCGGGATGGGAACATAAGTTGGGCATGTGGTTTTACGTCTTCAATTTGAGTGACTAAACATGTGTTATAGTATGTTGTAAAATATATATTTTTAGATTCATCGACGAATGAAAGTGCGAAACTAGTAATTTTATGCAATTTACACATATTTCGCTAGTCAAACTGAATGCCTAAAAACCCATGCCTGGCTTATATTCCCATGGAGGATGTTATATAGGATGTACGTGATGTTTTGCATAATATATTGTATTCTTCATTGTACTATATTCACTAATTCTTATCTGGACACAATCTCCTACAATTTTGAGAAAATATGAGGTATGTGTTATTGTTTTCACTTGCTCCATTTTTCATACCTAGGTGTGAACTTTGCATGGAGTCTCCATGTGTACTATATTTAACTAATTATTCTGTTTTATCTCCATATCCTGCGTTCCCCACCAAATGAGGATGTTATATAGGGTGAACCCAGGAAGAGTGGAATTTTTATAACCCAGGGTAGGTGATATACACATGGAGACTGACATTTTTTATTTTGTCTTCAGGTGCACTTTGTGGGCCCGTGAACAAAGTGGTGTTTGTCTGTTCAATCGTGTCTCTACTCCTGCCCTTGTAGGGGAATCCATCCGGTTAGGAGAGAGAACAGAAAGAAATAGTATGGCAGAAACTGAAACAAGAAAAGCGCGCGCGCAGAGAGAGAGAGAGAGAGAGAGAGAGAGACGGAGATTGATGCATGCAAAAATGCTTCCTAGAACTCACACGTAAAGCTTAAGCATAGAGGAAAATAGGAGAGTGAGATAGAGAGAGTGTGTTGGCAGCCCGGGACCAGCTCCCGGTCCATCGGCATAGGTTCAAATGTTGGTGCGCATCGGAGATTCCACTAGTAGAAAAGAGCCAACTACATTCCAAAACACTGGCCTAGGGAGAGCATGACACTCTCCCTTATAAGGAGGTCCTAGCCTGCTACCGTATTTGAGGTAGGACTAACTTTACCGGCACTGCCCGAGTGTAGGGTTCCTGACACCCGACCCCCTAGGGAAGCGCCGCTTAGCGTGGCATGGGGGCCAGCTCTAATACCACTTGTTAGCAGCCCAGGCTCAGCTCCCAATCCGTCGGCATATGTTCGGACATTTTCGGTGCGCATCAGACACCCAACTACTAGCAGAGAACCCACCACACCCCAAAAGACTGGCCTGGGGCTAGGAATGGCTCTGACACAACTTGTTAGCAGCCCATGCCCAGCTCCCGGTCCATCAACATACGTTCGGGCGTTTCCGGTGCACCAGGACACTCCACTGCAAGTAGAGAGCCCACTACATCACAAAAAACAGGCTTGAGGAGAGTGAGGCACTCTCCCTTATAAGGAGGCCCTAGCCTCCTCCCGTATCCGAGTTGCGACTAAAGTCACTAGCACTGCTGGCGGGTCAGGTGTGTTTGTGTGTGTGTGTGTGAGAGAGAGAGAGAGCATGCAATGGCTAGGACAGTGTGCTAAGAGAGAAAGAGTAAATGAGCCGTGTGTAAAAGTTTATCAAGCGCACAGTACCCTATTCACAAGGTGACGAGACCAACAAGCTTACAAAGTCTACACTGGTAAAGTAACAGTCTCTGGTCAAACGGCAGGAAGTACTACTACTACTGTATTTGCAGCGGTACAAGAAGCAATACCAGTAGGAGCAGAAGCATTTTTTTACCCGTTCAAACCGGAGAAAAGAAGAAGCATTTCTGCACAGTGTCAAGTAGTAACAATAAGTTTAAGTTGATAGAAGAAAGAGAGAGAGGAAGAGTTGGAATATCTCAGTCTTGAGCCTTTGAAGTCCATCCATCTATCATGCAGGCAAAGGGAAGAGACAAGAGAGCCAGGGAGGAGGGGATAGGCAGGCAAGGAGAGGAATGACTTGAGCTGCCTGTGCGGGAAAGGAAAGTGGGGAGGAAGAGAAGAGGCCCAGCGCGCATGCTGGTGAACTGGTGAGAGAAAAAGGGGAAAGGAAAAGGAAAAGGGAGCAGATTTCTGTATCCTATCGCCGATTCCCAGTGCGGGTCAGGTGTGTGTGTGTGTGTGTGTGTGTGTGTGTGTGTGTGTGTGTGTGTGTGTGTGTGTGTGTGTGCGCGTGTGTGTGTGTGTGTGTGTGTGTGTGTGAGAGAGAGAGAGAGAGAGAGAGAGAGCATACAATGGTTAGGAGAGTCTGCTAAGAGAGAAAGAGTAAATGAGCCGTGTGTAAAAGTTTATAGAGAAAGCGCACATTACCCTATTCACAAAGTGACGAGATCAAGTCAAATTCATAAGAAGGAGGCGACCTACCGAGAATAGACGGCGCGAGGGAGATGACATGAGGCAGGTCGAAGTTGATGCCCCTGATATGCTTGTACATGGAGGTGATCATCTCTAGGGTAGAACCGGTGCCGCCACCAACATCGACGAGCACGGCCACGTCGTCGAACCCGTGGAAGCGCTCCAACAACTTGCTGGTCACCATCACTGAGATCTGCACCATGGCCTTGTCGACCACCCCGAGTAGCCGAGGGTTTCTCCCCAAGTGCTCGCCCATCGGTACCCCATGCGTCCTCTTGAACGCCGTTTGTCCACCTCCCGCTGCCGCCCCCAGCTGTTGCCTTTGAAATGCACGGCGATGTTAGATTCTATAAACCGTAGGCAAATTTTAACATGGTCCCTCATACCTCCTCTTTTTACATATAAAGTAAAAAAATAAGAGTTAATCAGACCACCAGTTAATGAGATCAACGATTCAGATATATTTTATACTCTTACCTCTCATGTGAAAAATAAAGGTAAGAGGAACCATGCTAAAACTGTTCCAAACGGTAATTGCAGCAGTCATTCGTAGCTTACCAGGCTGTCAAGAAGTCCTGGTCCGTAGTGAACATAGCGTAGGGCGCCAGCGACGGGCCACCGTGGTTGCTGCTGAGCCACCGACACACCGGCGAGGGCCTGTACTGCCGGATGGCCTCGCCGCTTGGACCTGCCTCCGTCACGCACTTGACGACGTCGAAGGAGGCAAGCAGCCGCATGACGCGGTCCACCGAAGCCGCCCCGCCGCCCTTGTCCATGGTTGGGAGCCGTGCGGCTAATTCATCCGCCGTAACCGCGCCGCTCCCGGCGTTGCTGAGTGCCTCGAAGATGCCCAGCTCGATTGCTGCTTTAATGGTCATGGAGACCGCAAAGCTGGTGATGAGCCCCCACGCATGCAACCATGTTTCCTCGTCGTCCTCACCACCGGCCGGATTAATCCTACTTCCGCCCACAATATTGTTATCCATTGGTACTTGGGTGGTGCCTATAGGTTGTATAGTTCCTTGGTGGTGCCTGGAAGAAGGTAAGTATTTATAGGGAGAGATCACATCTAGTTTTGAATAAATAAAGAAGAGAAATGATGGGTGTGCCACTATACAACTTCTAAATGTGCAGGCTGCGACAACTTTGTTAAATCGTGGTTGTGCAACCAAACCGTGCGGAGAAATTGCACAAAAACCACTAGGCGGCATTACCGCTTGTTGCCATCTTCTTTTGGCCCATTTCTTCCTAGGCAAGCCTCACCATTTGACCGCGTCACTAACAATGAAGAGAAGATTCGCTTGTTACTTTCATCTGATGTGGCGCTCGATCGAGTCCAACAATATAACCCATACTTTCTGTGCCACCGCCATGCACACCACAACGGAAATACACGCCGACCTATGCCTTTTTGCAGCTCTTCCTTATCCGTCGCCTCCTCACTGCCGCCGTGTCCTCCCTCCTGAAAGCATCTCCTTAAATTACAATTCAAATTTCATCCATTCGAGTCCGGCAAGCACTCCCAACAATGCCATCCGCTGCGTGCACTAGTTTCCTGCCTCAGTGCACCCTTTTACCTGCCGGAGTGCATCGCTCAAGGCAACATAATCCAGACTGCGCCCCCTTCAATGTTCTATTGGGCCCTCTTGACATGGTAGTAGAACAACCTCAGGATCCCATTTTGCCCGACGGAAATTCACAGGGGCACGCGAGTGCGGGGGCATGCACCTGCCCAGCCCTGCCTGGCCGCTCGATTGCCTCACGGTTCATGTAGTGGTTGAATCCTGCACGGGGGCGCAGTAAGTTTTAAGTTTCAGTAGTTGAATCCTGCATCGGGGCATAGTAAGTTTTATGTTTCAGCGTTGAAACTTACGGATTTTCCATCTGAAATTTCCATGTTTCAACCAAGTTTTATAGATATAATTTTAAGCTATTTTTTCTGTTGGTCGTAGAAACAAAATACCGGACTATTCTTGGTAGCGCATAGAAAGTTTCTGTTGGTCATAGAAAAAAAATACCGGACTATCCAGATTTTTTCATAATATCTAAAAGTTGTCAAAATATATTCAAAATGGATCTTATTTGAAAGTGTCGGTCACGAGAAACACGAACATGAAAAAATAACTTAATTTGGAATTTTCATTTGGAAGATGCATAATTTTGAAAATCAAAAGCCAAAATAAAAAAGAGCAATGCTACAGGGATGACACATCTCGAGCCGAAATCATTGTTGGATGGCATCTTTTAGCAAATCAGCACCGTTTAAAATGAACATCGTCCAGATCTCGTCCATGCACTGTCATGTGTAGAGTACCTCCGATTAAAAGAACGCGCACCCGCGACTTCCGTGCCCCTGATTCGTGTGCCCTAAATCCTCGTCCTTTTGCCTGGCCGATGTTTGCAGTTGCCTATGGCTCAATTTCTCTTCAGCTTTTGTGCAAAGCATTGGCAAGTAGTACTGACGGGTCAAATACTCCATCGAGCGAAAGACAATTATACAGTCCAAAAAACCTCTCTCTATATAGCTTATCTAAAGGAATACATATTGTCCCGACGTCTCTCTTGTTCAAAGTATATTAGTGGAACATTTGATCAATGCATTTACTAGACCCGTCCAAATGTCTGATAGTGCAGATACGAAAATGGAAGTGGTGTCGCGGCAAACATAAATTGGAAGGTAATAAATTAAACAGCATCTAGTGAACGATTGCGTCAGTTGAATTTGTAGACCAGAGCTACGGGTTACCGCCGGCCGGCCGTGTTGGTTGAGACTTTCTTATACTGCCGGCAACGACGCTTCTCATTTGGTTCGGCATCACTGTGACACCTGCTTGTCTCTATGGATGCATTTGTGCCATTTGGTACGTCCAACCATCTCGGGCTGCCAACGCGTCTAGTTTTTTTTTTTTTTTGTGACATGACAAGAGCTCGTGTAAAGCTGATGTGACAGCAGAAGTGGAACAGTATACCAATTCAAACCGAATTCGGGGCAACAAAAAATCGTATGGGGTCGGAAGCAGAGGTTGATCTCTTGTAGTGTAGTTGATGAGACGGCAGAGGTTCGGCAGTGTAGTGTAGTTGGTCGTAGCGCTCGGAAGCATCCGGCTTAGAGCATTACTAGTAGAGCCCTTAAACCCTCAAACCCCTAAAAATAACTGCATTTTTACAGTTTTCGCGGAAAAAACGCCGTAGACTAGAACCTCTAAACCCTCAAACCCGTAAAAAAATTTAGAGGTCCAACCCTCAAACCAGTTTGCAATCCGTAGAAGTAGGGGTTGAGAGGAAAATCGCCCCCCCCCCCCCCCCCCAACCCGCACTCGCTCGCTCGCTCCGAGCTCGCTCGCTCCGAGCTCGCGCGGGAGCCAACTGCCGGCCTCCTTCTCCGGCCATGGAGGGCACCGCCGCCGCCGCGCCTGCCCCGACCGCCTCCCCCGCCCCCGCCTCGCCCGCCACGGCCACCGCCCCCGCCCCCGCCTCGCCCGTCCTGGCCCCCGCCCGCCCGACCGTGGCCGACGTGGTGGCGGCGACCCACGTCGGGGCGAAGCGGCGGCGGGCGGGCCTCGCCGCGCCTCCTTCCGCCTCCCAGGCTCCCGCCGCAAGCCATTCCCATTTAAGCATGTTTGGTCAATTCTTCAAACCTTTGACAAGTGGAAGTCGAGGGATCAAGAGACCGCACCCAAGAAGTCGGCAATGCTAAGGATGAACGATAGTGAAGATGAGGAGGATCGGAACGTGGGCAAGCCCGAGGGAAACAAGAAGGGCAAGCTAAGGGTGAAGATGGAAGAAGAGGCGTCAAGCCTAAGGGAGAAGATGGACCACATGATGAAGGCAAAAGAGGAATTGACAACGAAGACATTGGAGATGAAGCTTCTTATCACCGAGAAGAAGAAAGAGGTCAAGCTTGCACAAGTTGAAGCAAAGCGTGAAGAAGCAAAGCGCAAGGCCGAGTTGGAGGAGAGGATGATCAAGCTCAAAGAGGCAAAGGTATGGAAAGAACTCATGGTGGAAGAGAAAGAGCACATGATGATGTCCAAGAAGGACATGGATCAAGACCAATTGCAATGGTGGAAGGACTACAAGGAGGACATCGCGAAGAGGAAGAGGATGTTCCGTGTTGTGGGTTCTACTTTTCGAGGTGACACTCCGATGAGTAGTTGTCGTGATGGCGGTGTGTACGACTCCACTGGTGCCGATGGAGATGCTTGATGGAGCCCGCTTGTGGTCTAGGAGATGGTGCCGAGGTGCAACTTTTGGTGATGGTGCCGATGAGAGGAGGAAGATGATGATTTTGTGATGTAAACTATTAAACCATGCATCAATGATTGTCATTTGATAGTTTGTTTGGAAGTTGATTGTGTTCTTGTTGTCATAAATTGTGAGATGTCAAATGATAGATTTAAAGGTTGGGGTCGAGGCAAAGACTAGAACCCTCAAATCTAATCCTTAAAGCAGTTTAAGGGTTGGGTTTGAGGGTTCTAGTATTTGCCCCTGTTTTTCAACCCTTAAAAGTGTCAAAAAGTGGCACTTCTCAACCCTTAAAAGTGCTTTAAGGATTTGAGGGTTTGAGGGTTCTACTAGTAATGCTCTTAGATTGGTCGGATGTGGCCACGACATCCGGCCGACACGTGATATATATTCTACCGGTACCTGAAGCCTCGCAAGGTTCTTTACATTCAATACGAAAGAAATACAATTGACAAAAAAATATAAACGTCCACTCCCACTGTTCACAAATATAAGATGTTCTACTCCCTCCGATCAATATTACTTGTCGCTGGTGTAGTACAAAATTGTACTAGCTTTGTATTAAATCAGCGACAAGTAATATGGATTGGAGGAAGTAGTTTTTCTACTTTGAATCGGATGAAATAAGACAAGTTTTATGGTGTCTGTTCACTCATTTCAGTCCGTGTTTAATTCATATTGAAATATCGAAAACAACTTATATTTTTTAATGGAGGGAGTAATTTACTTGCATTACAAGTGTGTCTACCGATATACAAGTGTGTCTAGAAAAAACAATAACAGATAAGCTAGTGAATATTACCTAGTGGCCACCACCTGTAGAGAAATAGGGAAACTAGGTCTTCCTCCTAAGAGACTCCGCCGATGCTGGTTCCCCCGCCGTTGGTTTCCTTCTGGCGCCAATGAGGTGGAGGAAACCCTCCTATGGGGGTGTCTATGTTGTCCGCGGTCACCCTTGCTAGAGTATGGGTTAAGTATTGTTATCTGGCTCGCGCCATCAATGAAGAGGAATAAGATCTACACATCTTTGTGCTGAGCTTCTGCCAGGGGCGAATCTTGTTCCTTGTTTTTGTCTTCATTTCATCTAGGGAAACTTGGAGTGCAAACACAGGGGTGCTCCCGTGCTACACTTGGCCGAACGTGTGGAAACATAAGGGGCAAACATAGGAGCGAGGCAACCCGACTTGACCAAGAACACAACTCGACGATTAAAGCACATAAGCCGGGGAAGTTCTAAGTGATAGTTATATTATTAAGTTTGATTATGATCCTGCATGTAATTATCATGAGAGAGGCAAATATGGTTATAGAAATCTTCATGTTACAAAATCACCTCTTTTTGTGATGAATGTTTTAAAGTTGGGATTTCTTTTTGTCTTGAATGTACTAGGAGGTGATGGATCCGCTCCTTGCTCGCCTTTTTTATTTTGGAAAATCCTCAATTGTGGCCTTTCTCGTGTGGCTAGCAATTGGGTTAGGATGATAGTCCGAGTTAAACAGCATGCAGTATGCCTACTTGTCTGGAGACAAATTGAACCTTGTTAAGTCCATTTTCATCAGTATTACTTAACAGTGACAAATTGACCCTTATCAGTGATGCTTTCGAGCAATTCAAGAGGAATTTGTCTCCAGTGACTTAATAAGTGACCCTTATCAGTAAGAGGGACGAACTCCTACCACATGATCGCATACGAGCAATTCCAGAGGAATTGGCGGGATTCTTTGTTGACCACGTCATACCTAAAGACTGAGAATACCATGCGGAATTGCATGATTTGGGTAGATGATGTCAGGGATCGTAAGAAATGTTATATTGTATATATGTAGTACCGTTGGATAGATATACGAAAATTTGTTGTTCGACCAAGCACGGAGAAAGAGAGGTCACTTCTCTATATATATGTTCATGCATGACGATCTTGTGTAACGGCTTTGGGATGATAGCATTGTAAAACAGTACACCATTCTGCCATGATTGAAGCCCCACTCATTCATACTGCCTGTCCAGATTACCCAATCATACAATATGCAGATGATACCATCCTAGTGGCCAATGTTGATCACGGACAGATTCAGCACATCAAAAATCTCCTTCTGCACTATGCTCAATACTCTAGACTCAGGATTAATTATGCTAAGTCTACAATGATCTCAATCAACACACCTGTTGATAAAATGAATGAACTCTCCAACCTTTTAGGCTGCAAGATTGGTACTCTGCCCCACACCTACCTTGGCTGCCACTGTGTCTCACAAAGCCTAGGGTGGAAGACTTCATACCAATGTTGAACACAATTGAAAATAGATTACTGAGTTCCTCTATAATGCTATCATCTGGAGACAAATTGAGCCTTATTAAGTCCATTTCACCAGTATGCCTACTTTTTTCATGTGCACTCTGATGATACCCAAAACAGTCAGCAAACAAATCAATTCCTATCTTATGAACTGTTTTTGGAAAAAGTATGGCACAATGGACATGGGTACTATGCGTATTTCTTGGGATAAAGTCAGCAGACCAAAGCACCATGGAGTTCTAGGGGTATTAGATCTCCAGACACATAACAAGGTTGTTCTCCTCAAGTTTTTGCACAAGTTCTTCAACAAGATTGACACACCCTGGGTGAGCATCATTTGGGAGAAACATTATCATAAAATATTACCTGAAGAGAAAAAGGTGGGATCATTCTGGTGGAGAGATGTACTAAAACGTCTCTCTATGTTCAAGCAACATGCCATTTGTAAAGCAGGCATAGGAGATTCAGTTTATTTCTGGTCTGATAATTGGCAAGATTTGCCATTATATGCCAAATACCCGTAACTGCACTCATTTGCTATCAATCATGACATCTCTCTGAATAAAGTGATGGAATATAGTGATATCAGTCAGCTATTTCACATGCCACTAGCTATCTCAGCTAGCTTATGAAAAGTTCAACACCTTGCAAGCTCTTCTTACTGGTCGACCCATATCTATAAACCAAGATAGATGGACATATGCTTGGGCAACACCAAAATTCTCATCCATGAAAATGTACAAAGCAATCAAGGGAGAAGGCACAACTCACAACATCTTCAGTTTTCTTTGGAAAACAGCATGCAAACTCAGACACGATCTTTTTTTGGCTGTTAATCTGTGATAGCCTCAGCGCAAGGAACTTAATTCATAGGAGGAACATGTATTTGTAAGACTATACTTGTGTTCTATGTGCAGATGCTACTGAAGAAACAGTAACCCATCTATTTTGGGACTGTCAATTTGTTTGGAGATGATGGCACTCCATAGCACCGAACAAGCTATGAGGAATCTCAGTATATGATGAAATACATCTAGCCATGAACAACCTCCGATCAAAAATTGCATTGGATATCATTATTATGGGCTGCTGGGGTATTTGGATAATTAGGAACGATAAAATCTTCAGAATGGCTACTCCTTCTATTGATACATGGAAATATTATCTGAAAGAGGGTCTCCAAGTTACAGATCTCAGAGCCAAAGCATCCAAGGCCGAAAATATCAAACTTTGGAGAGAACAGAACACCTAGTTTAACCATGTTGTTCCCTAGAGCAGGCATTGGCTGAATAATTTTCTTTATTTTCTTTATTTTTGCATGTACATAACTTTTACTAATGAAAATTTACCGTAGAACAATTGTTCTACAGTTTCGGCTCAAAAAAAAATGGTAATATAAACGTCCACTCCCTCTGTTCACAGATATAAGATGTTCTACTCCCACTGATTAATATTACTCGTCGCTGGTCTAGTACAAAATTATACTAACTTTGTACTAAATCAGCGACGGGAGGGAGTAATTCTTTTTCAAATTGTATGAATATAGACATGTTTTAGCGTGTTTGTTCTGAAGGAAATATGCCCTAGAGGAAATAATAAAGTTATTATTTATTTCCTCATATCATGATAAATGTTTATTATTCATGCTAGAATTGTATTAACCGGAAACATTATACATGTGTGAATACATAGACAAACACATAGTCACTAGTATGCCTCTACTTGACTAGCTCATTAATCAAAGATGGTTATGTTTCCTGACCATAGACATGTGTTGTCATTTAATTAATGGGATCACATCATTAGGAGAATGATGTGATTGACATGACCCATTCCGTTAGCCTAGCACTTGATCGTTTAGTATACTGCTATTACTTTCTTCATGACTTATACAAAGTTCCTACAACTATGAGATTGTGCAACTCCCGTTTACCGGAAGAACACTTTGTGTTCTACCAAACGTCGCAACGTAACTGGGTGATTATAAAGGTGCTCTACAGGTGTTTCCGAAGGTACATGTTGAGTTGGCATAATTCGAGATTAGGATTTGTCACTCCGATCGTCGGAGAGGTATCTCTGGGCCCTCTCAGTAATACTCATCACCTAAGCCTTGCAAGCATGTAACTAATGAGTTAGTTATGAGATGACGTATTATGGAACGAGTAAAGAGACTTGTCGGTAACGAGATTGAACTACGTATTGGATACCGACGATCAAATCTCGGGCAAGTAACATACCGATGACAAAGGGAACAAAGTATGTTGTTATGCGGTTTGACCGATAAAGATCTTCGTAGAATATGTAGGAACCAATATGGGCATCCAGGTCCCGCTATTGGTTATTGACCGAGAATGGTTTTAGGTCATGTCTACGTAGTTCTCGAACCCGTAGGGTCCGCACGCTTAACATTTTGATGACAGTTTTATTATGAGTTTATAAGTTTTGATGTATCGAAGTTTGTTCGGAGTCCCGGATGTGATCACGGACATGACGAGGAGTCTCGAAATGGTCGAGACACAAAGATTGATATATTGGACGACTATATTCGGACACCGGAAAGGTTCCGGGAGTTTTCGGAGAAAACCGGAGTGCCGGGGGGGTTACCGGAACCCCCCGGGAGAGTTAATGGGCCACATGGGCCTAGGTGGGAAGAGAGAGGAGCGGCCAGGGTGGGCCACGCGCCCCCTCTCCCTCTGGTCCGAATTGGACTAGGAGGGGGGGCGGCGCCCCCCTTTCCTTCCTCCTCTCTCCCCCTTCCTTCCCCCTCCTAGTAGGAGTAGGAAAGGAGGAATCCTACTCCTACTAGGAAGAGGATTCCTCCTCCCTTGGCGCGCCCAAAGGGGCCGGCCGGCCTCCCCCCTCCCCCCTTTATATACGGGGGCAGGGGGCACCCCATAGACACACAAGTTGATCTACGGATCGTTCCTTAGCCGTGTGCGGTGCCCCCTTCCACCATATTCCACCTCGGTCATATCGTCGCGAAGCTTAGGCGAAGCCCTGCGCTGGTAGAACATCAAGATCGTCACCACGCCGTCGTGCTGACGGAACTCTCCCTCGACACTCGGCTGGATCGGAGTTCGAGGGACATCATCGAGCTGAACGTGTTCTGAACTCGGAGGCTCCGTATGTTCGGTGCTTGGATCGGTCGATCGTGAAGACGTACGACTACATCAACCGCGTTGTGCTAACGCTTCCGCTTACGGTCTACGAGGGTACGTGGACAAACACTCTCCCCTCTCGTTGCTATATCATCACCATGATCGTGCGTGTGCATAGGAAAATTTTGAAATTACTACGTTCCCCAACATGTTCACCCACTGCAGTCTGTGTTTTGTTCATTTTGGAATATCCAAAACAACTTATATTTGTGAATAGAGGGAGTAGTTTACTTGCATTACAAGTGTGTCTACCGATATAGAAGTGTGTCTAGAACGAAGAATAACAGATAAGCTAGTGAATGTTACCTAGTGGCCACCACCTGTAGAGAAATAGGGCAACTAGGTCTTCCTCCTAAGAGACTCCGCCGATGATGGTTTCCTCACGCTGGTAGCCTTCTGGCGCCAACGAGGTGGAGGAAACCCTTGTATGGGTTGTCTATGTAGTCCGCAGTCACCTAGTTTGAGTATGGGTTAAGTATTGTTATCTAGCTCGCGTCATGAATGGGAAGGAATAAGATCTACACATCTTTGTGTCAAGCTTTTGCCAGGGCGAATCTTGTTCTTATTTTCGTCTTCATTTCGTCCAGCAAAACTTGCAGTGCAAACACAGGGGTGCTCCCGTGCTATGCTTTGCCTAACATGCGGAAAATATAAGGGGAAAACGTAGGAGCGAGGCAACCCTACTTGACCAAAGACACCACTCGAACATTAAAGCACATAGGCTGAGGAAGTCCTAAGTGATGGTTATGTTATTAAGTTTAATTTTGGTCCTGCATGTAATTATTATGAGAGAGGAAATGTGGTTATAGAAATCTTCATGTTACAAAATCACCTCTCTTTGTGATGAATGTTTTAAAATTGGATTTTTTTTCTCTCTCTTGAATATACTAGGAGGTGATGGATCCGCTCCTCACTCGCCTGTTTTTTTCTTTTTGGAAAATCCTCAACTGTGGCCTTTCTCGTGTGGCTAGCAATTGGGTTGGGATGATAGTCCGAGTTAAACAACAGGCACCTCTTCTCCTCTGGAGCAGCGGCCCCTTAGAACTTTTGACAAATGAAAGTTTAATGTGGTGGAGGACAAAACAGAGAGTAGATTTGTTTGTCGAGACCTTCAAAATAACCCGAAAACAAACGGCTAGAAATGCTCAGGTCATGAGAGGGCTGAGATTTCCTTCAGTTTTATTATCCTAAATAAGATATAACATAGATAACCGTGTTAATTTAATTCTTCTGTTCGTGTACATGGTAGAATCATTTCTTTCGGTGGGTTTACTTTTATAAGCACCTTATATCTTATCATCTATTCTTAAATAGTTCCAACCCACTATCTATTTTTCCTCTCCATGCAACTATGTCGCATTTAGTGCACTAATCTATTCATGCAACCATGCCACCTCACGAATCATGCATGGATATGTTTCATCAATTTTTGTGTGCAACATAGACTGTCACGTTACACAATTTTGTAGCATAGCATACATATATTTGTATGTTGGACGCTTGGAGCAAATATCTTTAATTAGGTCATGTTACACACTTTTGTTAAAAATGGCACCCCGTTTGACTTCAATCCAATGGATTTCACCTTTTATATAACATTTTGTGATGTCCTTCATATAGCTTATTGTTTTCAGAATATATCCCGAGAGCATTACTAATATATATTTTGCAATTGTTTAGCCTTAACATCGATTTTATCGAGGTTTCCGCAGCAATGCACGAGGCATCATCTTGTATCTACTAATTTGATGTACCATAGAAAGATCCATGTTAATCTTGGAGGTTAGAAATTTCCATCCATAAGATTAAGTGATGATGCACAAATAACCATGGGCTGATTCCTACTCCGCCTCTTCCACCCGCAGGAGAGAAGGAATTCTTTCAAATCAATCTTATCTCCTTCCGTGTATAGTAAAAGAACTACATCTATTTTCTTTCCGGCTCCTTTCCTATTAGAAAAAGAAGTAAGAAAATAGGTCGGACAAAGTAAATCTAATCATCGGCTCCCGCTAATTGATTCGCTAGCATAAGCTGCAGGAGAAGTCGCCTCCATTCCTCTTCAGTCTCTACACGTGCAGCTTCATAGGCCTATCTTCTCCTGCCATATTAAAAAATAAGTAAAAAACAGTGGCCAGACAAAGTAAATCTAATCATTGCCTCCGGCCGCTAATTGATTCGCCGGCACAAGCATCAGGAGAAGTCACCTCCATTCCTCTTCATGCTCCACACATACAGCTTCATAGGCCTATCTTCTCCTTCCGTATAAAAACAAGAAGTAAAAAAAGGCCGGACAAAGTAAATGTAATGATCGCCTCTGGCCGCTAATTAATTCACCTGCACAAGCTGCTGGAGAAGTGGCCTCCATTCCTCTTCAGGCTCCACATATGCATCTTCATAGGCCTATCTTTTAGACAAAAGATATCTCATCCATGTATACGGATCTCGCTGTTTGCACCTGTAGTAATTGCATGTTTCCATATGGCCATGCTTTCTAAAGGATTGTGAATCCACAAGCATTTAATCGATGAGTTGAAGTGCTGATGAGGTTCATGCAAAGACATGATTGAGAATACTGGCCAGTTGCGGGCTAGCTGGTCGAATGTCTATTTAATTTGGTCTACCTCCACAGGCCGGCTACATCATGCCTTTAGACCAATGGAAAAATGGCGTGCTACGACAAAGTAGCAAGGCATTCAAAATATTCTATTACCATTCTATTAGCGAGACATTGTACACTGATTTATTAAGGAAGGCATTTTTCAGAATGCTATAGTGTGCTATTAGCTATGTTATAGCGCGCTAGCAGAGGTAAATATATCAATCAGGTTTGATATAATTCATGTGTGCTATAGATTTTGGTAGTTCATATGTGCATCTATTTTTTTGATGCATATATGTGTAGATTTGGGTGCAGGCATTGAATTTTCTGATAATTTTAATACAAGGTGTGATAACTACACCTATGTATATATTTTTATCATAATTAGGAGAAATAAATATTAAAAATGATTGTACGCTGAAATCTCCATACCAATTTTACTAACTCAATGTAATAAAAATAAGCCTTATGTTTGTTATCTGGCAGAAACATGTGATACACAAATCCATATATGTGTTGCAGATTAAAAAAAGCTATAATCCCCACCTTACCTCAATTAGATATTTTGAGATCTATCTGCCGTAGTGTAACAGCTAACTGCAAATTTATTTTTGAGGTAACTTAAATATCACCCCTTGCTAATATATTATGGTCTCAGGATCTGCTCATTGTCGGCAAAGAAAATGAATGTCTGCAGGCATTCCTGATAAAGAAAAGCTTTGACGATTAATTTAAAATTTTAAAATAACCTAAAAATTTGTCAAATATGTTGCCAACAGACATATGCTCTTGCCGACACAAGACCAAATTCAACAGCTCCTAATGAGCGATCCCCATGAAGAAACATAGTAGGCGCATATAGTACTTTAGTGACAAGAAAATCTGCAGATTGACCATGAAAGAGGATGGTGTGCTCCTTGGTGAGCGAAGGCGTTGATGAGCACACCGTTGCCCTACAATGTCAAGTGCTGAGGAGGCCCATGCCACGAGCTGATGGTGAGTACTGGCCTATTGCAGCTCCATGAGTTTCTTTTGTCTATATGTACCGTGATGTGGGCAATGGTAATTATTTCAAGCAGGTTTGATCTATATCATACATGCTAAAAAGTTGGAGGTTTGATTATTATCTTGCGTGAGCTTTAGATTTGGGTTGGGCACATTCATTGACTGCAGCCCGTGGGATTTGCCAATACTTTGGCACAAGGTATGATAACTACACATATATCTACTTATGCCATTATTAGGAGAATACTGCAAATAGTACTAAAATTAAGCCTTCCATTGTATCATTTGTGAGGAAGATCTCATGCACACACACAATTATCCATGTCATGAACCAATATGACTTTTATATTTTCAATGGAAAATAACTAGAATTCCCTGCTTTTCCTCAATAGGTTTTTCTTGGAAATTTAATCATAAAAAAATCAGGTCCCCTATCTGATGATGTTTAACAAAAAAAACTCTAAAAATGACAATATATTTTCATGTAATATAAATGGTTTCAATATCGCATTTTTTCAGACAGAATGAATGAAGTGCATCGATTCACTACTTATTACGAGGGGAAAATGAATGCGCACATGTACTCCCTATAGAACACTTTGCATGAATATCTTATGTAAATTTGATCTTAAAAATGATATGCTCTTAACGATAACAGTAAAGATGTTATCGAGAGTGCTCAACATCTCTAAACCATAACACCAAACTCCGTCATAATTTGTGGGGAAAAAGGATAATAAATGATACATCCACTGAATTTTGCATTTGCAAAACTACAGCCACCAATACACAAGCAACCTTCATGAATATAAAGTTCCTGGGGTGAAAAATAGCTGTGTCTCGATTGATGGCTGGAAAGGAGTATACATGCAAACAGTACAATCACAAATGGATGGAGTTGTTTAACTCGATCCTTTTATCTATACAAAATTCTAAATTAAATAATATTACACTGATCAAAATAGTGTCCTGAATGTCCCTATATTTGAATACCGAAAACACTAGCCTCTGTAGGTGCACGGGGTTAATAACTAGTATGTCTAATTAAGAACATTCTATCGTAGATGGCTTTAGCATCCCAGACAGATGGTTAAGAAGCTCGATGATGAGGATGAGAGGGAAAAGAGACAGGCAGCTAAACCGTACATGTTTGAGGATGTAGACAATGCAACCCACATACATTATATAAAATTACTAATAAGAAACATAATGTTGAACATTTCTAAAATACACGAGGTACATCAGGAGCACATACAACAGGGTTTGGTGGGGAAAACGCATATCAATTCTTACAGTAGAAACACAACAAAAAGTGAAAACCACTGATAATGGAAACTCAGAACAGCCATCACACGATCGCTCTCGTAACTACTTGTAGTACTGGGGATTTTATGTTGTTGGCGAATAAATAATAAAGTGTGGTTTGCTGATCGATCATGCAGTGGCTGTGATCGGGACGCTGTAGAGGACGAGTGTCTCGACGGTGAGGCCGGGGCCGAAGCCGAAGAGGACACCCCACTCCTTACCCTCTCCAGTGGTTGCGTGGCCATCCTGGGAAGAGGTTTTACGCATCACGTCGAGGACGAAGAGGACACATGCGCTGGACATGTTACCGTACTCCGACAGGACCTCTCGGCTGGCGCGCATGTGTTCCTTGTCAAGGCCAACTTTCTCCTCAACCATGTCCAGGATCGCCGGCCCGCCTGGGTGTGCAATCCAGAAGATGGAGTTCCAGTCGTGGATTCCAAGAGGCTTGAAGGCGTCCTCGAGCGCTTGCTCGATGTTCTCGGAGATAAGCCCGGGCACGTCCTTCAGAAGGTGGATGGTGAGCCCTGCCTCTGTAAGGTGGCCGTTGATGGCATCCTCGGAGCCGGGCAGGATGGTCTGGCTCGCTGATACCAGCTGGAAGAGTGGCTTCTCGAAGGGCTCGTCGGGGTCGGCACCAATGATGGCAGCGGCCGCGCCATCGCCAAAGAGCGCATGTCCGACCAGCGAATCCAAATGGGACTTGGAGGGGCCACGGAATGCCATGGCGGTGATCTCCGAGCAGACCACCAGCACGCGTGCGCCGCGGTTGTTCTCGGCGATGTCTTTGGCCATGCGGAGCACGGTGGCACCGCCGAAGCAGCCTTGCTGGTACATCATGAGGCGTTTGACGGTAGGCGAAAGGCCAAGAAGCCTGGTGAGCTGGTAGTCGGCGCCCGGCATGTCCACGCCGGAGGTGGTGCAGAAGACGACGTGGGTGATCTTCGACAGCGGCTGGCCCCACTCCTTGATGGCCCTCTCTGCCGCCTCTTTCCCGAGCTTGGGGACCTCGACGACGACAATGTCGTGGCGCGTGTCGAGCGACGGCTCCATGTGGGAGCAGAGGCTGGGGTTCTTTTTGAGGATCTCCTCGGTGAGGTGCATGTGCCTCTTCCTGATCGTGGACTTCTCGCACATCCTCTCGAACTTCTCCTTGAGGTCCGGGAGGTGCTCGCTCTTGGTGACCCTGAAGTAGTAGTCCGGGTAGGTGGCCTGGTACACGCAGTTGGCCGGGACGGCCGTGCCGATTGCGAGCACGGTCGCCAGACCCTCCGCCCGCTGTGCCCTTCGCACTTCCTCCAACTTCACCGCCGCCATTGATCAGCACCAGGGAGTACTAGCTAAGTAGCAAGGGCGTGCTAGCAAGGATTTTTTTTTTTTGAAACGGAGGCAAAAGATTTGCCTCTTCAATTAAATAAGGGAGAGAAGAGTTTAGAGTTTTACAACGCACTCACAAATAAGCGGCATGACAATTACTCGTACAATATGATGTTCCCTAGCTTTCTTGCGCCAGCAGTAATCCAAAGTTTAGCATCTTCTAAAATGCTGGATAGGAGGACCGGCGGTGGTGCGCTTTTTCGACGGAATACGCGGGCGTTTCTCTCATTCCAAATGGTCCAAGAAACGAGCATGGTGAGGGAAGCCATTGCGTGGCGGTGAGGGTTGCGGTCGTCGGTTCTTTTTTGCCACCACTCAGTGACGGTTGCTTCTAACTGCCAATCGGAGGTGTCCATGTGCGTGAGCCCAAGCTTCTCGATGATTGATCTCCAGAGCCTAAGTGTGTAGCGACACTTGACAAAGAGGTGTATCCCCGTTTCTTGTTCTCTTTTGCAAAGCGGGCAAGGGCCACAGTTTGGCCACCCACGCTTCTCCAAACGATCGGCAGTCCAAATTCTATCTTGCAAAGCCAGCTAGCAAGGATTTGGAAGGTGCACTTAACGTAAGATTGTATTTCTCAACTCTGGTGATACAACTCACTGGGAGTGCTGCCACTTTATAGAACATGATTTGCTAACGGATTCAATTTTTTTCTACCGGAGTTGAATACACCGACGACTGAGCTTGTTTGTTTTCTTAATTCTGATGGGACGCCTGCAGTTTAGAGAAACTCTACCATAATAGCCGTCTTAAGGAGCACGGTGCAGAAAAGTGTCAGCTTAATTTAGCAGTTGCGGCAATGTTTCCAATTTTAAAAGCAAGAACCAAAAAACAACTCTGCCAGTGAGTTTGCCGTGTTCTGCCCGCGGCAAACAGGACACGGCTGGACCAGGTCGGCAATCATTAAGATTGCTGAGTTCTTATTATAAGAAACTCGACAAAACAAAAATGCAACTACTTCCGAGTACGTAGAAAGGAGAACTCGTCAAAAACAGGGTGGTAGACGAGACGCGCCATTAACGGCGATGCCACATGGCATGCACGTTTGCCGAGTTCCATCTAGGCTGACGTACTACGTGTGTGAGGCCCACACGTAGCATGCCTTGTTTTGCCTAGTTCCATCTGACAAAGAGTTGGCAGATCCTTCGCCGAGTTCCTGGCACGCGGTTTGCGAAGTACCTTTGTTTTGTTGTCGGTTGCCAGCTAGGAGGTCATTGGGGTGGCCAGTTCTCGATTTATGTTCGAGTCAGGGTACTGGTGCTCAGTCCATGAGGTGCACGCGCGATGGACTCCAGGTGTGGAGTTATCCCTAATCATTTACCCCCTGATTTTACCTGATGTTGTTACCTATGTCCGCATGCACCCATCCAATGCTACCCCAATAAAGATTGGTGCGAAGGAATGCAACATGAGAATGGTCGTTGGCATCATGCTTTGCAAATAATTGTGAAAAAAAGTTTAATTGATGGGTTAATCAAAAGCCAAAAAATATGCTTTAAAATCCCATGTTCATCAGAAAATACTAGACATCAATATAAAGGATCTTTTACAGTTATGAAACCATGACTGCTTGATTCGCATAACATAGTATGGTGGACAAGAGATGACATATAAAGACCAAATAGACCATCATGGTTAACTTGATGTTTGCCTAATCCAGAAGAAATGTCCTATTTGTTATACGAGAAACTAGCCAATCTCTAAAGCTAAGCCAGAAGAAACGTCCTATTTGTTATACGAGAAAAGCTACCATCGCAAGCTGCGCCATGGCCGCCGGCATTCCATGACGCAATTACTTGGCTGGCCGGCTGCAACATCCTTCAAGTGCCGATCAAAATTTGAACGATCGATAAAGAGGAAATAAACACTAGTGGCACCAGTAGCCCGCCGGCCGGCCTGCCGAAATGTCCTTCGTCCTTGGTATATATGAGTGTCCTATACCAGTTGGCGTTTTCATCAATCATAGCAGCTTTGACATGAGGAGGCTGGTACTTGACCCATTATCTCAACTATCCAAGCCTAGATGGAAGTTCTCCTTGGATGCACGTCCTTCATTTCCATTTTAAAATTCTTTTTTGCCGTCTTCCGTTAATAATAGGACACATGGAAGCTGATGTGCGTTAGCGATAAACCAACAGCGATAACGAGGCATGGTATAACCATGCTACTTGGGGAAGCAGGGTACATCGGATGAGCCAGCATACCCCCAGATATGTGTCTTTCCACGTCCCAACAGATGAGCTAAAAATTGATGCCACCTTCCTCCTAAAGCTAAATAGTTTCTAAACTATGCTTATGGGACAACCAGTGTAAGATTTGACCTAACGCGTGATTAAAGTTTCATTTTATGTTTCAAAGATTTGCACAATACATGCATTACTAATTTCTTCGAAAACAATATATCTATTATTATTATTATTATTATTATTATTATTATTATTATTATTATTATTATTATTATTACTACTACTATTAAAACGATAGACTATTATTATATTATTAAAACGATAGAAAATGAACGGTGCAGATTTCAAACAATAGTGTTATGATAAATCGACGACAGTGATGAATTGACCTCAACCTGGCAATGCCAGCGATAGGCAAATAGAGTCCACAGTCTACACATTCCATCGGCCAACGCCAACGCCAGCGATAAGCAAACAGAGTCCACACGTCTATCTATTCCATCGGCAAGGCCAGCTTATAAGCAAGGAGTCCATGTATGTGAGGAGTCCATACACGGCCCAAAAAAGGAAAGAAAAAAGTGCCTAAATAGATTCCGCTTTCTACGATGACACAGGAAAGGAAAAGAAGGGATGTCCTCTAGGCGGGGGCCGTGACCCTTAGGGACATTTTTCTTATATAATCACTAGCACATATGCCCGTGCGTTGCAACGGGAGATAAAACTCATGTACACTTAAATTTAATGAGAACTGTATCCGTATGTGCTAACATAACATCATGTGCTTCGAAGAAAATGTCAGTTTTCCCATTCACAAAAACGACCACCAGGGACAGTAGCATCTGGACGTTTTATTCAAAAATCTAAAACAACTGTTTTTAAGCGTAAATTTAGGCATTTTTTCATCGATCGTATTTTATTTATCATGGTGCAATTAATTCCTACCCAATAGAGCCCCCCCTACCCCCAAACGCACGTCATTGTCCTCCTGTAATTATGCAATGCTCAGGAATTCCTTTAATTATCCCATCAAATATAGAGGTTAATTGGACCCTTAGCCGACCATATATAGGGTCTCTTGCGCATCATGCAACGTCATTTGATTTCCTTCTTTAAGGATCTCGCCAATGGCCATCATTTCCTCCTTTAAATTATGCATGCATGTCTCATGAAACTCGTTTAATTATCTCATGCATGTCTCTTCCGTACCAAGAGTAGTCTTTCTTATATCTCATCCCTCGTTATTTCTTTCTGTGACGTTGTTGGGAATCCTTTACTGAGTCTTGACCCATATTAATTAGATGCCCCAAAAAATTTGAATACATATATAAATTAGAGTGATTTTGTGCTTTTTTAGCGTTGTTTTTATATATAGGCTTGCCGGCTTCAATGGTACATAGCCTGGACCATGATTTTTTAGCGTGGTTTTTATTTTTATAAACGGGCTAGCATCAGGTGGGCTGGCTCAACGTGGGCTGTGTGTGACGAACGGGCGTAAACGGACTGGATTTAACGTGCAAAAACAACTCGTACGTACGTACATAGAGCGTCCCCGAATTAATACCACCTCGCTTATATTATATCTTAAATATGAAATCACCTAAGCGGGACGAAACCAAGAATATCACCTTGCTTTATTAGTAGGTAATAGATATAGATATAGATATAGATATAGAAATAAAGAAACTACACGGACATAATCTCTTTCATCACCAAACCAACACGTAAGACGTATCTTCCCTCAAAAAAAAACACGTAAGACGTATCTATACCATATTTGCCTTTTTATTTCTTGCACGAGGTTGCATGTGTAGCACCAAGCAAAACGTGAAACTTGAAACAAAAATAATCCTACACTACCATGACTTAATCCAGGTCTCAGCGTCGTCCAGACTTTTATATTTTGGAGAACAATGCATATATGGATTTTGAAATAAAAAATTACTAAAATAACATTTTTGTTCAGATATAAATACCATATTAATTATATATATGTGTGTAAACAAGAAGTTGGTAGGTTTCTCAAAAAATACTTCCTAGAATCCTTAATATCTAAACTTCAAAATAATTTTTCTATGTAATAAACTACTAAATAAATTATGTATTAAAAACATTATTGGGCGTACAAAGAAAATTCACATATTATGGATGAAATTTAAATAAGAAATAAATTTAGTAAATTATTTCCATATGAACTCTGCCACGTGAATGTTTTTTATGTAGTCGAAGTTAAATATACTATAGAAAAGTATATTGGTCGGATAATATACATATTATGCCAAAAATGAAATATAAAAAATAGAATATTATCGAATTGGTTTCATATATTACTATATGGAAATCATGATTCCTCCAAGTAAAATGGAAAAGTTACAGATGGAAGCGAGAATGAAATCATCCCCGAACATAGCATCATAGATCTGTCGTTCTGCTCATAATCATGGGTATGATAGAGACGAGCCGAATCATTCATTGATGAATTGTTCTCGCCATTGAGTTCACGACGTCCGAGCGGGCCAGGACGTATAACAATGAAGAGATCCAAATAATATATGAAGGCATACATAACAGATCAATCACGCACGACTAAAATAATAAGATTGTGGTGCAAGTGCGAGTCAGTACGGCATACCAAAACATACTATATTGTTACAATAGATGTAAATGTGAGAAGCAAACAATAATAGAGAACACAATTGATTATCACAGTTGTGGTAACTATTAGAATTTTATTCAACATTGGCATGACTAAAGAAATGAAAATTATGATGTGTTTGAATAAGAGAGAATGTTTAAACATGCTACTTTTTGTATCAAATATGTGTCAGAATAAAAAATTATTATGAAACATTGTACAAAGTCTAGCCGCGCAGATGCGCGGTTCACCCTGCTAGTTATTATTATAAGACAGAAGAAAAGGAACGGTGGAGATTTGTTAAACTTCACTTATGGAAATTTAACGGTGGAGATTCATCATCTTATTTACGTAGGCTAGAGTAGATGAAACAAAATTTGTGATACAAAGAGCCTACGTGCAGTTAGGATCCCTATTCAGGTTGTATTTATTTGCCAGAGAGTTTGTATATATTTTATTCAGGTTGTTCACATGCACAACACACTCCCAAACGCACGTGCATATCAAAATTTGCCATGCATATCAGGTTGTTCACATTTGATTCAGGTTGTTCACACAATTTGGGAGTGCATATCGAAATTTGGGAGTGTGTTTGGGAGTGCACAACACACAATTGATTCAGGTTGTTCACATGCACAACACACTCCCAAACGTCTGTAGGCTATGTAAAAAATTAAATATATATTTAAACAAAAATGATAAAATCTGAACATCGAATTTTTGACCATGGCAAATCGAACATGTTTTATGGCAATTTTAGTTGACACGAGTATGGCAACTTAGTATGCAAGCATGGCAATTTTTTGGTAAAAATAAAACTGAGGCCGGATTTGCCATGCATATCAACTAAATTTGCCATGGTCAACAACTATAGATCGCCCACCCGCAAAACAGAAATTGCCACAAAAAACTTCTATTTGCCATGGTCAAATCCCAAACGTTTGGGAATTATCCGTGTCCTATTTAAAAGGAAATAACATGCACCTTATCCTCTCTTACCTAAGGTTGATCGAAAAGGCAGAACAATTGTTCTCTCGATACATTCGTCCTGTGCAGCTCATAGTTTCTGCCGGCAAGATGCAACACCTCCAAACTAGCGGGCACCAACTGGCCGGGTGGCCTACTCAATGCAATAGTAGTACTACCACATCAAACTCCTCAAGCTTAATTATTCGAGAGGGCCGAACTGGTGCAGCATCTACCAAGGGCCGAACAACGAGCCATTCATACTCGGTGAAGACCACGGATTGCTTGCTGTCGCATGCATGCTTGCCAGCCTGACCTCCGACATCCCAATCCAATGGTTGCGTGGATGCACAAAAAGTTCGGCCGCATACAATAACATCAAGTTTGTTTCGCACAAAATAAAAAAGAGACCATCAAGACCGTCAGGGCTGCTTCGGCCACTTCAACTCTGGTCGACTGACCTGTGGTGTCCTCTCGGTGTCTCGCGGCCTCCGAGTGCATGCTAACCATTGGAACCGCTAAGCCTGGGGCCTCCTAGAACTTGATGACCTACACATTAATTATCATGTAGCGTGAGTTTTTCCAAATCCTAATTAGCCGTTGTTTTCTTGATAGCAACATGATCAATTGGTTGCATACTACTATTTCATAGCCAGACTGGGCGGTGCTCCTCTACATGCATGGCACCACGGCCAGTGGCGGAGCGTGAATCAAATATTAGGAGGGGCCAAATGAGTGTATATGGCATAGAAAAGGCTAGGATGATCAGAGACGCCGGATGATTAGTAGAGTAATTAGCAGATAAGCAAGTGTATTTGGTAAATTTTCGTCCTGGAAGGGGGGGCCAGGGCCCGGAATTGTCCCCACTATGCTCCGCCACTGACCACGGCTAGGATGCAGGCCACCGGAGCTCATGGTCGGCGCTGCCATGTTGGGCAGGTGGTCGTTTTACATCTGTAGTTGTACGCGCTCCCGACGGCCACATTTTTCCACATGATGCCGACACACCTTATGTAATCGACTGGCATGCCTTTGCTATCAAGGCCGACAAATCTGGAGTGAAACAATAGAATGCAAGTAGACTCTTGAGCATTGGTGCATCTACATTGGGTTAGTTCTGTATATTTCTTCATGTTCATAATTGCCTAACTTTGTGAGTCATTGTTGATCAACCCATAAATATTATTTAACGATAATGCTAAACACACGGATGTCTACAGACTCCTTCCATCTATTTAAACTGCCCCCCCCCCCCCCCCCCCACGAGATTTTCAGCTAGGGTGGGGTCCCTCCCTCCCCCTTATCCAATCACATTTTGCCAACTGAAACTAACCCTGTAGAAGCCCGTTAGTGTAGCATTACTCATTTTTTAATGGTACTATACCCATAAATCAAGTAGATATAGTCTTGCCAATGATATCGTTTTAACTTGGACTAGAAAATAGTATATTAATTAATTTTTGAGAAAACGATCAAGCAGATTTGTCAAGAAAACTATTATCATAATCTTAAATTATATGTGTAGAAATAAGTCATCTCTACTCCTAATGGAGCAGTTGGTAGTCTCGCTTCCAGGTTTTTTTTCGTCTCACCACTTTCGTCCGGTTTTTTT
Organism: Triticum timopheevii; assembly: GCA_963921465.1. Taxonomy (NCBI): domain Eukaryota; kingdom Viridiplantae; phylum Streptophyta; class Magnoliopsida; order Poales; family Poaceae; genus Triticum; species Triticum timopheevii. Next base: position 21,241,164 of record OY997271.1, read on the forward strand.
TCGTAGGTTAACCGTCGTAGATTTTTTTCGATGTTGGTTTCTCATTCATCGGTTTATTTACCCCTCAGCTCTTTCCTTGCAAATCAGCACTTTCCAAACGTGCACACAATCATGGATCTAAATTTACTAACTTATCCAAATCAACCGATACCTTCCATTATTGCAAATTTCTTTAGGAAACAAATAATAAATTTTAAGGAAACAAATAAAAGATTTTAAAGATGCATCATACTTTACTAACAATCACTAAAAATCAAATCTAAATTAATTAACCTTACCTTAAATCACTCAATCACTTTAATTAGAAAACATTTTCTTTCCTAACTGCACCCCGCTTAGTGTGCACATAACAATCCGAAGTAATTAGAGTCACATGATTGAATCCATTTATTTAGAGCGACATGATTGCGTTCCGGGATGGAGGCCATGATTTCGTCGAGGTCGTTGCTGCCTCCTACACTCAGGGTGTGTCGCCGAGATCGAGGCGAGCATGAGGAGCTGTGGCCACTGCCATGGTCACCCCATCGCAGGGGATGGAGCACGCCGTCGGCCTACAGCTTGTGGAGATCATTGTTGCTCTTCAGGTCGCGTGGTGACCGGATCTTGCCGATGTGTCCCTCCCCGACGACCTCCTCTTCGCCCGGTTGGTCGGCATGGATCTCGCCACTACTGCCCTCAACTTCTCTACCTCGAGCTCGACGGTCAGCCACCATGGATCCCCTAGCTGGAGGGTCACGTGAACCAGCCGTCCTCCCATGCTGCAGCGGCGAGAAGGTGACATGGCTCTCCATACACGAAGAGTGGAGTTCGGTAAAGTACTTATATACTTGGCCTCTACTGCTGATCCATGTACATGGAGAAGAACAGACAACCGCTCATTCATGCTTCGTTCCACTCCTTTGCGCTACATTACTGGAGGTGACATTTTCCTATCTCTCTATGTTGTAACAAGCCTGCTGCCTGCATAGTTAATGGATTTTTTGTTTAAATTTATCGCTGCTTAGTGCTTTGTTGCAATTGTTCACCCAAGATTCTTATATATAATCTGAGCGTATGTAGGCATACTTAGCTTTGCTATTCCATTTTTTCTGGCGCATAGAAATAAGAGTATTGTCCAGGTTAGGTATTCAATTGAGTATGGTATTTGGATTGCTATCAGAATGTCTTTTCTATGCATGTGATTTCTCACATCTGGTTATAATATTTGTGAAGACGTGCATTGCACGTGCACTTGGAAGCGGGCCCGTGGCCCGCGCTGGATTCTTGGAGCTGTGGCTGGTCGATTTACATGAAATTAATTCCCTCAGTTCTGGTGGAAAATATAATACACATAATCCATATTGTTATGCACTAGCGTGTATGTGTGAAATAGATGGATTATGGTCCCGTACCCAATAAGATGGATATGTGTGTGTGTTAGAGAGAGAGGTAGAGGGGGATAGAGAGTGAGGAAGAGGGAGGGAGAGTGTGTGTCTGTGTGTGTGAGGATTTGATGTTAAAAAAGGTCGTCAATGTCGTAATATTGAACTCTTAAAGTTAATGTGGCCCCGTTGCAACGCACGGGCGTTCTTCTAGTATGAAATAATGGTCAAGAATGCATATGATTGAAGTGAACATTACATGCTTAGGAGAAGGGATCGGGGAATCCCACCACCCTACAATATACATTCATATAACTTCTTATTTATACATTATTTTCTAAATACAAAGTTGTTGATTATGCTCAGGGGCAAATTGATACTACATATCTCTTCACAAATGGGTTGAAGGTGTGTGCGCCTCTTCCTTTTCTTTCTAATCTGAACCTCTCCCTTTTCTCGCTTCTGCCAAATCCAAACACTAATAGGGACTCCATACTTCCATCCTTATGGAGTCATGTGCTGGGACGACGGTGGAGGCGATTGATGCAGAGCTAACGAAGAAGCAGCTGTTAACAACAAGCATGAGTGATCCACACATACATCCATGTATTGCCACCTAAGAGCTTTAACACAGATTAATTGGTAAATACTGTTGTTCTACTTTGATAACTGATTTCTGACTAATTCCTATGTTATAATATTCTTCTTGAATTTAACGGTTAATGCTAGTGGTAATTTACAACTAGCAAAAAAATAGAAGTAGCAAATCATGTCAATTAATGCACTAAGTAAATGGGACACCTAAAGTAATATGAGCAGGATATTCATTTAATCAAAAAACACAACTGCAACGAACAATGCCAAGGTACACAGGTAAATGGGACACCTAAAGTAATATGAGCAGGATATTCATTTAAGCATGCCAACCATTCATATACTATCGAATTATTTACAGAAAATATAAGACCATACAAACATTAAGCATCACCCACGTATACACCCTTTAAGCAACATCATATGCGCTGAATAATAGATATTGTTGGATAAGGCTGGTCGTAATGGTAGTATCATAGGTAGTATCATGCATGCCAACTAGGCAATTTTGATGAGGTGTCATAACATTAAATGAAGAAAGAGAGGGTGTAGTATCATATCATGATACGTATCATATTAAATGCTATGCTACTTTGTGTCATGCATGGCAATAAATAGAGTACTACATGATACTAATATATGATAGTTTGCATTAGGGAGGTAGTATCATACACTAGTATCATATGCATGATACTAGTATATGATACTCCCCATTACAACCAGCCTAAGCAAGCTACGGGTGGACTTCGATGAGGGACCGCATTCCCAAGACGTTGTGAATTTTGTAGTGACTAAATCCGGCTTCCATGAACATCTTATGCCAGTTGTGCTCCTCCCTTGCTTTACCATTAAATAACATCATCATGGCCAAATCCATGCTGACCTGGGCTTCAAGCATTTTGTGTGAGGGTGATCCAACGACGGTATCAATGATTATCACCTTGCCAGCTTTGGCTCCATGGGAAATGGCTTGTCTACATCGCGTGAGGATCTTCACGCAGTCCTCATCGCTCCAGTTATGCAGCACATGCTGCCAAATGGATCAACCATAAGTAACCTTAGTTTAAAATTGCGACACTTATTGTGAATCAGGGAAAGTAGGAATCAGATGATGTCATTAATTAGTAAGAAGTGAAGTTACTTAGTACCATGATATACCTTAAGCAGAACAGCATCAGCGGGAGGCACAAACTCCATCATGTCACCAGCAACGAGCTCAACTGTGCCATCAGTCGAGATTCCTTCTATCACCTGTGGGAGTTCCAACACCGAGCACTTGACCCGTGGGAAAGCCTCAGCGATGGTCCTCGCCATGGTGCCGTTCCCACCAGCAACGTCGACCAACGACGTTATCCCGGCGAACACCTCGCCGCATTCACGGACAACAAGAGCGGCGATGAACTTGCTGGTGGCACCCATCGCCTCGTTGAACAACGCATTGAATTCGGGATCACGGCTACCAACGCCATACAAGCTCCCACCATGTGCCATCGTGAACGGCGAACCCATCGTGGCTCCCTCCTCCTCGCTCAGGAGCCACTGGTGCAGCAGTAAGGAGGCCGACACGAACAAGTCGGTGGTGTCCAGGAGCACGCACAGCGACATGCATGAGCTGCCTTCCACCAGGAGACGAGAAACCGTGTTGAGGTGGTAAACCGTGGTTGGTGCCCCATCGCCGTCGGCTGGTGCTGATGCGGCAGGGACAACATCCTCGGCCGTGAAGATCCCTGCCGCAGCCAGCATGTTCATGAGGCGACACAGGTAGGGGCCTTTGCTTGGATGGAGGGGGACGGCGGAGAGCAGCTCGGGCAAGGAGGCGGCGCCACCGCAGCGGTGGAGGACATCAGCGATTCCAAGCTTCACGACACTGTTCAGTGCCATGGACTTGACGTACGCAAAGGTGTGGCAAAAGAGCTCGGCATCGGCTTGCAGAAGCTCAGCTTTTGAGGTGGCTACCATGGGCATTGCTGTGGTTTGATCCATTTCCCTTAATTTTGCTATAGGTATTACGAATGGACATCTGCAGTGAGGGCTACGGCTGATTTATAGGACTGATAGCACCACACGATCATAAGAGGGGCAAATGGACAGCTGGGTAGGGGAAGGAGGCGCGACCTAATAATTAACAAAAACACTCATTTGCTACCGATGACGGTAGCTGCTCATGCTGGACACGATCGACAAGCGGCCATGATCCATGACACACATGTTATTTTTGAAACAACAACCTACGCACATGTATTCACCTACTAGACTTTGCTGCGGCGACTTACCATTAAAAACACTAGAGGACACCCCATGCATTGTGGCGGGAATTTGTATAAAGCGACTATAATACACACAGAAAATCTTAAGCAGAAGCAATCTCTAAAAGATAATATCATCGTAGAAAAAAAATTAGGTTCAAGATCACTAACATTAGGACCTCAAAATTCATGCCTTAATATTTTTTACTGACCACACAGAACATAATATATTTTTCCATTTTAGTGAGTAGAAAACTACAAACTACCTAAGCGTAACAATATCACTCACAGAATACACAAATCAGATGCTGAAGTTCTTTTGTAGCAGTTGTGTTTCAGTTCACCATCTAGGCAGATGTAATATGTGTGTGAGGCCCACGCGTGGCATGCCTTGTTTTGCCTAGTTCTATCTGACAAAGAGTCGACAGATCTTTCGCCGAGTTCCTGGCAGGCGGTTTGCTAATTACCTTCGTTGTGTTGTTGGTTGCCAGTTAGGAGGTCATTGGGGAGGCCGGTTCTCGTACTTTTTTTGGCAGGTGATTGGCAACACCAGTTGTTTTTTCGTAGTGTGTTTTGAGCTGAGCCGTTCAGCGACTTTGAGCTTAACACTTTCGTGTCGTCTTGTCTTCTAAAGCTAACGAATGGTTGTGCTGTCGAAGAATGTTATACTGGCTCGAACAGTCACTAGATGATTGCTATGTAAATCGCCTTCTAAACGATCTGCACCCGGAATTGTAATAATATCGGTTTTTTATTATGTCAAGGTGTGAAGGATGACCATCATATATAAATGTGTAGTATGCAGTAACAATCACATTTAAACTCACTGTTATTTTCAAACTTCCAACATGAAGAAAGCCGGGCCATGATCTGGGGATCGCGAGCCCCCTCGCGCGTGAAGTTCTACTGCTGGCTGCCAGTTCAGAGGCGTATCCACACGCGGGACGTCCTACTCCGGAAATGCATCGTCTCGGCGAAGGAGGCCAGTTGCCCGATGTGCTCTGCGACTCCAGAAACGGCTGACCACATGCTCTTTGCCTGTCCATTTGCGTGTGATTTCTGGTGAAGGGTTGGTGTGGACGTCATCGATGTCGTAGTGAACAGGCTGGCGGTCCTAGTGACGACGGTGGCCTCGGTCGTCGAGTTCGCCATGTTGTGTTGCTGGCAGCTTTGGAAGCACCGGAATGCGGTCGTTTTTCAACGACAACAGCCATCTCTTGCTCGGGTGTTCGGGTGCTATCGGTAGGACGCCGCGTTGTGGCAAGGACGGTTCCCAGTAAATCGTAGGCCGCATGTGGACTCTTGGCTGTGTGCCCTCTCCCCCTAGCATGTGTTAGCCGTGAAATCCCATGTTAATCAGAAAATACTAACCATAAACAATTATGAAACTATGACCACTTGATCCGCGTAACATAGTATGGCATTTTGCGCGATGCTATGCATTGGCCGGCCTGCCGAAACGTCCTTCATCCTTGGTGTATATGAGTGTCCTATACCAGTTGGCTTTCTCATCAATCATGGCAGCTTTCACCTGAGGAGGCAGCTACGTACTTGACCCGTTATCCAAAACAATCCAAGCCTAGATGGAAGTTCTCCTTGGATGCACGTCCTTTGTTTCTGTTTTTAAATTCTTTTTGGCCGACTTCCGTTGAAAATAGGACACATGGAAGTTGATGTGCGTTAGCATATACCAATCTTGAGTTTAGACGCCAATACAAATTTCTCCTTCAGCGATAAAGCAACAGCGATAACAACGCATGGTATCGCCATGCTACTTGGAGAAGTAGGGTACATCGGATAAGCCAGCATACCCCCATGATATGTGCCTAAACTTTGCTTATGGGACAACCAGTGTAAGATGTGACATTTTTTTTGATAAACAGTGTAAGATGTGACCTAACACGTGATTAAAGTTTCATTTCCAGTTTCAAAGATTTGTAAAATGTATGCATTACTAATTTCTTCCAAAACATTCTACTATATATTAAAAATATTTGACTGGCTCATCAGAAAAAAGATCAATATGCTGGAAAAATCCACAAAAATCTGAAATATCGGACTGTATACTTAATAGACCAGAAAAAAGATAAATACGAAAGAAAATAGGAAATCAGAAATATCAGACCATACATTTAATAAACTGAATTTCTATAACCATTAGATTAGTTTAAAGTGGATAAATTGCCTGCCACTGCCATTATAAAAAAATAGTTTCATCCGCCATCAAAAAAAAGAAGCACGTGGATTGATGCATTTTGGGCGATGCTATGCATTGGCTGGCAGATATTATAAGAAGATCGATAGCCTCGCTGGCCATTGGATGGAGATGTACATGGCCATCCGATCTACCCACATGATCAACAAACTTTGCAAGAAATTTGTTGCTGAAGTATTTTCTGCAACTGAGGTCTTGTTGCAAGAATTTTTAAAATTGTTTTTCCTTTGAAACTGTTGCAACTAGAGCCTTTTTGCAACAAGAGTCTTGTTGCAAAAACACTTTGTTGCATAAAACGAAAATCGAGTCTCCCAATCCACTCATTAGGGCCGGCGACGTGCGCCACTGGTAATCGTGAAAGATGAACACACCGCCCGTGGTGACCTCCTCGTCTAGCAGGAGTGCCTGGCGCCTGCGATGTCAGGGACAACCGAGGGCGGAGGCAGCCAAGGCATCTATCTTGCGGATCCGACGGCTTGGGAGCGGTCTTCGGGCGGCCGGTGAAGAGACGACCGAAGACAGAGAGAGGGTTGGACCGGCGAGGAGGAGAGGATGAGGAGGATATATGGGGAGGACCACCAACAGAGGAGAGGAAGGAGGAGAGCTTGCTCGTCCGTGGCGGCGTGGACGTGTCTGGTGGCCACTACTGGGAAAGGGCTTATAGGTGAACCCCAATGAGTGACTGGCGCGGCGTAGCACCCACCACTGCTACCTTGGATAAATAACACTGGCGGGTACCTAGATGCGCCGCCACTGCTACAGTCACGACAGTGTCGGGCATTTCTCTATACCCGCAACAGGTGAACTCCCTTCAGGATCCGCGCTTGGTTGAAAACTATAGGGGCGGGCGGTGAGAATGTCCCGCCACTGTTCTGTCAGTGTCCTGTGGAGGGCATCCCATAGCGCCCGCCACACACATCTTTGGGCAACTCGCGCAAGAATGGTTAAAAAATTCCGAAAATATGCTATGACGGGCCTCTGGGCCGCCAGCTAGCCCTCCCCCACAAAAAATCCTCCGTCACGGCCCCACTAAGTCAAATCCCCTTCTCTGGCATTCGCCCCCTTCGTCTCGCGCGATGCGTCTTCTCCCACCGCCGTCTCTTCCCCATCATCGAGCTCGTCCACGCCTCTCCCGCCGGTATGTCCCAAACTCCCTCATTCTCCTCCTTCTAGGGAGCTGCCGCTGCTACTTCTTGAGCTTGCGTTGGTTTTTCCCTTGAAGAGGAAAGGGTTATGCAGAAAAGTAGAGAAAAGTATTTTCCTCAGTTTGAGAACCAAGGTATCAATCCAGTAGGAGACAACAAACAAATAACTGAATACCTGCACAATCAATCAAACAACTTGCAACCAACGCGATAAAGGGGTTGTCAATATCCCTTCACGGTTACTTGCAAAAGTGAGATCTGATAGAGATAGATAAACGATAAAGTAAATATTTTTGGTATTTTTGGTTTATAGATCGGAAAGTAAAAGATTGCAAGAATAGTAGATCGGAAACTAATATTGTAGATCGGAAACTTGTATGATGGAAAGTAGACCCGGGGGCCATAGGTTTCACCAGAGGCTTCTCTCAACATAGCAAATAATATGGTGGGTGAACAAATTACTGCCGAGCAATTGATAGAAAAGCGCAAAGTTATGACGATATCTAAGGCAATGATCATGAATATAGGTATCACGTCCGTGTCAAGTAGACCGAAACGATTCTGCATCTACTACTATTACTCCACACATCGACCGCTATCCAGCATGCATCTAGAGTATTAAGTTCATAAAGAACGGAGTAATGCATTAAGTAAGAAGACATGATGTAGAGGAATTAACTCAAGCAGTATGATGAAAACCCCATCTTTTTATCCTCGATGGTAACAATGCAATATATGCCTTGCTGCCCCTACTGTCACTAGGAAAGGACCCCACAAGATTGAACCCAAAGCTAAGCACTTCTCCCATTGCAAGAAAAATCAATCTAGTTGGCCAAACTAAACAGATAGTTCGAAGAGAATTACAAAGATATCAAATCATGCATATAAGAATTCAGGGAAGATTCAAATAATATTCGTAGATAAGCTAATCATAAATCCACAATTCATCGGATCTCGGCAAACACACCGCAAAAAAGTATTACATCGAATAGATCTCCAAGAACATCGAGGAGAACATGCTATTGAGAATCAAATAGAAAGAAGAAGCCATCTACCTACTAGCTATAAACTCGTAGGTCTGTGGTAAACTACTCACACTTCATTGGAAGGGCAATAGAGTTGATGTAGAAGCCCTCCGTGATCGAATCGCCCTTTGGAAGGACGCCGGAAAAGGCCCCTAGATGGGATCTCACGGGTACAGAAGGTTGCGGCGGCGGAAAAGTGTTTTTGTGGATGCCCCTGTTGGTTTGGGGATATATGGGAATATATAGGCGAAAGAAGTGCGTAGTATGCTCCAGGAGTCCAAAAATAATATTATTAGTATGCTCATTACATTTTTTTCGTTTTAATATCAAATCTAAACATTAAATAGTTAAGGGACCAAAAGTAAATTTATCTATAAAATTACTTGATATTGATATGTGTCTTTCAGGCGAATATGTGTAAATTTTGGGAGTATCGGTGGCTGGTTATATTTCTGAATAAGAGAAAGATAATTTATATTAGTAACATAAATAATAATGTTGCCATAACAGCTCACATGTTTAAACCTCATGTTTAGTTGCAGATCTTAAAGATGTGTGATATTACATCTTATAAGTATTTTTTATCAATCTAACCAATTCAAATTCTGTCCATGAACCTTCAGTGATATCAAGTATACTTCTGATCATAATTACTTGAAACATCTCATACCATCATTATTCTACAGATTGTAAAAAATCTTTTGTTTTTCCTATGCTAAATCAAACAAACACAAATAGGATTTGAATGGGCATGACAATCAAATCCTATGTTTTTCCTATTCATGTGTCAATCCAATAATTAAAAGAGGCCCTGCAACCTAGGATTTGTTCCATATGGTAAAAATGTGAATTATTTTTATCAATCGGTATAATGTGTCAGAAATATTAAAATAGAGGATAATGAGTAACCGTTGTTGTACCTTGGGATAATTCCTGTCAAAACTCAATGTCAAAGAAATTAAAATAAACTCTTTCCATCAAGGTATAATTTATTCTCATAGTCTTTGCGCCAAACTATGGACACAACCAAATGCGTACGATAAAATTTGTGGCATCATTACCGGAAATAGGGCTAGCAGACCATACAAACTTTAAGCATCACCCACGTACATATGATGTGGAAAATGTAAGCAAGTATATATAGATATTGTTGGATAAGCAAGCTACGGATGGACTTCGATGAGGGACCGCATTCCCAAGACGTTGTGAATTTTGTAGTGACTAAATCCAGCTTCAATGAACATCTTGTGCCAGTTGTGCTCCTCCCTTGCTTTACCATTAAATAACATCATCATGGACAAATCCATGGTGACCTGGGCTTCAAGTATTTGGTGTGAGGGTGATCCAACGACGGTATCAATGATTATCACCTTGCCAGGTTTGGCTCCGTGGGAAATGGCCTGTCTACATCGCGTGAGGATCTTCAAGCAATCCTGATCGCTCCAGTTATGTAGCACGTACTGCCAATCGGATCAACCATAAGTAATAACCTTAGTTTAAAAAATTGCAACACTTATTATGAATCGGAAGGAGTAGGAATTAGATGATGTCATTAGTAAGAAGTGAAGTTAATTAGTACCATACCTTAAGCAGAACAGCATCAGCGGGTGGCACGAACTCCATCATGTCACCAGCAACAAGCTCAACGGTGCCATCGGGCGAGATTCCTTGTATCACATGTGGGAGGTCCAACACCGAGCACTTGACACCTGGGAAAGCCTCGGCGATGGTCCTCGCCGTGGTGCCGTTCCCACCGGCAACGTCGACCAAGGACGTTATCCCGGCGAACACCTCGCTGCATTCACGGACAGCAAGGGCGGCGACAAACTCGCTGGTGGCACCCATGGCCCCGTTGAACAAGGCATTGAATTCGGGGTCTCGACTACCGACGCCATACAAGCTCCCACCATGCGCCATCATGAACGGCGAGCCTGTCGTGGCCCCCTCCTCCTCGCTCACGAGCCACTGGTGCAGCCGTAAGGAGGCCGACACGAACAGGTCGGTGGTGCCCAGGAGCACGCACGGCGACATGCACGAGCTGCCCTCCACTAGGAGACGGGAAACCATATTAAGGTGGTACACCGTGGTGGGTGCCCCGTCGCCACCGGCTGGTGCGCCAGGAACATCCTCGGCCGTGAAGATCCCTGCCGCAGCCAGCATCTTCATGAGGCGATGCAGGTAGGGGCGTTTGCTTGGATGGAGGGGGACGGCAGAGAGCAGGTCGGGCAAGGAGGCGGCGCCACCGCAGCGGTGGAGGGCATCGGGGATTCCGAGCTTCACGGCACTGTTCAGTGCCATGGACTTGAGGTACGCAAAGGTGTGGCTAAAGAGCTCTGCATCGGCTTGCAGAAGCTCAGCTTTTGAGGTGGCTACCATGGGCGTGGCTGTGGTCTGATCCATCTCCCTTAATAATTTTGCTATTGCTATTGGGTATGAACATCTGAAGTGAGGGTTACGGCTTATTTATAGGAGTGATAGCACCACACAATCATAAAAGCATCTCCAATAGATGAGTAGATGTAAAAATAATTAACTTTTACATCTTCGGGGCCTAAAAAGGCATCTCCAATAAGACGATGTACATGTAAAAAAAATACATCGCTTGCTTCAAGTGATGTAAAATACAACACTTAGAAATACAAATTTACATCTCCAACTGCCAGAGATGCAAACCCAGATGCAAAACGGCCAGTCGCACACCAACCCAACCATCCTAAAGTTTCCCCTTCCCTCCCCAATTGGCCGCCTACCTCGATCTGCCGCTGCGTCGCCGCCTACTGCACCCCGTTCAGTGGCGGAGCTAGGGAAGAAATGATGGAGGGGCGAAAGGTAATTACACCAATCTTGAGGGGTGCAAAGACTATACTTTTTCTAATTAAGCACTCCCCAAAAAAAATCCTTCACACAATTTGTCTATGTTGGGGGGGGGGGGGGGCATGGCCCCTGTAGACATACATGTAGCTCCGCCAGTGACCCCGTTGCCGGCAAATCCGGCCTCCCCAACGCAGACGCCACCGGATCCACCGCCCACCGCCTCTAATCACCCCGAATCGCCGCTATTTTGCCACTACACCGTCGCCCGCCGTTCGTCCTCAATCTTGGACGCCGTCCCGCCACTCGTCGTCAAGCTCGGCCGTCGCCCCGCCACTCGTCCTCAAGCTCACTAGCCGCCCCGCCGCTCGTCTCCAAGCTCGTCCGCCGCCCCGCCGTTCGTCTCCAAGCTCGGCTGCGGCTCCGCCGCTCATCCTCAAGATCGGCCGTCGCCGTTCGTCCTCACGCTCGGTTGCCGCCGCTTGTCTTGATCCACCGCCGCCATGCCACCGAACTAGTTTTACATCATCTATTATAAATCATCTGTTGGAGCATAGTTTTACATCAAATATACATCATCAGTTGACTCTTTTTTGAAGATGTAGAAAGAACTTTTTAGTGATGTAAATTATACAACGCCTATTTTTACATCTCTAAATATACATAATCTATTGAAGATGCTCTAAAATAGGCAAACAGTGTGCTGGGAAGGGGGAGGGGGCGACTTAGTAATTAACGAAAATACTCATTTGCTCCACACGATCGACAAGTGGCCATGAGTCATGACAGACTTGTTCTTTTGTAAACAACAACCTGCGCACATGCTCTCACCTACTAGGCGTCAAAACACTGCAGATGACAAGGCCCCTGCAACCGCCATGTGGCAAATTCTGGAATGCAAACGACCGGGCATTTCTTGTTCGGCGCCTTAAGGTGCATTATGTTAACTGGCGCTGAAAGCGCTCTTACCTGAGCCAGCCCATTTATAATTTTATTTCTTTAAACTCCCAAAAAATGTGCAAGCAACAAGTTTCAAACAAGCAACCTCTTCACTCGAAGAAAAGCGCACCAACCACTTGGCTGCTCCACCCGTTGTGTTATAGTACTTGCTTTTTTTCCTTCTTTTATTCGTTTCTTCAGTTCGTATTTTTTTCTCCGGACATTCATTTGTATTTTTTTTGTTTTTTTCTGTCTTTCTTATTTTTATTTTCTCTTAAATGCCGGGGATTCTTTCCAAATCAATAGTTTTCCCCCCAAAATTCACGAAGTTTTACTCAAATTCATGAACATTTTTTCAAAATCGATGGACTTTTTTCTATTATGTGAATTTTTAAAAATTCGAGGAACTCTTCTGCAAATTCGATGATTTTTTTTCAAAGACAAAGAAATTTCAAATTTATTAACATTTCTTTCAAATTTGTGAACATTTTTTCAAAATTAATGAACTTTTCTGCAACTTCATGGACAAAATTTAAAATTCCATGAACATTTTTGAATTCAGGTTTGCTTTTAATTCTATGAATTTTCGGTATATGTTTGTTTTCGTATTTATTCAGAAGTCAATTGTGAACCGGTAAACTGTCGCGAATAAAAATAACTACATTTTTTACGGGTTGCATTTTAAAGATAAAAGGAGTCTAGCACATTAGGTGTGATAGGCGACTTGGTCAATGCGTTCGTTGTTAAAATTGGAGCATCGTGTTTTGAATCATGGTATGCACACCCTTTTTTGGGTATTTAAACGGGAAAAAAAGTAGTAATGGGTTGGCCCACTATGCGTTGCAGTGAGCACCGGTGTGGTTCTACAACCACGCATTTAAGGCCCCTCCCAATGCTCCACGTAGGCAAAAAATCTGATGTGGCAAGTTATTTAAGAGGAGAGAGATGAGTGTGGTGACCCAAGGAAGAAACAATGCTAAACGCGTGAACCTAGGCAAACATTTAAAGGAAGGAAGCCCACCAATACATGAAGAGCTTTAGTTGTCAAATCATTAAATGAAGCAAGCTTAGCAACCATAAGCTAACCACCTATACATTGGGAAGTATAGTTGCTAAGCTATTTAATGTGCTTACATCTAAGCACCCATGCATTGCTAGCAGCCTAAACAGTCACTTTTTGCAGGCTAGCCCCACAAATCGAGAATCCAGCACGCCCATGGGCCGCTTGGCTGTTAGACAAAAAAAATCATTTGCCTTGATAAAAAGACAAAAGTTATTGTCTGACCGTACCCTAATACCTACTCCCTCCGTTCCAAAATAATTGTCATTCTAGCCATCTCAAATGGACTACAACATACGGATGTATGTAGACATGTTTTAGAGTGTAGATTCACTCATTTTGCTCCGTATGTAGTCACTTGTTGAAATCTCTAGAAAAACAATTATTTCGGAACGGAGGGAGTATTTCTATTTCCCGCCTTTAGCATTGTTTTCTACTATTCTGGCAAGAGAAAAAAACTCACTGTAGGGCCTGTTACTTGCACTGGTGGCCACTTTAGTCCATGGTTAGAAATACCGGGAATACAGTCACTAAACTTGCTTGAGGGGGTCATCTATGGTCCAAAGTACGGTTTTCTCTTCGTATTCGCTGATCTGGCCCTAGTCAACCTCTACCAAGTGTGCGCTGACTACCACAGCTAGCCTGGCTTGAATACGCACGCACGCAGGGTTTTATTTTTTTGCGAAGTAACCTGGTCGGACCGAGCCACCCGCTGCCCTCTCTCGCTCTCTGCTCTCCCCAACCCTAACTCCCAAACTCCGTCGCCGCCACCGCCCTCCGTCACCGCATCCATTGCCGCCGCCCTCCGTTGACTACAGGAACTCCATCCGTCGGTGTGGCCGCCATAGTCCTCATGTCATCTTCGAGCTCTGTTCGATCTGGGCTACATGACCGCTCCATTGTAGTTCCATTGATCCAGTGCCCGGATTGTGGCGACCAGGTCAAGTTCTACCGCTTTGGCACCGACGAGCACGACGGGTGGGTCTTCTACAGGTGCACCAAACACCAGGTCAAGTTCCTCTGCCTTGATATGTTCGATTTTAAGCATTTCTTGGACTGCCATGGGGCAACTTCTGGACTGCAAACGACCGAGCATTTCTTGTTCGGCGCCTTAAGGTGCATTCTGTTAACTGGCGCTAAAAGCGTTCTTACCTGGGCCAGCCCATATACAATTTTATTTCTTTAAATTCCCAAAAAATGTGCAAGCAACAAGTTTCAAACAAGCAACCTCTTCACTCAAAGAAAAGCGCACCAACCACTTGGCTGCTCCACCCGTTGTGTTATAATACTTGCTTTTTTCCTTCTTTTATTCGTTTCTTCAGTTTGTGTTTTTTTCTCCGGACATTCATTTGGTTTTTTTATTTCTTATTTATTTTTGTCTTTATTCTTTTTCTTTTTTCTTAAATGCGGGGATTCTTTCAAAACAATGGGTTTTCCCAAAAATTCATGAACTTTTACTCAAATTCATGAATATTTTTTTAAAATTGATGAACTTTTTAAAATATGTGAATTTTAAAAAATTTGAGGAACTCTTCTGCAAATTCGATGAACTTTTTTCAAAGTCAAAGAAAATTTCAAATTTATTAACGTTTCTTTCAAATTTGTGAACTTTTTTCAAAATTGGTGAACTTTTCTTCAAATTTATGAACAAATTTTAAAAATTCCATGAACATTTTTGAATTCAGGGTTTTTCGAATTCAACAAGTTTTCGGTATATGTTGGTTTTCGTATTTATTCAAAAGTCAATTGTGAACCGGTAAACTGTCGCGAATAAAATAGGAAAATAACTGTGTTTTACGGGTTGCATTTTAAAGATAAAAGGAGTCTAGTACATCAAGTGCGATAGGCGACTTGGTCAATGCGTTCGTTGTTAAAATTGGAGCATCGTGTTTTGAAGCATGGGGTGCACACCCTTTTTTGGGTATTTAAACGGGAAAAAAGAAGTAGTAATGGGTTGGCCCACTATGCGTTGTAGTGAGCGCCGGTTCGGTTCTACAGCTACGCTTTTAAACTAGAGCTCCTAATTGGCGCTTTCAGCGCCGCTGAGCGCTCCTGGCGCTCACGCCCGACGCCTAGCGGGCCGGCCCAGCGACGTTCTCAAAAAACAAACACGAAGGAAAAGAAAAAAATTCGGCATCAATAGTAGATTTTTTTTTGAGACAATTCCACGAAGCTTTATTAATTCGTCACAATGTTTACAGGGACGGACGGAAGATTCCCTGGATGCCCCAGCCAAACATGGCGGCCAGCTCCTAGGGTAAGTGCATGCTTCGCTAAATTGTGAGCTTCAAAATTTGAGCTCCTTCGTTCATGAACTATATTACAAAAAGTAAAGGAAAGAGAATGGCTTATAATCTCTTGAACTATAGCCCCATAACTCGACAAGTTTTTCTTCTGAATATCGTCAACCACCACCTTGCAGTCCGATGCCACATGAATTCTTTGGGCATAGAGATCATCGGCTAGATCCATAGCTTCTCTAATTGCCAAAGCTTCAAGCGTTGTTGGGTCCGCAATATATCTGAAGACAATGGCAGAAGCGCCCATATAGCCACCTTGTTGGTCCCTGCAGATAACTCCAATCGCCCCAAAACCACGGCGTGATGCCGCCGCATCAACGTTCAGCTTTGCACATCCGGCCTCTGGTGGAATCCAGCGGGCCATGTGCTGCGGTATGGCACTGCTAGTTCGTGCGGCTGGAGCTCTTTCTTTGATCACCTGTGACTCTGATAAATAAGAGTTGATAAAACCTTGTACTGTATGTGGTGACTGAAATATAGCTTCATGAATGGCCTTTCTCCTTGCTCCCCAGATCGCCCATAGTGTCACCACCAGCCGAACAAAATCATCATTGGCTAGTATTTCATGTAAGGCAAACAACCAATCCTTTGCACTTTCCTCCAAGTGGCCACTCATAGTCTCCACTATATTATCAGGTGCGAGCGCCCACACGCTCCCTGCCATCGGACAAGAGAGTAGAGCATGCCGCCATGTATCGCGGGCCCCGCACAGCAAACATGTCTCTGTCGTAGCCATATTCCGATGGTTGAGCAGAACCCTGCAAGGTATAGATTGTCTTGCGAGTCGTCAAACAAAAACTCGCAATTTGGAGGGAACTTTAATGTGCCATGTTGATGTCCAATGATTGCTCTCTGATTGGGAGGCCGAAGTGCTAGCTTCCTGTTCAATCCAACTCTCTCTACTAAGCTTTGTACGTATGATCATTCGGTATGCCGACCGAACTGTGAAGATGCCACTGCTTTCCTCATGCCAGGCCCAGAAATCTGAAATTATTCTTGTACACAAAGGTATTTTGAGGATCTCCTCCGCATCAAAACGTGTGAAGACTGTTCTGATCAAGTTCTCGTTCCAAGCAGCGGTTGAGGTATCAATGAGCTGACTCACCATAGCCGGTGGGTTAGTCACCAGAGATGTGATAGGCCTTTTGAAATTATCCCGAGGTATCCAATTATGTGTCCATATGCCCGTACTTGTCCCATCTCCGATTCTGCGTATGATTCCCTGTGCCAAAATGTCACGCCCATCCAACATCGCCCGCCAAATCTGAGAAGGGTGGGACCCCAACTCGGCGTCTAGAAGATTACTTCCCGGAAAGTATATGGCTTTGAGCATTCGGGCACTCAAGGACGTATCATTGGTCATTATGCGCCATGCTTGTCTAGCAAGGAGCGCCAAATTAAAGATCTCTAAGTCCCGGAAACCTAAACCTCCGAGGTGTTTTGGTCTTGTCAACACGTCCCATGCCACCCAACTTGGCTTTCTTCTTCCTTGCTTCGAGCCCCACCAGAACTGGCGTATGATTGAAGTGATGTTCTCACACAGTCCTCGGGGGAGTCTGAAACATGACATAGAGAATACCGGAATAGCTTGTGCCACCGATTTGATTAATATTTCCTTCCCTGCCGCTGATAAAAGCTTCTCCATCCATCCTTTAATTTTCTCCCATACTCGATCTCTTAGATATTTAAAGGTCCCATTCTTGGATTGGCCAACATCAGTAGGCATCCCTAGATAACGTTCACTGAGAGATTCATTATGGACCTGCAAAGAATTCTTCACTGCTTCTCTGACCGGCCCAGGACACCCCTTACTGAAGAAAATAGAGGACTTTTCATGATTAATTCTCTGTCCTGATGCATTGCAATATGTATCCAACAGGTTTGACACTTCAACTGACCCCTCCACATTGGCCTTGAAAAGCAACAGGCTGTCATCTGCAAACAAAAGGTGATTAATGGTGGGCGCCGAGGGAGCCACCTTAATACCTGCTAAATTTGATGACTGAGAACTGGATTTCAGGAGGCACGAAAGGCCCTCTGCTGCAATCAAGAACAAGTAAGGAGAAATTGGGTCTCCCTGTCGGATTCCTCTTGATGGTTTGAAAGCATCAAGCTTCTCACCATTGAACAACACGGAGAAAGAAACTGAGGAGACCATACTCATAACAATATCAATCCATTGCCGTGCAAAACCAAGCTTGGCCATTATCGCTCTTAGGTAGGACCACTCTAATCTGTCATAGGCTTTCATCATGTCCAACTTCAGAGCACAATAGCTGTTACTTTTTGATTTTGTCCGTTTCATAAAATGCAAACACTCATAAGAAGATATGATGTTATCTGTAATCAGTCTACCCGGGACAAAGGCCGATTGCTCCTCCGAAATAATGTCAGGCAAGATAACTTTCAGTCTATTTGCAACTACTTTTGAAGCAATCTTATAAAGAACATTGCATCAACTGATGGGCCGGAACTGAGCTAAAATTGTGGGGTTCGTTACCTTGGGAATAAGAACAAGAATTGTGTCATTGATGCATTCGGGGCTTTCCTGTCCCCTAACAATCCTCAAAACTATCTTGGTGACCTCTTCCCCACAAATATCCCAATGTCTTTGGTAAAAATGAGCCGGAAAGCCGTCCGGTCCGAGTGCCTTGGTGGGAAACATTTGGAACAAGGCAGTTTTAACTTCTTGACTGGTATAGGGCGCACATAATGTCTCATTCATTGCTGTTGTTACCTTTCTGGGAACATGCGCCAAGACTCCGTCCATATTCTGGACTCCTTCTGAAGCATACAAATTCTGGTAAAACGTATTTGCCATTGCCTTCAACTCTGCCGGGTCACTTATTTCCACCCCTAAAGAATTCTGTAGAGCCTTTATCATATTCTTTTTCCTCTTGAGACTAGCACGCAGATGGAAAAATTTTGTATTCTTGTCCCCCTCCGTGAGCCATTCCAACCGTGCCCTTTGTCGCCACATAATTTCTTCGCGGTGGTACATCTCAATTAACTTCTCATTGATTTTTAGTTCTACATGAGACGGCGCCATCCTTAGTGGGTCATTACGCAGCTCCTCCAACATCTGCTTCAATTTTTTAATTTCCTTCCGCACACTTCCGAAAGTATCATTGCTCCACTTACCAAGACCTTGAGACAAGTAGATAAGAAGGGGGATTCAAACACACGTACTCCAACTTCATCAGTTGGAAGACAAACTCATAGTAACCACTCGACCAGGACCAGTTAGTTGACCACAATCAGAAACAGAGCTATTTAATACTTCTGTCACTACAACATTAACATACATTCTGTACCAGATGAAATCATTTTGAAAAAGAAAACGCAATTTCAAAAAAATCATAGTTTTGCAATAAAAAAGTTCACTAGCATGGGGAAAAAGTTATCAAAAATGAAAAAGTTCATGGAATTCAAAAAAAAAGTTCATCAATTTTTAAGAAAAAGTTCATTAACTTTGAAATAGTTCACCTATGTTGAAAAAAAGTACATCGATTTTGAAGAAAAAGTTCACCAATTTTGAAAAAAAGCTCATTGATATTGAAAAAAAGTTCACCAATTTTGAAAAAGTTCATCAAACTTTAAAAAATGTTCATCGAATTTGAAAAAAGTTCATCAATTTTAAAGAAAAAGTTCATTCACTTTGAAGAAAATAGTTCATTGATTTTGAAAAACTTCACCGATATTGAGAAAAGTTCATTGATTTTGAAAAAGTTAATCAAATTTAAAAAACATTCATCAAATTTGAAAAAGTTCATCGATTTTGAAGATAAAGTACACAAATCCGAATTTTTTTATCAAATATTGAAAAAGTTTGTTCGTTTTGAAAAAAGGACAAGAAAAAAGAAAAGTAAATAAAATAGAAAGGAAAAAAACGAAAGTAAAAAAAAGAAACGGTCCAAAAAAATGTACCAAAAAACAAACAATAAAACACGGCTGAGAAGCTTCCTAAAGCGGTGGCATTTCAGGAACTAAAGATAGAATATAAAACAGAAACGAGGTACATATGCAATAGTGATTAATTTTCTAGTGGTTACCTAGGGGTGTCTATGGGTGCTGAGATTGCAGGTTCGATTCCGTGCAGCATTGAATGAGCTAGGGGGTGTGCGCTCGTTTGCGCCGGTGCCTTTAACCAGTGCAATGGGCGCCGAATAGGATTTGGGGAGCTCCTAAGCCACGCCTCTAGCGCGTACTGGCGCCCACGCGCTGCCCACCTGGGGAGCTCCTAAGACGCGCCTGGTTGCTAAGACCGCTCTGAATGCTACGCAGTGAAATTAACGAAAAAACAGCAAAAAGGTGCCACCATCAGGATTCGAAGTAGAGCCACTACCTTCCCGTACGTGTGTGCCTAACCACTAGAACAACTTAACTTTATTGAATTGTTGAAGCGCCAACATTATAAAAACGCGCAGCCGCGCTATTAATTGCATCTGCACTGTATCACTTAATTTTACGAACTATTTACAATAAATTCATGAATTGAATAGGTTCATCATATTTGAAGAGAAGTTCACAAAATTGAAAATAAGTTCACCGAATTTGAAAAAGTTCATCGAGTTTGAAAAAAGTTCACCGATTTGAAAAAAGTTCATCGACTTTGAAAAAATGGTTTATCGATTTGAAAAAAAGTTCATCGATTTTGATAAAAGTTCATGGAGTTTGAAAAAAGTTCATCGAATTTGGAAAAAATCTCACCTATTTGAAAGTAGTTCATCGGCTTCGAAAAAATGGTAAATCAATTCTGAAAAAAAATTCACCGAATTTGATAAAAGTTCATGGAGTTTGAAAAAAGTTCATGGAATGGGGAAAAAAGTTCACCGATTTCAAAATAGTTCATCGATTGGAAAAAAGGTTCATCAATTTTGTAAAAAAGTTCACCGATTTGAAATAAAGTTCATGAATTTGAAAAAAAAGGTTCACGCACTTAGCAGAAAAAGAAAAAAGGAAAAAAAAGAAGGAAAAACTGAAGAAAATCTTTCATAGGAAAAAGAAACAATATAGAAACAAAAGGGTGAAAATGCTCTGAGAGAACACAAATACTAAGATGGCCGAGTGGCTATGGCAGCGCGCTTATACTATGGAGGACACCAGTTTGAATCTTGCCCCACGGTAGCAGTTTTTTGCGTTTTAGAAACAACAAAAAAGAAGAAAGAATGGGCCGGCCCGTCTCGCGGTACGTGGTGTGCGCTGCAGGCGCACGTTAACCGGCGCCTGCAGCACCAAATAAGTTTTGCCCTTTTAAACAGTCATTTTTCGCAGGTTAGCCCCACAACTCGAGAATCCAGCACCCCTATGGGCCGCTTGGCTGTTAGCCAAAAAGAATTATTAGCCTTAATAAAAAGACAAAAGTTATTGTCTGACCGTACCCTAATACATATTTCTATTTCCCGCCTTTAGCGTTGTTTTCTACTATTTTGGAAACGTCACACAATCCCCTCTGTCCTGGGCTTGGCCTATTTCCTTTTTTCATTTTCTGTTAAACGTAAAACAAAAATAGGAGTCCGAGGTGGAGACAAGAACAACTTACTTGTTGTGCACATGTGCTTCTCTTTTTTTGTGTGGCAAATGTAATGCTAAAAAAGGCAGTGCATTCCATAGGTTTCTATCTGTTTTTTCGTCCAGTTTTTCTCCAGCTTTTTTTCACTTTTTGTCTTCTCTTCCTTTTCCTTTTTCTTTTATTTTATTAATTCGTAAAAAAAATCAAACTAATGAACCTTTTAAAATTCACAAACTTTCTTGAAACTCATGAACACTTTTCAAATTCATGGACTTACCACAAATTCATGAACTTTTTTCAAGCCCATGATATTTTTATCAAATTTGTGAACTATTTTTTTTAAATCTATGAACATATATTACAAACTCGTGATAATTTTCCAAAACCCGCAAACTTGTTTTCAAATCAATGAACTTTATTCTAGTATGCGAAATTTTTCAAATCAGCAAATGTTTAATAATCCGCAAGTTTTGTTCAACATCCAGAACATTTTGAAATTCGTGAACTTTTATCCTATCCGTAATGTTTTTTCAAATTCATAAACTTTATGCAAAATCATGGATTTTCTTCAAAAGTCATGAACTTTTATCATTTTTTACTATTTTCAAATATGTGAACTTCCCCTATTTGCGAACTTTTTCACATTGGTAAAATTTTCGAGTTCATGAAATTTTCAAATGTGCATACTTTTTTCCAAATTGGTAAAAAAAATTCGAATTTGTCAACTTTTTGCAGATTTATAATATTTTTAAATTCATTAAAAAATCCATTTTTTTGATAAGTCAACATCCAATGGCGTCAAACGGTCAAAGGGTTGAACGTTCAACTGTGAGAAGTTCAAAGGTTTAGTGGTTAAAAAGTTAAACTGTCAACTGATGAGAACAACGTTCGAGCGAGAGGCTGTTGTGGAGAGATCGATTGAGATGCTCTAATGGGACCTTGGTAACTTCAATCATGTAGGCCAACACACTTTGTGTTGTGATGACTAATGGATGCATCTTCCTAAGATTCATAATTATGCTTTGTCATACATATAGTTCACACCATTATGAATTTTCATCATGCTTCTATACGTCTTGTAGATTATGTACTTTATAATCATAACTCCTTTCATCAGTTCTTTTTTCTTTTCATCATTGTGCCCTAGATAGAGTGCATAGTGTTCTCCACATTGAGTACGCTGAAAGGACCAACCACCTGGTTCAATGTAAAATTCTTGTTGCTTGGTGATCTAATAGAAACATTATACTACTGTGTGAATAGACCGTTCAAGGCCCAAACAGAGGTATGTTTTGCTTTTCATATTATGATCTGGAGTTGTTTTATTTTGAGATGGTACTTGAGAAGAGTTATGCTCCCTACGTAACTAAATATAAGACTTATTTGCAGTTTCAATTGAACTGTCAAAACGTCTTATATTTATGAATGCTCCCTACCACTAAGGATCCTTCTTATAGAAGGATGTTTAGTACTCCTTCCATACCAGTGCATTAGGCACATTATGAAAACCAGATAATCCCAAAATACTTATGTGTGATGCATTAACTCCACATCTTGTTCCTTGTTTCTTTCCATGAAAAAAGTAATCAACCAATAGGGGACGTGGGGCATGTATGTCTTCACTTGAGACTATTTAGCATATCATGTAGTGGTCAGTTATCTGCATTCAATGATATTAATTAGCAAATAAACATCAAGCTCTCTCGTTTTTCTCTCCACCTTGGTCGCAGTGCACAACCTAAGATGCCTAGTGCACCGTTACGGTGGGAGTACACTATATTGGTGAACTAGAGTTTACCGAGTGCATGGTCAGTGGTCAGTGCTCTTAGATTTCAAAATTTTAGTGTGATTTATAAGCTTCGTTTCTCCATCGTTGTTTTTTAATACACATAAGCAAAGCATATCATTGTATTAAGAAGAAATGGCAAAAAAGTCGGGTACCACACCTTTCGGCCATTAAAACGCTAGTCACGAGGATTAGCAACCACACCCACCACGCACACCCAATGGTATATCTAGCGGGTGTGCCATGACACAGAATTTTGGATTTTTTTACCATGTAATAATTAGCTGATTTTCAAGGCCCATCTAACCTAATCAAAATAAACCTTATTTTTTTGTAAGTGTGCACAACCTCTATTTTATTTCTGGGTTCGCCACTGCGCACACCCACAAGCAATACGAAGCATGCTACACCTAGACCAACCTCGTGCCAATGATGATGGGGTAAGTCACACCAAGACCAAGCATGCTACTCCATTGATATGCAGGTAACTCATGTGTAGGATATACTATATTGTTATTGGTAATGCCACTTTTAGCTGGGAGAAAACAATTGCTTTCATTAGTACTCCTTCCATAAAGAAATATAAGAGCGTTTATAGATCACTAAAGTAGGGTGTAGGTTGGGATTTATTCTTCCGTAGATGCCCAGCTAGGATACATATTGGATGTTGTCATGGTACCAGCCACCTCTATCATGTTAGGTTGATCTCTCCAGCAATGGGCCCAATGGCTCATTGGGCCCTTGACCCACGCCCTAATCGGGGGCGTCCAGCCCAAGCAAGGCTGGTGGGCCCCTGTCGCGCAGTGCTATAAAGAGGAGGTGGGGACCAGGGGCATTGGGTACGAGGTTCGTCGCCGCCACTGTTCCCACTCCTAACCCTAATCCGATCTAGAGGGAGGCGCTGAAGCGATGGGAAGCTCCACCACCACCTCACCTCTCTCTGCCATCGCCACCATCGCCCTCTCCACGATGGCCTCTGGCTCGAGTTCATCATCCGCTGGAGAAGGTAGGTTACCGGATCTACTAGCCTACTCTGACACAAAATCCATCAATGGTTTCAGAGCCAGATTGGGCTAGATGATTACGGTACAAAGAAACATAAACAGAGAAAGAAATAAGAAAGTTCCCTCTCCCTGCCCAAGAACCCTAACCCCAGAAAAGAAGGGCAAAGAAATCGCACCGCCGCAAGGCCGCGCTGTTCCTCTCGATTGACGCACATCGGCAAGCCGAGGCGTCTGGAAGAAGAACTACCGGAGCTAGAGCAACGGCTCGCCGGAAAAGAAAAAAAAGGGGGGTCGGGGCTCATCACCGCGGCCAAATCCCTCGACGGCGGCGCGCCCACCGACAGGGAGGACGCGTGACCGGCGAGGAGGATGGCTACGGCGCAGAGTTGTCGCGCTCTCTTCCTCTCTCTCACGCGGAAAAGGAAAGGGGAGGATAACCAGCGCACCTCCCTGCTCTCTCTCACACACACACAGATGCGGTGGTCGAGGGGGAGAAAAGATGATTAGAAAGAAAAGGAGCGCCATGGCGCGGCGCGGCGCGGTGGCTCGGCGATCTGGACAGGGGCCGCCGCCGCGGAGCGAGACAGAGAGCGGGGGCGCCAGAGGAAAGAAGAAGAAAAGGGAAGGGGAAAGGAGCCAGCGCGGCGCGGCGGCTAGATGCCGTCGCCGGCGGCCGGCGAAGCCCTTCACCGCTGTCGGCCGGGAATAGAAAGACGAGCGGCGCGCGGGGGGGGCGTTCGACCGCTTCGGGCGCCGTTCGATCTGATGGACGGCTAGGATGGGCTGGCGCAGTGAACCGTAACTCTCACATCGCTAAGAGGGCCTCGGGCCGAAACGGCCAGGCCGCAGGCCGGCTGGAGCGCGGTTGGGCTGGCTTTCTGCCCAAAGAGCGTGGACGGTTCTTTTTTTTTAATCTGTTTTCTGTCCAGACTTTGGGTAGATTGCAAATAGTTCTTCTATGCAAAACTTTTCCAATGAAAATTTTGTTTTAGAAAATCGAAAAGTAAACAGAAAAGGTTCTGAAAATTAAAATAGAAATTCTTCAGAAAAAGGTAAGTTCATGAATTTTATAAAGAAAGTTAAAAAGTTCATGTTTTTTTATTCGGTCAAATATAAGTTTTTGTAAAGAATAAAAAGTTCATGAATTTTAATTCATGTTTTCCTCTGCAAAATAAAATAAAAGTGCTCTTTTAAAAGTGAAAGTTTAAATTGTTGCTCCTCTACTCAAATTTGAACCAATGGGATAATTTGTTTAGAGAGTAGAAAAGTATACAGTGATGCCACTGAATAAAAGTAAAACTTTTATCCTCCAATTACATTGGAACCATTGGGAAATTTAATTGGAAGAACAGTTTTTGAGAGAAGTTTTTCCACTTGTGGGTGAAATAAGATGCAGATAGTTTCTACTATGACAAAAGAAAGATTTTTTTTAAGTTAAATTATGGTATTGTTATTTTCTGACCAACGTTGATGATGACAATATTATAATTCAATGAGTCTTATAGTTAAAAGTTCAAATCTCTGATAATTTTTTTTTTGTTTCAAACTGACCAATTTTCAGAGCATTTGATAAAGATTGCGAAATGTATATTAAAAGTTTTCCGCTGCAATAAAGTTGATAATGATGATATTTTCTTAGCAAAGTCGCTTAATAGAAATTTTATCATCACATTATTTACGAGTTATATGCATTATTTCCATTTCCGCCCAACGGTGATATGGAATTAATGTAGAAGGATGATGTTTTATTCTAATTTTGCCCAACGGTGATTTAGAATATAAAAGAAAGTTTTTAAGAATTTTAATGTGCCTATTTTTTAACCAGATCAACATGGGGTTATTTTTATGCTCATTATTGTTGATTATTGGCTAATTTTTCTCAGACTATAAGTTTTCCATGCCTTCATTCGTGAAAACGAATGTCTGGGTACTTGTGACCCGAAAGATGACCAAGAAAGGTCATATGTGAGGGAGTATGTTCTCTCTGAAGAATGGCTTCAAAAGAAAATAATTCTTGGATATTAATATCCAAGAAAAGAAAAGAGATAGATCATTGAGAGTCTTGGTTGACGAATGTCTTTCATGTACTCTCTATGAAGAAGATTTTTCAGTCAACATGATTTGAGATGAAACAAGAACATGCGTGTTTAATTTGACCAACGTTGGATCAAGCATGTGTGTCAAAGAGCATTCGGATTTATTTATATATTTGATGATTGAATATGCAGTCAAAAGAGCCAATTCTGGCATTTATGTCCCTTACAGGGAATTACCCGCATGGCAGGAAAAGATGGATTATGATAAAAACCGCATGGCAGGAAAAGTCTGGGAACATCCCTGCGTAACCCGTATGGCGGCAGAAATTTTCTCAGACTTATCCTGTATGACAGGAGAAAGACATGATGACTCATGTGATTTTAATGTGTCCCACTATGGGAGAAAAGTATGGAGTAGCCATTATGCTTTCCTAGTATCTGTTGGAAATATGCCTTAGAGGCAATAATAAAAGCATTATTATTATATTTCTTTGTTCATGATAATTGTCTTTATTCATGCTATAATTGTATTATCCGGAAATCGTAATACATGTGTGAATAACAGACACCAACATGTCCCTAGTGAGCCTCTAGTTGACTAGCTCGTTGATCAATAGATAGTCATGGTTTCCTGGCTATGGACATTGGATGTCATTGATAACAGGATCACATCATTAGGATAATGATGTGATGGACAAGACCCAATCTTAAGCATAGCGTGAGATCGTGTAGTTCGTTTGCTAGAGCTTTTCTAATGTCAAGTATCTTTTCCTTTGACCATGAGATCGTGTAACTCCCGGATACCGTAGGAGTGCTTTGGGTGTATCAAACGTCACAACGTAACTGGGTGACTATAAAGTTGCATTACAGGTATCTCCGAAAGTGTCTGTTGGGTTGACACGGATCGAGACTGGGATTTGTCACTCCGTATAACGGAGAGATATCACTGGGCCCACTCGGTAATGCATCATCATAATGAGCTCAAAGTGACCAAGTGTCTGGTCACGGGATCATGCATTACGGTACGAGTAAAGTGAATTGCCGGTAACGAGATTGAACGAGGTATTGGGATACCGACGATCGAATCTCGGGCAAGTAACATATCGATTGACAAAGGGAATTGCATACGGAGTTGATTAAATCCTCGACATCGTGGTTCATCCGATGAGATCATCGTGGAGCATGTGGGAGCCAACATGGGTATCCAGATCCCGCTGTTGGTTATTGACCGGAGAGCGATCTCGGTCATGTCTACATGTCTCCCGAACCCGTAGGGTCTACACACTTAAGGTTCGGTTACGCTAGGGTTGTAGGGATATGTATATGCAGTAACCCGAATGTTGTTCGGAGTCCTGGATGAGATCCCGGACGTCACGAGGAGTTCCGGAATGGTCCGGAGGTAAAGATTTATATATAGGAAGTCCTGTTTCGGGCATCGGGACAAGTTTCGGGGTTATCGGTATTGTACCGGGACCACCGGAAGGGTCCCGGGGGTCCACCGGGTGGTTCCACCTGTCCCGGGGGGCCACATGGGCTGTAGGGGGTGTGCCTTGGCCTACATGGGCCAAGGGCACCAGCCCCACTAGGCCCATGCGCCTAGGGTTTCCATGGGGAGGAGTCCTACTAGTGGAAGGCACCTCCTAGGTGCCTTGGGGGGGAGGGAAACCTCCCCTTGGCCGCACCCCCCTAGGAGATTGGATCTCCTAGGGCCGGCCACCCCCCCTTGGCCCTCCTATATATAGTGGGGGAGAGGAGGGACTTCATACCTTGACACCCTTGGCCTTTGGTTGCCTCCTTCTCCCTCTCCAACACCTCCTCATCCTCCATAGTGCTTAGCGAAGCTCTGCCGGAGTACTGCAGCTCCATCAACACCACGCCGTCGTGCTGCTGCTGGTGCCATCTCCCTCAACCTCTCCTCCCTCCCTTGCTGGATCAAGAAGGAGGAGACGTGGCTGTTCCGTACGTGTGTTGAACGCGGAGGTGCCGTCTGTTCGGTGCTAGGATCTCCGGTGATTCGAATCACGTCGTGTTCGACTACATCATCCCCGTTCTTTGAACGCTTCCGCTCGCGATCTACAAGGTATGTAGATGCATCTAATGACTCGTTGCTAGATGAACTCATAGATGGATCTTGGTGAAACCGTAGGAAATTTTTTTGTTTTCTGCAACGTTCCCCAACAGTGGCATCATGAGCTAGGTCTATGCGTAGTTCTTCTTGCACGAGTAGAACACAATTTGTTGTGGGCGTAGATTTGTCAACTTTCTTGCCGCTACTAGTCTTATCTTGCTTCAACGGTATTGTGGGATGAAGCGGCCCGGACCAACCTTACACGTACGCTTACGTGAGACCGGTTCCACCGACTAACATGCACAAGTTGCATAAGGTGGCTGGCGGGTGTCTGTCTCTCCTACTTTAGTTGAAGCGGATTCGATGAAAAGGGTCCTTATGAAGGGTAAATAGAAGTTGACAAATCACGTTGTGGCTTTCACGTAGGTTAGAAAACGTTCTTGCTAGAACCCTACTTCAGCCACGTAAAACTTGCAAACAACAATTAGAGGACGTCTAACTTGTTTTTGCAGCAAGTGCTTTGTGATATGATATGGCCAAAGTTGTGATGAATGATGAATGATCTATATGTCATGTATGAGATGTTCATGTTATTGTAATAGGAATCACGACTTGCATGTCGATGAGTATGACAACCGGCAGGAGCCATAGGAGTTGTCTTTATTTTTTGTATGACCTGCGTGTCATTGAAGAACGCCATGTAAACTACTTTACTTTATTACTAAACGCGTTAGTCATAGAAGTAGAAGTAGTCGTTGGCGTGACAACTTCATGAAGACACGATGATGGAGATCATGATGATGGAGATCATGGTGTCATGCCGGTGACAAGATGATCATGGAGCCCCGAAGATGAAGATCAAAGGAGCTAGATATTGGCCATATCATGTCACTACTTTATATAATTGCATGTGATGTTTATTATGTTTTATGCATCTTGTTTACTTAGGACGACGGTAGTAAATAAGATGATCCCTTACAAAATTTCAAGAAGTGTTCTCCCCTAACTGTGCACCGTTGCTACAATTCGTCGTTTTGAAGGACCACGTGATGATCGGGTGTGATAGATTCTTACGTTCACATACAACGGGTGTAAGACAGTTTTACACAGCGAAAACACTTAGGGTTAACTTGACGAGCCTACCATGTACAGACATGGCCTCGGAACACGGAGACCGAAAGGTCGAACACGAGTCGTATGGAAGATACGATCAACATGAGAATGTTCACCGACGATGACTAGTCCGTCTCACGTGATGATCGGACACGGCCTAGTCGACTCGGATCGTGTAACACTTAGATGACCAAAGGGATGTCAAATCTTAGTGGGAGTTCATTATAATTTGATTAGATGAACTTAATTATCATGAACTTAGTCTAAATATTTTACGATATGTCTTGTAGATCAAATGGCCAACGTAGTCCTCAACTTCAACGCGTTCCTAGAGAAAACCAAGCTGAAAGACGATGGCAGCAACTATACGGACTGGGTCCGGAACCTGAGGATCATTCTCATAGCTGCCAAGAAAGATTATGTCCTACAAGCACCGCTAGGTGATGCACCTGTTCTCCCTGCAGAACAAGACGTTATGAACGCTTGGCAGGCACGTTCCGATGACTACTCCCTCGTTCAGTGCGGCATGCTTTACAGCTTAGAGCTGGGGCTCCAAAAGCGTTTTGAGAGACATGGAGCATATGAGATGTTCGAAGAGCTGAAAATGGTTTTCCAAGCTCATGCCCGGGTCGAGAGATATGAAGTCTCCGACAAATTCTTCAGCTGTAAGATGGAGGAAAATAGTTCTGTCAGTGAGCACATACTCACTATGTCTGGGTTACATAACCGCTTGACTCAGCTGGGAGTTAATCTCCCGGATGATGCGGTCATTGACAGAATCCTCCAGTCGCTTCCACCAAGCTACAAGAGCTTTGTGATGAACTTCAATATGCAGGGGATGGAAAAGACCATTCCTGAAGTATTTGCTATGCTGAAATCAGCAGAGGTAGAAGTCAAGAAGGAACATCAAGTGTTGATGGTCAATAAAACCACTAAGTTCAAGAAGGGCAAGGGTAAAAAGAACTTCAAGAAGGACGGCAAGGTAGTTGCCGCGCCCAGCAAGCAAGCTGCCGGGAAGAAGCCAAAGAATGGACCCAAGCCCGAGACTGAGTTCTTTTATTGCAAGGAAAGTGGTCACTGGAAGCGGAACTGCCCCAAATACTTAGCGGACAAGAAGGCCGGCAAAACCGAAGGTATATTTGATATACATGTAATTGATGTGTACCTTACCAGTAATCGTAGTGACTCCTGGGTATTTGATACCGGTGCCGTTGCTCATATATGTAACACACAGCAGGAGCTGCGGAATAAACGGAGACTGGCGAAGGACGAGGTGACGATGCGCGTCGGGAATGGTTCCAAGGTCGATGTGATCGCCGTCGGCACGCTACCTCTACATTTACCTACAGGATTAGTTTTGAACCTCAATATTGTTATTTTGTGCCAAGTTTGAGCATGAATATTGTATCAGGATCTCGTTTAATTCGAGATGGCTACTCATTTAAATCCAAGAATAATGGTTGTTCTATTTATATGAGAGATATGTTTTATGGTCATGCTCCGATGGTGAATGGTTTATTCTTTATGAATCTCGAGCGTAATGCTACACATATTCATAGTGTAAGTACCAAAAGTTGTAAGATTGATAGTGATAGTCCCATATACTTGTGGCACTGCCGCCTTGGTCACATAGGTGTCAAACGCATGAAGAAGCTCCATGCTGATGGACTTTTAGAGTCTCTTGATTACGAATCATTTGACACGTGCGAACCATGCCTCATGGGTAAAATGACCAAGACTCCATTCTCAGGAATAATGGAGCGAGCAACCAACTTATTGGAAATCATACATATTGATGTGTGCGGTCCAATGAGTGTTGAGGCTCGCGGTGGCTATCGTTATGTTCTCACCCTCACTGATGACTTGAGTAGATATGGGTATGTCTACTTAATGAAACACAAGTCTGAGACCTTTGAAAAGTTCAAGGAATTTCAGAGTGAAGTTGAGAATCAACGTGACAGGAAAATCAAGTTTCTACGATCAGATCGTGGAGGAGAATACTTGAGTCACGAGTTTTGTACACACTTAAGAAAATGTGGAATAGTTTCACAACTCACGCCGCCTGGAACACCTCAGCGTAATGGTGTGTCCGAACGTCGTAATCGCACTCTATTAGATATGGTGCGATCTATGATGTCTCTTGCCGATTTACCACTATCCTTTTGGGGCTATGCTTTAGAGACTGCCGCATTCACTTCAAATAGGGCACCGTCGAAATCCGTTGAGACGACACCATTTGAATTATGGTTTGGTAAGAAACCTAAGTTGTCGTTTCTAAAAGTTTGGGGATGCGATGCTTATGTCAGGAAACTTCAACCTGAAAAGCTCGAACCCAAATCGAAAAAATGCGTCTTCATAGGATACCCTAAAGAAACTGTTGGGTATATCTTCTACCTCAGATCCGAAGGCAAGATCTTTGTTGCCAAGAATGAGTCCTTTCTGGAGAAAGAGTTTCTCTCGAAAGAAGTAAGTGGGAGGAAAGTAGAGCTTGATGAAGTATTACCTCTTGAACCGGAAAATGGCGCAACTCAAGAAAATGTTCCTGAGGTGCCTACACCGACTAGAGAGGAAGTTAATGATGATGATCAAGATACTTCTGATCAAGCTCCTACTGAAATTCGAAGGTCCACAAGGACACGTTCCGCACCAGAGTGGTACGGCAACCCTGTCTTGGAAATCATGTTGTTAGACAACAGTGAACCTTCGAACTATGAAGAACCGATGGCGGGCCCGGATTCCGACAAATGGCTAGAAGCCATGAAATCCGAGATAGGATCCATGTATGAAAACGAAGTATGGACTTTGACTGACTTGCCCGTAGAACGGCGAGCCATAGAAAATAAATGGATCTTTAAGAAGAAGACAGACGCGGATGGTAATGTGACCATCTATAAAGCTCGGCTTGTCGCTAAAGGGTTATCGACAAGTTCAAGGGGTTGACTACGATGAGACTTTCTCACCGGTAGCGAAGCTGAAGTCCGTCCGAATCATGTTAGCAATTGCCGCATTTTATGATTATGAAATTTGGCAAATGGACGTCAAAACGGCATTCCTTAATGGTTTCCTTAAGGAAGAATTGTATATGATGCAGCCGGAAGGTTTTGTCGATCCTAAGAATGCTGACAAGGTGTGCAAGCTCCAACGCTCGATTTATGGGCTGGTGCAAGCATCTCGGAGTTGGAACATTCGTTTTGATGAGATGATCAAAGCGTTTGGGTTTACACAGACTTATGGAGAAGCCTGTGTTTACAAGAAAGTGAGTGGGAGCTCTATAGCATTTCTCATACTATATGTAGATGACATACTTTTGATGGGAAATGATATAGAACTTTTGGACAGCATTAAGGCCTACTTGAATAAGAGTTTTTCAATGAAGGACCTTGGAGAAGCTGCTTATATATTAGTCATCAAGATCTATAGGGATAGATCGATATGCCTCATAGGTCTTTCACAAAGCACATATCTTGATAAGATTTTGAAGAAGTTCAAAATGGATCAGTCCAAGAAAGGGTTCTTGCCTGTTTTGCAAGGTGTGAAATTGAGCTCAGCTCAATGTCCGACCACGGCAGAAGATATAGAAGAGATGAGTGTCATCCCCTATGCCTCAGCCATAGGTTCTATTATGTATGCCATGTTGTGTACCAGACCTGATGTAAACCTTGCCATAAGTTTGGTAGGAAGGTACCAAAGTAATCCCGGCAAGGAACACTAGACAGCGGTCAAGAATATCCTGAAGTACCTGAAAAGGACTAAGGAAATGTTTCTCATTTATGGAGGTGACGAAGAGCTCGTCGTAAAGGGTTACGTCGACGCTAGCTTCGACACAGATCTGGATGACTCTAAGTCACAGACCGGATACGTGTATATTTTGAATGGTGGGGCAGTAAGCTGGTGCAGTTGCAAGCAGAGCGTCGTGGCGGGATCTACATGTGAAGCGGAGTACATGGCAGCCTCGGAGGCAGCACATGAAGCAATATGGGTGAAGGAGTTCATCACCGACCTAGGAGTCATACCCAATGCGTCGGGGCCGATCAAGCTCTTCTGTGACAACACTGGAGCTATTGCACTTGCCAAGGAGCCCAGGTTTCACAAGAAGACAAGGCACATCAAGCATCGCTTCAACTCCATTCGTGAAAATGTTCAAGATGGAGACATAGAGATTTGTAAAGTACATACGGACCTGAATGTAGCGGATCCGTTGACTAAACCTCTCCCTAGAGCAAAACATGATCAACACCAGAATTCCATGGATGTTCGATTCATCACAATGTAACTAGATTATTGACTCTAGTGCAAGTGGGAGACTGTTGGAAATATGCCCTAGAGGCAATAATAAAAGCATTATTATTATATTTCTTTGTTCATGATAATTGTCTTTATTCATGCTATAATTGTATTATCCGGAAATCGTAATACATGTGTGAATAACAGACAGCAACATGTCCCTAGTGAGCCTCTAGTTGACTAGCTCGTTGATCAATAGATAGTCATGGTTTCCTGGCTATGGACATTGGATGTCATTGATAACGGGATCACATCATTAGGATAATGACGTGATGGACAAGACCCAATCAGCATAGCGTGAGATCGTGTAGTTCGTTTGCTAGAGCTTTTCTGATGTCAAGTATCTTTTCCTTTGACCATGAGATCGTGTAACTCCCGGATATTGTAGGAGTGCTTTGGGTGTATCAAACGTCACAACGTAACTGGGTGACTATAAAGGTGCATTACAGGTATCTCCGAAAGTGTCTGTTGGGTTGACACGGATCGAGACTGGGATTTGTCACTCCGTATAACGGAGAGATATCACTGGGCCCACTCGGTAATGCATCATCATAATGAGCTCAAAGTGACCAAGTGTCTGGTCACGGGATCATGCATTACGGTACGAGTAAAGTGACTTGCCGGTAACGAGATTGAACGAGGTATTGGGATACCGACGATCGAATCTCGGGCAAGTAACATATCGATTGACAAAGGGAATTGCATACGGAGTTGATTAAATCCTCGACATCGTGGTTCATCCGATGAGATCATCGTGGAGCATGTGGGAGCCAACATGGGTATCCAGATCCCGCTGTTGGTTATTGACCGGAGAGCGATCTCGGTCATGTCTACATGTCTCCCGAACCCGTAGGGTCTACACACTTAAGGTTCGGTTACGCTAGGGTTGTAGGGATATGTATATGCAGTAACCCGAATGTTGTTCGGAGTCCTGGATGAGATCCCGGACGTCACGAGGAGTTCCGGAATGGTCCGGAGGTAAAGATTTATATATAGGAAGTCCTGTTTCGGGCATCGGGACAAGTTTCGGGGTTATCGATATTGTACCGGGACCACCGGAAGGGTCCCGGGGGTCCACCGGGTGGGTCCACCTGTCCCGGGGGGCCACATGGGCTGTAGGGGGTGCGCCTTGGCCTACATGGGCCAAGGGCACCAGCCCCACTAGGCCCATGCGCCTAGGGTTTCCATGGGGAGGAGTCCTACTAGTGGAAGGCACCTCCTAGGTGCCTTGGGGGGGAGGGAAACCTCCCCTTGGCCACACCCCCCTAGGAGATTGGATCTCCTAGGGCCGGCCACCCCCCCTTGGCCCTCCTATATATAGTGGGGGAGAGGAGGGACTTCATACCTTGACACCCTTGGCCTTTGGTTGCCTCCTTCTCCCTCTCCAACACCTCCTCATCCTCCATAGTGCTTAGCGAAGCTCTGCCGGAGTACTGCAGCTCCATCAACACCACGCCGTCGTGCTGCTGCTGGTGCCATCTCCCTCAACCTCTCCTCCCTCCCTTGCTGGATCAAGAAGGAGGAGACGTGGCTGTTCCGTACGTGTGTTGAACGCGGAGGTGCCGTCCGTTCGGTGCTAGGATCTCCGGTGATTCGAATCACGTCGTGTTCGACTACATCATCCCCGTTCTTTGAACGCTTCCGCTCGCGATCTACAAGGTACGTAGATGCATCTAATGACTCGTTGCTAGATGAACTCATAGATGGATCTTGGTGAAACCGTAGGAATTTTTTTTGTTTTCTGCAACGTTCCCCAACAGTATTGACCGTACATCTTATGTGTAACGGTCATTAAGCACTCAATAACTCCGAAGAGAATAAAAGTTACAGACGAACCTAAAGATAAGAATGATATGCAAGTGTGACTTGCAAAAGTACTAATGATAAAGAACTCTGTTGAGTTTCTGAAATGGAATAAGGAAAAAGTACTCCTATACCAGTCAACAAATAACTTCATTACATATGAAGTAATTAGATAAATGAAGTAGATACTCAAAGTTTCCTCAATTCACAAGAGTTGTGAATGGTTTTTTCGAAATTGTGGCAGAAAAGTTCTTGCCACATTTCGAGGGGGAGAAAGAAATATGAGATATCCATTAATGAAGAATGTGATCGTCTGGGGGAGTACGATGATCATAATAATACCCCTAAAGAAAAGAAATAGATGTATTCCTGGATCTTTTGCAGTTCCAAAAGCAGAGTAAGGAATACTAAGACGGTGCTTAAAGTTCCATAAAGAAGAAAATTTTAACAGAATAAACCCAAATAATAAAGTTTAAAGATACGCCATTCTTAGTGAAAATGGAGTAATCTGGGGGAGCATGGTATGGAAATACCTAAGACTCAAATAGATTGTATCTGGGGGAGCATGTTGTATGACCTATACAACACCCGTTGTTAGCTCTATAAAGGAGGAATGATTAAACATGGATCTTGTGATAAAGGTCCCTGTAAAACCTATTGCCTCTTGGAAGTGAAAGACTACAATTAATTTGCCTCTTGGCAATGACAGAGCAACAACAACCCCATATGAAAGAAGTGCCAGTACTTGAGACACAGATGGTCTCAAGGAATGAGAAAATCAGATACTTCTGATTACTATAAAGTCTATGTTAGTGAAATTCAAATGGAGGTTGATCCCACCTCATTTAAAGCGCTCAATCGAGCTTTGAGAAGTGTTTGCTTATCTAAATGATAAGAGACTATGTGAGATGAAATGAAATTGGTGAATTCTGACGATGTTCGGGACTCATGAGTAATTTCCAATGGAGCCTACAAGGACAATGTGACTCCAAAGGAAATATGTAAAGGTGTAAAACATGACTAAATCAAAAGGTTTTTGCGCATTTTACACTAAATAGATTACGATGAGTGTTGGTAGCACATCATGATCTGAGTTACATCAGATGAAAGATATTATGATCTGAGTTACATCAGATGAAAGTAAAAAACACAGGGGATACTGTCTGAAGAAGTCTTTTATGGACTAAAGCAATCAAATGTTGTTTTGGGTTAAAGAAAATGAGAGGACAATTGCGTTTGTATAGAGTTATAGAATGGGAATTTCATTTCCTATATCTTGTACATGCGGATAACATTCTACTTGTTAGTAGTGATGTTAATTCGACTGCAGGAGGAAAAGAAGTTCTTGTCTTCAAAGTTCAAAATAATGTCTCTCGTTATAAGGATCGAGATTCACCGAGAAAAGAATAAAAGGGGTATTAGGAGTGTCGCATGGGCATGCTAAGGAAAGTTTCTAAAGTATGCATGCGAGAAAGCCTACACCTGTTCTTATAGTAAATGGTAATGATTTTGGGAACTTTAGTGTTCGAAAAGTCAATACGAAATAGACCAAATGAATATGGTACCATATGCTTTAGCTGCTGGAAGCTTAATGAATGCAAAAGTATAACATTACCGTGACATAGTTCACGTAACCAGGTTGTTTTGGTAATGTCCAGTCCAGATATAGATCACTGGAATGGAGTCAAGGATATTGGCCTCATGCTGAAATAAATAAGTGCTCTCAAAAGATTGTGAGTACAAATACAGGACTCGTGAAATATACAGTGAAATCCACAATTGTCGCTGACTTTCACACTTGGAGTTTTTGTGTGGAAAAACTCTAAAGAATGAATCAATTATCATTAATATGATGTAAAGATAATGTACAGCATGATATGAGGCTGATGGACAGGCAAAAAGGTTAAAGAAACATGTACCCGGAATTGATAATGGTTGACAACAGCGATAACCATTTTAAGTTTTTCGCTCCTATGACAACGAGTCAAGTGTTGATGCCAAACACACTGACACAGAGTTATGCGTTGTAAAGGAGAAATCCGAAATTATGTAGGAATGCTTGAAGCATAAAAGCAACAGACAAGTGTTTGCAGATCTGCTTATTAAAGGCTTACCGCCCAGTGTGTTAGGAGAACACACAGTCGACATGGGTTTTATGGTATAGTCTAAGATTTCCGGACAATAAAAGGGCCCAAGGTTAAAGAATCTATTTCAAAACAGAGGAGTGTGTTGTAGGTGTTGATTCTATCGGGAATGAACCGTGATGATGAGACATGCTCTACATGCAAATCTGTGATGGAACGAGTACTTTGAAAAGAGTTATTTCAAAGTATAAAGTTAAAAGTATAATGATGAGATCAAGGGGGAGAATGTTAGGTTGATCTCTCCACCAATGGGCCCAACGGCTCATTGGGCCCTTGACCCGCGCCTTGATCGGGGGCGTCCAGCCCAAGCAAGACTGGTGGGCCCCTGTCGTGCAGTGCTATAAAGAGGAGGTGGGGACCAGTGGCATTGGGTACGAGGTTCGTCGCCGCCACTATTCCCACTCCTAACCCTAATCCGATCTAGAGGGAGGCGCTGAAGCGATGGGAAGCTCCACCACCACCTCACCTCTCTCTGCCATCGCCACCATCGCCCTCTCCATGATGGCCTCCGGCTCGAGTTCATCATCCGCTGGAGAAGGTAGGTTACCGGATCTACTAGCCTACTCCGACACAAAATCCATCATATCATGCACCTACATCTTTTCAATTTTGGGCAAGTACTGTCCGGCTAAAAGAATTTGATGTGGTATTGCAGTACAACAAATCCACACTCCGGTCCAAACCATACGTACGCTGGTCCATTTTTCTTGTCAACACACAGTGGTCAAATAATACCCAAACGGAACCTTAAACAAAATGCTGGCCAGTTGAATATATCCAGTAGAGTTTTAGCCCAAGTCAAACGTATATAGCTTATCTGGCCATGAGATGGTTGCTCCCCACCGCTTATCACGCCTCGTCAAATCCAATAATAGCTATGGTCCCGGTTATGGAAGCTCAAGGTTTTGCTAAGGGTGAGAGTGTTCTGGTGGCGGGTCTTGCATGGGATTCTTCCGGTCGAATCAACTCTCATGTTCCGTCACATCACAACATTTGGCACTTGTAAACTACTCCCTCCGTCCGGAAATACTTGTCATCAAAATGAATAAAAGAGGATGTATCTAGATGTATTTTAGTTCTAGATACATCCCTTTATGTTCAGTCTGATGACAAGTATTTTCGGACGGAGGGAGTATATGCCTTCACTGAGAGGAAGACATGAAGCATGCGTTATTGGATTGCACCCATGCCACACGTTTCTGGAATGCAGCCCCGGACTGGCTTGATATCAAGCGACCGGAGTTGCACCCGCTCACCTGGTCTTGGCACGTCATATGCGATCCTATGTTCTCCGAGCCTGAGAGAGCAAAAATGATAACTATCATGTGGGCGATCTAGACCTCAAAGAACAATGCTGCACATGATAAGAAAGAGCTTGATCCTATTCAGTCCATGAAGAAAACCCAAGAGGCTCTAGCTATGCTTGAGCTACCCCGCGACCATGTACGAATTCTTCCGGGTCATGGTTGGCGACCACCGTACTTGGGTTGGGTCAAGATCAACAGTGATGGTAGTGTTGCAATGGAAGCTAGAAGGGGTGGGACAGGAGGGGTCGCGAGAACCCGCTCATCCTTCTTAGCTGCTTGGTGCAAACCTTACCCGGGAATCACAGATCCTCTCATAGCCAAAGCTCTCGCTCTACGCGATGGTGTTCTATTTGCATATCTCTGAGGCTATGCTGAAGTAGTTTTCGAGTCTGATAATTTAGAGATTGTGAATCTCTAGAACTCGCGTCACAATGACCGTGCGGTGGTGGCGCCTATCTTGTCTGAAATTAGGAAGCATGTTCTCTTCTTTAATTCTTTTATAATTCAGCATGTTGGTCGGTCAGCTAATGTTTTTGCTCACCTTTGTGTGCTAAGCAAGCTAGCACTCTAGATGTCACAGAATGTTGGATTGACTCTGCACCGAGTCTTCTTGTAACCAGCCTCTCAGCTGATTATGCTGGAGCTGTTAGTGTTGAATAAAAAGCTCCCAATCTCCCTGCAAAAAAAAACGAAACCTTAAACAAAATTTTGGGCAGTTGAATATATCTGGTAGAGTTTTAGCCCAAGTCAAACGTATATATCTGGCCTGGCAACGAGACGGTTGCTCCCCACCGGATAGCACGCCTCGTCATCAAATAACTAACCGTCCCAACAACTTGGCAAGACCTCGCTGCACACAATCAAAACCCCTGAACTTTGCTCCAACTCTCATCGCGATCGCCTTCTCCTCCGAATCCGGCCGGCGATGGGGGGAGGGATGGCGGCGGACCTGACCCACGGGGCGGTGGCAGCGATCGTGTCGGGGCTGGCGCAGGAGCTGGGTTCCGTGCTGCAGGTAGTGAGCGCGCCGGGGCCAGCGCCAGCGGGGGCCGTGGTCGTCACGGCGCAGTTCGGCCTCGTGCTCTCCGACGGCGTGCACTCGCTGGAGGCAGTGCTGGCCCTCCCCATGATCGGCCTCGTCACCGACGGCCTCCTCCGCGCCGGCTCCATCGTCCGAGTCCGCTGCAGCTATGCCGCGAAAAACCCAAGGTACGTACTGATCACCATGGGACGGATCGATCTTCAGCTCCCTCTCCCCGCATTGATCGATTGGTTCCAGACGGATTAGGGTTTTGCAAGGCTTTTGTGCGTGTTGCCGTGATTCCAATGACTAGTTAGGGTTCTGCATCCAGTATACTCCATTAGTGTCTAACTGCTTCATTCATGCGGACGGTGGAATTAATTTACAACATTCAGGCAGGACCCATTCAGGATTAAGTAAGCTCACAAAATTTCTTGTAAATTCCGAATATGAAAACACGTGTGCATTTCCGTAGCGCCTGCTAGGGCTAGACATGTCTATATCTGTAGGGGTAGATATTTTGCGCTCGGATCAATATCAATTAATTACAGATATATAGTATTTTATTGATCTAAAAAGAGTGTTTATCATGTTTAATTTGTATATGTATCACATCTCCACAGCCCTTCCAAAATAGTGCTGAATGCCCACAAGACCACCTGACAGCACAAGTTTATATATTGGGAAGATACAAATTCTGAATTTCCTTATAAATCTTGATTTGCTGATAGTTTTTTGTTGTTTTGTTCAAACCTAGGTGCAATGCACCCAGGTTAACAGAAACTCGTCTCTCGTCTTAAAAAAAAACCTCCCTCAGTATTTTATTAATATCAATTAATCTAAAAAGAGTGTTCTAACAGATATTTTGCGCTCGGATCAATATCAATTAATTACCGATTGTATTTTATTAATCTAAAAGAGTGTTTATCTGTAGGGGTAGATATTAACATAATACAATCCAAGCTGCTCACATATACGCACCCACGCACATACACACATATGTATATTTGTTTGGTTTTTTTATTGTACTCTTCAACCTAGGTGCAATGCACCAAGGTTAACAAAACTTGTCTCTCGTCTTAAAACCCCTAGTACACAATTTATATCTCTTTCTATAGATTGTATACTTTTATAGGAATATATGTCTCCAACACTGTAACTTAATTAATCGTGATAATTGTTTCATCCCGCTAACATTCGACATTCTTCTCTTTCTCCCTATTTAAGTACTAATTTCAAGGCCTGCTCTTTAATTATCACCGGGAAGATTTATCTGATTTTTTCTGTAGTTATCTGGTACGGTGTCCTCCGGTCTCTCGAAGGGCCTAGGCCGTTCTTTCATTAGAGAGAAAAGAGAGAGCAGTACAAGGCAAAACAGTCTAGGCGATCTAGAGCTGATTGCCGACAGAGTCAGAACTCCGAAAATACAGTGCATAACCTGGCCTAACTGGGCTCAAGGCAAAACAAGAAGAAGGAGAAGAGATCAAAAAAGGTCACCGATACAACCCGTTGCTCTCCAGGCCCTGATATCTTCTCTGATCAAATCCAGCACCCTTTCAACACTGCAGGCCACATGCTCAAAAATTCTCGCATTTCTTTCTTTCCAGATCCTCCAGTGGATAAGAATGATAATGGTGTCAAAATTGCGCCTATCAGACTTGGGGACATCCTTCCGTGTTCTCAGCCACCAATCCTCAGTATTGGCATAGCTGTCATCTAGAACAAGAAAAAACACTCTCGTCCAGTCCCTGGACCTCCTCCAAACCTGCTGAGTGAACCGACAATGCACAAAAAGATGTGTGCAGTCTTCGTGCGTCGAGATGCACAACGGACAGTTGCCATTAGAAGGCCATCCCCTCCTCTCCAAATTATCTGCGGTCAAGCACCTGCGATGAACAGCAAGCCACATAAAGAATTTGCATTTTGGGGGAGCTTTTGATTTCCATATTGGCTTGTGGCAAGCAAAGTGCACATTCACAGCAAAGAACATGTTATATGCGCTGCCAACAGAGAACTTGTGATCCTTGGTCCACTTCCAAACTAAGCGATCAGGAACACCCACAGATAAGGAGGCATGTTGAGTGATGTCCCAAATTTTGAGATATTGAGCCATGGCCTGCACCGAAATCCCTCCTGATATATCCCTGATCCAAATACCATTGTGAAGAGCCTCCTTAACCGATCGCCCAGAATCCTTGACAAACGAGAATAAGGCTGGAGCTATGTCTTCAATGGAGACCCCTCCAGGCAGCCATTTGTCGGTCCAGAATCTTGCCCTCAGTCCATCCCCTAAGCAGACTGAAGTCGCCGCTTTAAACATGTGCGAGATCTCCTTCTCCTGAGCCTCTGAAAGTTGATGCCACGGCCTTTCTTCGACATCCCATCTCGCGCATGGCCACCTACAGCGAAGGGCCTGACCGAACCATTTGAGATTTAGGACACCCAGACCTCCGCATTCCTTAGGCATGCATACCCTAGCCCAAGGTAACAGGCAGTGCCCACCACTAATATCAATGTCTCCTTTCCAAATAAAACCCCGACATCTCCTGTTGATTGTCTTAAGTGCCCACGCCGGCAGCGGCAGGACCGACAAGAAGTGGATTGGCAGGGCCATCAAAACTGATTGCGTGAGTGTTAAACGTCCTGCAGGGGCCATAAGCTTGGGTTTCCACCCCTTCATTTTTTTGGAAAACTTGTCGATGAGTGGCAAAATGTCCTGACGTCTCAGCCTGAAAATAGAAAGCGGCAATCCCAGGTACTGCAAAGGGAAGGTTTTCAGCTGACATGAAAAGTGTTGCGCCACACTAGCAGAGACAGTGTCGTCACATCTGATGCAAGTAACGGTGGTTTTTTGCATATTGATGTGAAGGCCCGTAGCCTTGGCAAACAATGTTAGAATGGCTGAGATTACCTCCAAATCCCTCGGGTAAGGTCTGAAGAAGATAATGGCATCATCTGCAAAGAAGGAAGCCCTTGGGCAGTTGGGAGGTAGGCCTAGATCAGATAGCAGATTATTTTGGACCGCCCAATGGATCATTGCTTGCAGTGTGTCCATGGCTAGAATGAAGAGAGCCGGAGATATTGGATCTCCTTGTCTGACGCCGCAGCCAAGCGAGAACGGCTCGCAAGTCTCACCGTTGACCAACACTGATGACGACGCTGTTCTGAGTAGGCCACAAACCCAAGAACACCGGCGTCTGCCAAAGCCTCGCCTTGTCAGAATCTGTACGATGAATTCCCATGACAACGTATCAAAAGCTTTGGAAATATCAAGCTTCATAAGTACAGCCGGGGATTTCTTGCGATGGAGTAGTCCGGCAGCGTTGCGAACAAATTTAAAGTTCTCATGTATGCTCCTCCGAGTGGTGAACGCACTCTGAACTTGTGAGATGAGAGTTGGTAGCAGTGGGGCAAGACGCACAGCCAAGACTTTAGCAAAGATTTTAGCAGCCCCATGGATTAAGTTGATCGGCCTAAAATCCGCCACTTGAAGGGAGCACTCTTTCTTGGGCAGCAAAGTGATGATGGAGGAATTAAGTCGACCAAAAGAGTTGAAATTGCTCCTGTGGAGCTCATGCATGACCGCCATAAAATCCTTCCCGATGATATCCCAACAAACCTTGTAAAAGAGACCCGAGAAGCCATCCGTCCCCGGCGCACGATCGGACGACATCTCCATAATCACTTGTTTGACCTCAGTGTCAGTAAAAGTTGCTTCTAAACCATTTGCAAGGTCCGGAGGAAGGGAGTGAAGGTTTAATTGTTCCAGCTTCAA
Source organism: Triticum timopheevii (assembly GCA_963921465.1). NCBI lineage: Eukaryota > Viridiplantae > Streptophyta > Magnoliopsida > Poales > Poaceae > Triticum > Triticum timopheevii. The sequence goes on from OY997271.1 coordinate 21,284,713, forward strand.
GAAAGATTGCAGTCGCGCAGGCGCACCCATCAGACAACTGTAGAAATCTTTGACCATTTCCAGTTTTTCTTCCAAAGTAGAAGCCGTGTGCTGACCATTTCTAAGAAAAGGAATCTGGTGCTTCCGTCGACGACCATTGGCCTTAAGATGAAAGTATTTAGTGTTGGCGTCTCCTTCTCGCAACTCGCGTACTTTTGCTCGCTGGCCCAGCCGAACTCTTTCTAGAGAGGAAAATGCCAAGCATTTGCCCTTCAGAAAGGCTTTAAGGCGTCGTTCCTCCTCCGACAGGGTTCTGCACTCCTGTGCGCTATCAAAACGCAGGATTAACTCATTCGCAATTTGGAATTGCAGGTTCATAAAGCTCTGCTTCCTCTGTCCCCAACTTCTGAGAGCTTTGGCAGTACGTTGTAGCTTGACACTGAGGATTAACATGGGATCATTCGAAAAAACTTCCTCCTCCCAGGCTGTCTTGACAGTCTCTATAAACCCAAGCAACTTGACCCAGAAGTTCTCAAACCGAAAGCGGCGAACTTTCGGCCGGTCCAAGGAGCAAGTCAGGAGTAAAGGGCAGTGATCTGAAATGTTAGAGCTGAGTGGCAACAGGTCACTGATGGGGTAGATCTCCTCCCAGGCATTGTTAAACAGAACACGATCCAATATGGCCATCACAGTGTGTTCTTGATCATTACACCATGTAAATCTCCTACCCACCAGTGGCATGTCGTGAAGGCCAAGGGTATTAATGGTGTGCTTGAATTTGTTAGTCAATCTCCTATTGATCCTATGAGTGCTGCGTTCATCTTCACTACGTACCAAATTAAAATCCCCATTCAGGATCCATGGTAACTGAACATCCCTCCCAATCTCCACGATTTCCTCAAGGAATCTGACTTTATCTGAATTTACTTGAGGCCCATAGACCGAAGTAACCATCCACTCTTTACCATCCGCTAAGGAGGTAACCTTGATGGTCACAGAGAACTCCCCCTTGTGTTCTGTGGAAACCAACAACCTATCTGATTTTCAAGCAAGCAGAATCCCCCCTCTAGTTCCTTCAGCTGGAAGAAAATCAAAGCCATCAAAGGTCGGGTCTAAAGTTTCCCAAACCAACACATTATCCACCACAGCCAACTTGGATTCTTGAAAACAAACAAGAGAAGCATTGCAAGTTTGCAGAAATAGACGGACAGAGTTACGCCTAGCAGGGCTATTCAGACCTCTGACATTCCATACTAACACACCAACTGACATAGCTATGGTATAATCTCCTCGACCCAAAGAAAAGAAAGCTGTCTAGGCACCACATGGATCCACTACTTCTGGGAGCTGGAATGCTGAGAATCCCTCGTACGCAGGTTCATCAAAGTCCACACCATCAGGGTCGAAGAGAGCAACAATAGCCTTGATGTGGTGGGGGGCTAGAGGCTTGTCAAATAGCTTTAAGTACTCCTCCAGCGCCTCCTTGGACACTTGTTCTTCGGCCTCTATCACACCCAAGCGGCGAAGAAGGACTGTCTGGGCCCGGTGGTAAGGCCCCTTGTTCATGCCATCATTGTCCTTGTTCAGTCGAGCACTCCGTCGAGGGGTGAAATTCGGCGGGATAAGCTTCCTGCGACGAACCGGAGCCGATGCCGCAGGCCTTGGTCCCAGGATTGAGGCCTTGGGCGTGGCACCCAGTCCCTCAAGGAGAGTGGCTTCAGCAGTTTTCGGACCCAGCACCTGCTCCTCCTTGTGTTTTGGCGCCAGTGGTGGAAGCAGCTTGCTTGGGCTTATAGGGACTGCAAAAGGTGTGCGCACGGGGCTCTGGCAAGAGATCGATGAGCCTTCATCCCGCTGCTGCACCACCAGAGTCTTGAGGCCCTCTGGCCGGTCTCCAGCTTCAGGAGGAATAGGTTCTTCATCCACCATAGAAGGATGAAAGGCAAGCTGCGAGCTGCACCTGCCCGACAGCTCCTCCTCATCGTGGATCAACGCGTCCCGTGCCCTAATATTTGGTGAGAATGAGAGCCGACGCGGGGACTCCAGCAGAAGGAGAGTAACCCTGCCGGAGGGTGGCGTCGGTCCCCAAGCCGCTGAGCCCACCGCCGTGACGCCCGAAGCTCCCTGCCCCGCCGGTGTGCCGCCATAGGCTGCAGAGCCCACCGCTGTGGAGGCGCAACCCGAAGGCCCTAGCTTGTTTGACGAGAGTGCCCGAGTTGAAGTCGCCGGCGCGGCCATCGCTAGAATCATAGCAGCCGAACCAGCAGCTGCAGGGGCACCTCTTGAAGGCGCCAGAATGCTTGACGAGAGCGCTTGCACAGGAGTCTGCAGGAACGTTGCCGAGCCCACCACTGTTGACGCCAACGGGCAAGGCGATGAGTGCTCCATGTTCAGAGCTGTCGTGCTCTGGCCAGCCGAGCGCGCCTTGGAGCGTGCGGCCGATGCGGCCGACGAGTAGTCCGTCGCCGTCCTTGTCCGAGTGTAAGTCCGGAGAGGAGGAGGCACACCGCCCGCTGGCGCCAGTAGGCCATTAGCCCTGCGCCCACCCCAGTCGCCTGCCATCTCGAAGCCGCCCGGGCCACCAAAAGGATGTGCACCCGAGCGAGGGGTGGATCCCATCCCAGTGCCATCCACTCTTCCCCTGAAGCAAAAGCGGGAGTAATCATGCCGCCTGGCGAGGTCTTCATCTTCATCAGGCTCATAGTCTTGGCGAAATTCCATGAAAGGTATTGTGCGGTCCACCACATCCAACACATGAATCATGAGGGGATGGATGAGGGTGAGCCGCTCGGTTGGTGGAGCAGGCGGCGGCGGTGTCAATGGCAGTTCTGGCTCAAAGGAATTAGGCAAGCCCATGGGCTCCGGTACTTCCAAATCATAAATCTTGGGAATGCTTGACGGATTGCGCATCCAGGCGGTAACCTCCATCTGCCAGCGATCCACCTGAGGCAAAATCTCCACCAACTGCCCCTGCAAGTTGTTGATGAGTTGACTGACAGCGCTCCACTCCCAGGCGTTCACCGGCAACCATTCAATCCCCAGTTTGCAGAAGAAGTTGAGTTTGCCACTGCCTGCCTGCGCGCTCCTATGCCAACGCCGAAACGCAACTGGGGCACCGGCGCATCGGACCGTACCTGAACTGAGGAGCACTCTGTCGCAATCTGCCGTGAAAGCAAACGAGATGAAGAAATCATCCGGGTATGTCACTTCCACCCTTACATGTTGCCGCTCCACCCCACAGGATCTTGCCAAGGATTGAACTAAGGCCTCCGGTGAGACCGCCGGCCTCCTGCCCTGCACCGTGGCCAGGAGGGCGCGGTTCTTGAAGTCCGCCTCGAGTTCCTCCATCCCTGGCGTGCGCAATATGATTCCACCGCCCCTTTCCGGCCGCAGATCTGGATCCCCATGGGTGTAGAGCTCCCCTGGGAAACGAGCTTGGGCAAGCGGAGGGTAGTTCGCCATGTCCCTAGGCGGCGGTGGACGGTGAGAAGGAGGCGCTTGGGGACGCCTGCTCGCGGCGGCGCGGGAGGGGAGGCTGGATTGGGATCTGGCTGAGGGAGGAGCGTAGGGAGCCGCAGCAGGGGACGAGTGGCACTCACGCGCAATATGACCCGAGAGCCAGCAGCGATGGCAACGAATCCTGCCGGTGCACCTAGCTTTGCGATGCCCAGATTCCAAGCATTTAAAACACCTTCCCACCAGCCACCGAGGAATCTTGGGCTTGGGTGCGGCGGACGGAGAGTCGTCCAAACGGCGCTGACGACGACGGTTCTTCACCAGTGTCCACCCCACGTTGTCCGGTTCTAGATCCAGCAAAGCTGGGCGGGACCGGCCGGGAAGCGGCACAGATGAAGATGTGGTGGTCTCCGGGTCCTCCGGTCTCACATATATTGTCCTTATTTATCGATATTTAGATGAGATACATATGCTTGCCTAACCCTTCTTGAGCAAATTTACCTTTCATTTTTTTAATACCATGCATTGTACCAATCAATGGATAGGAAAATAATGTAACGATCAGAGTGGTACGACTTTGAAGAATGTGGTTAAACAATATTGTACAATCCGTAGATTCATACACTATTGCATGTTCTAAGTAGTAAGGACCACTGAAATAATTTATAAAATACCTTTTCTTAAATTTGTAGTAGTCTGTTGTTTTTGTGGTTATTTGACCTAAAACTGCAAGTTTCCCAGCTAGAGATTTTTTTTCTTCTACTGGTTATTTTACAAGTTTTCGCTTGTTTTTATCAATTATCATAGTCTCCCATGTTGTTTCTGGTGCAACTCTTTTTTTGCGACTCCTTTGCTCTTGTCAATTTTCTTTGACAGTTTTGGTTTTGTGAATGCATGTTTTATGCTTCAACAATTATTTAATGTTTTCTATTGTGTATTTTTAAAATTCTGTTCAGGGTCTTCATTGTTTCCCACCTCGAAATACTGCAAACCGAATGCACGCTGATCGGGAGTCCCGCAACCTATGAAGTCAATGCCACTCAGCCTAAGATCGCATCCTATTTTGATAGACTGGGCATATGTAGGCCGGACATGACCTCAAAGGTCCAGCAACGTGTTACCAAGATAGCATGTGCTCGTAATCAAGGCTCGGCAGGTTCCTCTCGTGCTGCAAGGGTAGAAAGACATGTTGTGAACAATTTGTGTGAATTTTATGGCTTGGTCGCGGCCCAAAACACAATAGATGCCAAGATGCAGCAGCTTTCACTGAGCTCTTATCAAGGCCAAGGGCTGGCAGTTGATTCTTGGACAGGCAGGGACCCTGACTGTACTGGCAATACTTACCGAACCATTGCCCAGATCAAGGATGAGAGCTTCTGGATGTCAAGTCAACCTGACTTGATTACAGTTGTGGCTGCAATTTCACATGTGGACAGTGATTCCTTCTCCTACCCATCTTGTGGCTTGATGTTCGACGGCAAGAAATGCAATAACCAGCTGAAAGTCGATGGTGGTGGGTGGTGGTGCACCAGGTGCCTCTGGAGGTCTGAAACATGTGAGTACCGTTACATGCTCAAGTGCCAGATCAATGACCACACTGGTTCAACCAATGCTACAGTCATGCAGGAGGCTGCCAAGGAAATCATTGGCCACACAGCGCAAGAACTCCTCATGATAAAAGATGCCGAGAGAGACGGTGTAAAATTTGAGGAAATCATGCAGGGTATCCTTTGGCGTCAGTGTGTACTTAAGCTGAGAGTCGAGGGGCATGGTGTGATGACGAAGCGCAGCATAGTTGAAGCCGAGAAGTTGGAGTCGCCGAATACGAGCCATCTCCTAGGGGCGATCGGCAACCTGTTAAAAAGCTATTCGTCCCCAACCGCCCGTCGTCCCAGAAATCTGCAGGCACAACACACTTTTAGAACTTCCAACAATTCCTATGGCAGCATGAGGAGCACCAGGGGCGCAAGCTACGGGCGCCCCGCGGATCAGCTTCCGCGTTTCTCTACTCCACCATCAGCCTATAGCAGCATGATGAGCATGGGTGGCGCAAGCTATCTGCGCTCCCCCTCAGGTCAGCTTCCACACATCTCTACTCCACCATCAGCCTATGGGAGCATGATGAGCAACGGTGACGCAAGCTATTGGCCTTGGGCAGGTTTTCTTCCACCGATTCCTCATTCCTGCTCCACTGTTAGGAACAAGAATCATGTAGGAGGAGCTAACATTTCGGATGGAACAGGCGCAGCGAGGGATGGCTCAACCATGATCCACTGCAACTAGGCAGCCTCACGGGCGGAGGCTGCCAGACAACTCTGCTTGTCAACTTAGTTATATTTATTTATATATGAACCTATATATAAAGTTTGCTTTGAGTAGTGCTACAGTGTATGGAATTTTATTTACGTGGACGGTGGGCATGGGGCCAAGTGCCTCATCCTGTTCTGGGTTGTTTTTCTTTTGTTATTTTGAATTTTTTTTATACTCCTGTTCTGTTTTTTGACTGATGGGCTGATGGTCTTTCTTCGGTCACTCCTAAGATTTTTGTAGGGTTCGATCTATATATTTTTGTTTGTTTGTGTTATGTGTTCCTGCGTCAACGGCGCGCCATAGTCCGATGAGCGACCGGGCCAGGGAAAGGAATTAATCCCTGGGCTTTGCTTCCGTTGCGTCCGTGGATTTCGCTTGTAACTTGTTATTGGTCCATGGTATACAGCGGCACGAGCTCAAAGCAACAAACCATCTCAAGTCAGCAGGATTTTGGTTCAGCCAAAAATATGTTTTTAGTCCCTTAATTTTGCACAAAGTATTTGTTTGGGTCTTTTTTTTGTCAACATATTATACGCTCCGTAATGAAGAGTAGAAAAAGTAGTGACGGACACGCGGGTCATGCATGTGTAAGCAAATCTGTTGGACGGCGTAGGCGAGCTCGGGGCGCGTGATGGTGAGGTACTGGAGCGCTCTGCCGAGACTGCAATATGCAGAGGGGTCGTCGACACAGGGACCATCGGTCTGCGGCAGCTTGCCCTTGGTGTCGATGGGAGTGGCCAACGGCTTGCAGGTGTCCATGCCGGCGCGCTCGAGCACCTCCTCGGCGTACTGCTGCTTGCACAGGAAGAAACCAGCAACAACAGTGCGGGTGAGACGAATGCCAAGGAAGAAGTGAAGTGCTCCGATGTCCTTCATGGCGAACTCGCCCGTGAGCTGGCAAACGATGCGTTGGAGGAGCGCCGGTGAGGAAGCCGTCGTCGACATACAGAAGAAGGAACACCACACGCCATGGTGAATAGCGAGGAGTCAGAGCGTGTGGCTGCGAAGCCAATGGTCTTGATGAAGCCAACAAAGCGCAAGAACCAGGCGCGCGGGGGTAGGCTGGGTCGCCATGTCAGCATCGCGCACGCCCCAAGCTTTGCTTGTTCGCTTGCGCGAGCTAGACCAACGTGTGTGCACACCTCGGCTTTTACCTTGGCTTTGCTTGCCCGGACACTTGCTTGCGCGCATCTCAGCCGGCTAGCGTCTTTTCCTTTGTTTGGTTGTTGTATACGGGGGCTAGCCGATTGGTGCAGCCGCAGTTCACTCCCTGCCTGGCTCTTTCGCTTGGGCGAGCTGGGCATGGAGGAGCGCTTGGCTCAGGGTGCACCGTGTCCAGCATAGACATCTGGCGTCGTTAGCCGCTTGGCTCAGGGTGCACCGTTGTTATCAGAGGCAGCCCTCAGCTATTTTTTTTTAAATAATACATTTTCTTAATTAACTTGCATAAATATTGCACCGATATTTTTATTTTCAAAAATAATACACCATCGTCCTGCTGCAGGCTGACTGTGCCTAGTCGGCCCACCGCAGGCCGAGTGGCTTCCAGTCGGCCCGCAGCAAGCCGACTGGTACTAATTGGCTTGCACAAGCCAATTAGTACCAGTCGGCTTGCTGCGGGCCGACTGGAAGCCAATTAGCCTGTGGTGGGCCGACTAGGTGCATGTGGCCATTTTTCTTTTTTTCTTTTTGATTTTAGTTGTTATTTTCTATTTATTTCTATCTATCAAATTAATCTAGTTTGTGTTGAAACTTTTTGCATAAATTACTAGCAATGTTAACAAGCCACAATAATTTTTCATAATTTTTGGAAAATCACATATTTACAATTGTATTTCATAGCTCCTGGTGAATATAGATAGGGTTTAAATTTATCTATCCAAATAAATTTTTTTATTTTTATAGATGTTACAATATTGAGGAGAATAGTTTAAAATTTTCTGTGAAACAATTTGAGAATACTTTTTAGGCTTATGAAACAATATGAAATAATTTTTGTGAAACAATTTGAGGAAAATTATTTTTTGGCTTATGAAACAATTTGAGAATACTTTTTTGGCTTATGAAACATTTTGAGAATTTTCAAATTTTTTCATAAGCCAAAAAAATTCCTAAATTGTTTCACAAAAATGTTTAAACCATTCTCCTCAATACTTTAATATTTATAAAAATAAAAAAACCAATTTGGATAAATAAATTTAAACCCTATCTATATTCACCAGGAGCTATCAAATACAAATGTAAATATGTGGTTTTCCAAAAAATTATGAAAATTTATATGTGGCATGTTAATATTGCTAGTACTTTATGCAAAAAATTTCAACACAAACCAGATTCATTTGATAGCTAGAATAAATGGAAAACAACAACTAAAACCAAAAACGAAAAAAGTTGGCTTCCAGTTGGCCTGCAGCAAGCCGACTGGGACTAATTGGTTCGCGCCTGTGGTGGGCCGACTAGGCCCAGTCAGCCTGCAGCAGGCCGATGGTGTATTATTTTTGAAAATAAAAATATAGGCGTAATATTTATACAAATTAATTAAAAATGTATTATTTAAAAAGAATTAGCCAGCCCTCATGTGAGCTGCTTGTGAGCACCTGATATTCTCCCCCTCAACACCCATGGCCCCGGCTCCCAGGCACTAGTCGCGGAAATTTTTGACAACTAATTTATATTCATGCATCATTTATACATAGCAAAAATTATACCCATAGTTTCATATTCGAAAGAAGATTTTAATGATAAAATTTATATTACATATAACTAATGTTTTATCACTTGCTCAAAGTTTAACTCAAAGTACTTGGGGCCATGCGCATCTATATGTTTCTTTTATTTTGAAATCATTTCAGTTCGGTTTCAAAGGTTCCTTCGAAGGAACTTGATTTTTAATTTAGGACTGCAACAACTAACGAATGTTTGTTGAGAGAGATGACATTTACGAAAACGTTTTTGCTGGCAATTTCTTCAGGTTCACATGCCATTTTTCTAATTCGCATGGAAGACTTAAAAAAAAACTACCACAGGTTTCATCTCATGTTGCAACTAAAGCTGCCAAGACATGTTCATTCTCCACCCTTTCCAGAGAACGTTCGCCCCATAATATTCCTGTAAATTTAAACAAAGACTCAAAAAAGTCAAGGAAAGAGCAACACGCTGGGCCACCCTGGACTGGAAGGTTCCGGGCTCGAGCCCACCATGGCGGAGACGGCGCCGGCGACGCCGCTGGACATCGACGAGATCCCCTTCGCCGACCTCCTCCTCCTCCTGCTCTCGCCGGTAGCGGCAGCAGGGGGCGACGCCGATGGCCGGCGGTGCCGCCTCCTGGCCACCGTCTGGGCCGCGCTCGGCCCGGGCGGCACCGGGCTGCTAGCCGTCTCCGGTGTCCCGCGCGCCGCCAACCTCCGCCGCCGGCTCCTCCCCCTGGCCCGCCGCCTCGCCCTCATGGATCACGCCTCCCGCGCCCACCTCCTCAAGGTAACCAACCCCTCCCTCTGTAGTCTCATCGTCTTCCTCCTCCCGCCCCCTGTTCCTCTTCCCAAACTGCGATTTTGATTCCATTGCAGAAGCACGGATTGGGCAGCGACGTTCCCCTCAAGAAGCCCGACAGGTCCGTCTCCTCGTTCGCGCAGCTCCTAAGGCATGATGATTCAGGCAAGCTCCACTCCCCGGAGTCGATGTCTGAAACCACCGGAGGCATGGAGGTGCTCGCCGGTGTTGACGGATTTGGGGAGAACAAGGGTAGTGATGGTGATGATATTGAGAACCTTGGTGAGCTTTTCAAGGAGCTGGGTCTGTGCATGATGGAGCTTGGCATCTTGGTTGCCCGGGCCTGCGACATTGTTATCGGTGGCAATCAGCTGGAGCAGAGCATTACCGACTTTGGCAGCGCAAAGGCGAGGCTCATCCATTACCACTCTGAGTTGGATAACAGGATTATCAAGGAGAGGAGCAGCACAAAGAGGAGAAGCTTGGCAAACAATGCAGCAGCAGCAGCAAGACGTTTATCGGATCACATGGGTACAGGTCAAATGCCAGGATCAGAAGATGGATCATGCATCAGATCGAAAGATGGGACGGCCGTTGTAAAGTCAGCAGAAGAAAATGATTCCAAGGATGCCGAGATACAAGGTCATGGCAGCGCGATTTCTCTTGTGAACTTATGGCAAGAGTGGCACTATGACTATGGAGTGCTGACAGTCTTAACAGCGCCATTATTCTTACGCTCTGCTCTCGGACAGGAATGCCCGGTCAGCGAAGAATGCTCTCTTCCTGATGGGCACTCGCACCTGCAGCTCTTCAATAAAAGGAGGATATTCTCGGTGAGATGCTCCCAGGAAAGCTTCATTGTTCAGGTTGGGGAGGCAGCAGGCATCCTGTCAAGGGGGAAGCTGAGATCCACGCTTCATGCTGTCAGTAGACCATTAGGTTTGCCAAACATCAGCCGGGAGACTTTCGTAGTCTTCCTACAGCCGTCATGGGACAAAACTCTACCTTTCTTGGGTTACTCTTCTGCCGATGAAGACGATTCAAGTGATCACATGGAATTGGCCTTCAGGGATGATGGATCAGCCGGGTCTTGTAGTGAACATATATTGATGCAGGAAATTCTGAAGAAAATCCCCCCACTGTCGTCAAGGCTGAAAGAAGGCATGACGTTTGCAGAGTTTTCTAGGCAGACAACGAAACGGTATTATGGTGGTGGAGGCATCCAACAGAACAGTTAACCAGCAGAAGTACGGCGATGGAAAATGCATCTCATACAAACCGTGATGAAGTACTGAGTTCTACACCCTGTATGTTGAGAATCCACTCTGTAATTACTCCATGTCACAGTATGTACATTTTATCTTCGTTGATGGCTTATTTCGACCTCAAAAGTGCTGGTTTCCAAAATTTATTGGTCTGATAGTTTAAAGTTCTTGTGTTGGTAAGTTTAGCTTCCTAAACTGATATTGATGATAGAGATGTCAAGCTGTTGTTGCTCTCAGTAACAACACAGGAAACCTATCCAGTAATCTGACTTGCTCAGTTGTAAAAAATGTTAAATATTTCAAAACTGTTGTTGCGCTCTGCATTCTCAGTTTCTCTTTTTCATTCTAAAACTAGTGTTGCATCAGATGTGTTTAGTTCAACTGCAAGGCACGTTTGAACATGAAACCTTCTTAATTTTATTCCAGATCTCAGGTGTTAAGGTAAGATATGATCGATACAGTAGCAGGAAAGCATGTATCTATCTGGTTCGTTGGTAATTTTAGCTTCCTAAGCTGACATCGATGGTAGATATCTCACGTCAACAGAGGAAATCTATCCAGCAATGGTTGGCAATTAGTCAACACATGCCCAGCTGCAAAAGAAGTTAAATGTTTGAAAACTATTATGACATTCTACACTTTGCAGTATCTCCTTTTCTTTCTAAGACTGTAGAGATCCAAATGGTGGGTTTGAACTCAAAGTCTTCCTAATTTTGTTCCAGATCAGAGGTGTTAAAAGTAGGGTATGATCGGTATTCAGTAGCAGGAAAACCCTTCTCTGCTGCGCATGCTGGAAAATAGTTTTCCACTGTGCGTCACTTAATTCCACTCTACATGACTTAAAATATTCTCATGCCACATCGGTGCGGTATACAGTAGCAGGAAAACAAGATAATCAGTGTGATCTATCTTGATTTCCTCTGTTTTTGTGAGCGAGGATGATCTATATCTCTTGTAAAGTGCAGACCTCGATTCATTGTCACCGCGATTTCCTGCTGAATTATACCTTTAACTCTTTTAAGTCAAACCATATGAGTATGTTTCATCAAATATGAGGTAGTTGTCAGATTGGTGATAGCTTGGAATCTATTGTTTGTTCCTAACAAAGTAACAGGAAAAATGGTGCGCTGAAAGTGTAGCGCTGCTCATGGTTAAACTGATCATGTTAAGTTGTTAACGGGTCGTAAATGATGTTTGTTGGTTCAGTTGTTCAACTTATGAAGCTTTGTCTTTGCTTAGTGTTATGGCACGCTGAACTTCGGTATGAACTTATGATTATATGTGGGGTGCGCCTACCGTTCTGCCAGGTTTTTCAGCATGACGTCAGCTTCCCTGGCTCTAGAATATGTGGTGGTGGTATAACTACTATAGTATTTTTTAAAAACTTGATATAACTAGTACTATTAGCTTGATTACTTGTTCATCTGTTCAACACTACAATTGCATAACCTTCACAGCCGGTCAGCTGCCCTTCGCCGGCCTTCCATATAAAGCCTTGTTTGACAGGCGGCTATTGGCAGGGTTTCTAAGGGTTTATCCCGCTCAGATCGAACATCCCTAATAGTCCCAAGTTGGCTGTTTGGTGCGCGGGGATTGTACCAGGTCAACCGCAATTCCCCCCGAATTTCCCCCGTGAACTCCTTGATGCCCCGTGGAAACGAGGCGACGAGCCGAGGGCCGTGGATCTCTGTTAGCCACGGCAGGGTGAAGGCCAACAAAATCCCCATGCCACAGTTACTTCCAGCTGACGCCCAACTCCTACCGCCACACTCCTTTCCTAGCAGTACAATGACCTTCTCTCTACCATGCTTATCTTCCTCTCACCCTTGCGCTGCGCTCCCCTCGGCCCTTTTCCGGTCTTATCTTTGTTTGTGACCTAACCCTAAAACTCGCCTCCGGCTCTCTGGCCTCGATCGATGACCGTTGCCGGCGCAAGAAGAAGAAGAAGAAGAAGAAGAAGGAGGAGGAGGAGGAGGAGGAGGAGGAGATGAAACAGTTGCTTGAAGAGTACTACTCCCCCCATCGATCGAAATTTTGAGTTTCCCTCGCCACCGAAAACGCTCCCCCCACCACCACCGGGGAACTTAAAACGAGAACCGCCCTGCACCCGGTCCATAGACCCCACCCCCACCCCCACCCCCACCTCGCGAACCGTCTCCTCCTTCCTTCCTTACCCCCCACACCACCCGCCGCCGCCACTCCGCCTCCCTCCACCCAGATCCGAACCCAAACCAATCCAATCCAGTCCCGCCCCGCGTCGCCGGCGACGTGATGGAGGGGCCGCCGCGGCTGACGGCGGGGGCGGTGAGGGAGATATGGGATCTGCCGGACGGGCCGGGCACCATCCAGCCGGTGCTGCAGGTGGCGGACCTCCGCGCCGTCACCACCAAGAACCCCGTCGGCCACCAGTCGGAGCGCTACCGCATGCTGCTCTCCGACGGCGTCCACTCCCAGCAGTCCATGCTCTCCACCAACCACAACCACCTCGTCAAGACCGGCGCACTCCGCCAAGGCTCCATCGTCCACCTCCACGACATCACCTGCAACACCATCCAGAACCGCAGGTCCGTCGTCCACACCTCCCACCCCCTCGACGCTCTGGTCCGAGAAAGACTGGATCTTGCTCCGCTTGCTTCGGCTCGATTCTTGCTCATCCAAGATGGGATCTTGCGGCAGATTCTTGGGTTGCAGAGTGGATTGTTTGCCCGCGATGGGGGTTTCAGAGTTGTTTGTCTTGCAACTTCTGAATCAAGATTTAGGGGTTTCAAATCTACACTGTCCGCCGTAATGATCTCTGAGACCGCATTTACAGCTCGCATTCGCATCAATGTTTACATTGATAAGTTGGGTTTAATCTAAGGCGTCAAGCAATACACTGGCCTTGAAGTCCAGCTTCAGTTGACTGTATTTTTTAATTAGCAGAACATACTGCTGAAGAAAATGAGGGGTGTGTCTGATTCCGTGTTATTCAGATGAGCGTTTTTAACTTTTCATGTTTGCTGGTGTGCCAAGAATTAGTCTGCGAGCTGCAGTCTCGCTCTTCCGTGGCCTGTAAAAACAATTTGGTTTCCTATCCCACCGTGATTTGACATGCCGTTGTATTTTTGCGAGTGTACTCTGATCCAGTGAAATGCACTTTGCTTTTCATGTCTTAATTAATTAACAAGTAGCGGTGCCAAGAAAGCCAGAGTCTCCTAGTATGTGATACACAACTCTTTTAAGAACTACCCTTGCTGTGTTAGGATTTTATCAGCCCATGTGTGTCATGTTTTTAAGTTTTGCTTGGTGCAGCAAAAAAGATGTTGTATTTTGTGCCAATGCTGCTGCTAAAGCAAAATAGAACTAATGAAACAGTTTACATCATGTGTTTTCATCATCTGAGTTGTTATAGGATTTCCGTAACCTGTCGCTGCCAAACACACCATAAGTGTTTGGAACCTTGAGTAAACATGCATAATTCCAGAATATAGCAAGTAGAATGGGCAGGCTGGATTTTATATATTCTAAAGGTGTGTGTAGTTATATTCTGCAATCACTTCTTGACCTGACTTTTTTTTTTGTAACTACTCCCTCCGTATCAAAATATAAGACATTCTTTGACATTGTCATACTGTTAAAAAACGTGTTATATTAAGTTACAGAGGTAGTACCATTGTACGACCTGACTTTGTTTCTATATATAAAACAAAAATTCTATGGTATGACTAACCAGATATCTTTCAGGGAACTTCCAGTAGCTGACAATTTTTCTCTGTTGCATTCAGGATCATTATTGTTGTCGAACTTGAAGTTTTGCTAAGTGAGTGTGACTTGATCGGGAAGCCAAGGATTTATGACAAGAGCTTACCTGCGGGACAGGTGCCTAACTTGCCAGCCAGTGCTGCTCAAGCAAATAGTGGAAACCATTCCAATGGTCCAGGCATGCTGGGCAATTGTGTTGCCCCAAGGGTGGAGCAGAGTACTAACAATCAGTCGTATGGTGGACCCTACAATGGTGTTCACAGCCCAGCGGACCCTTCTATTGGTCGGACACTCCAACCTGGACCTAACAATGTGTCGTCTGGTGGATCTTATGGTACAATGCCAGCACAGAACACAATGAATGGCGGCAATATGGCGCAGCCAAACTCTCAGCGGCCTTACAATGGTGTTCACAGCCCAGTGGGCCCTTCTATTGGTCGGACAGTCCAACCTGGACCTAACAATGTGTCGCCTGGTGGAGGATCTTATGGTACAATGTCAGCGCAGAACACAATGAATGGCAATATGGTGCAGCCAAACTCCCAGCGGCCTTTACTGAACTCTCATCAAAACCAAAGGTTTGCAGTCCCTGGCGCAGGTGGGGGCATAAGCCCCCCTGGCAATGTTTATGGGCGCCCTGCTCAGCCTTCGTATCAGCAGCCACCTCCAGCGTATACAAACAGTGGCCCAGCTGCTAAGAACGGAGCTGCCCTTCGCACCGTCCCGATTTCTGCACTGAACCCTTACCAACGTACATGGACAATAAAGGCTAGGGTGGCTGCGAAGAGTCAGGTCAAGCACTACAACAATGCAAGAGGTGCAGGCAAACTCTTCAACTTTGATCTCCGTGATGCACATGGTGGAGAAATTCGTGCAGTATGCTTTAATACACAGTTGGATCAGTTCTATGACCTGATTGAGGTTGATAAAGTGTACTTGATATCTAAGGGGTCACTGAAGCCCGCAAATAAACAGTTTAACCATTTGAACAATGACTACGAAGTCTCTCTGGATGCTTCAACAACTATAGAAGTTTGTTCTGATGATGATAGCAGCATCCCTAGGCAGCAGTTTAATTTCCGACAGATCAGCGAAATAGCTAACATGGATAAAGACACCATGGTCGATTTGCTTGGGGTTGTTATATCAGTTAGCCCTTCTTCTCCATTTACAAGGAAGGATGGTGCGGAAACCCAGAAAAGAGTCCTTCAACTGAAGGACATGTCTGGTTTCAGCGTGGAAATAACCTTTTGGGGTGGCTTCTGTAATGCCGAAGGTCAGCAGCTGCAGTCGCTGTGTGATTCTGGTTCAAATCCGGTGCTTGCCCTGAGATCTGTCCGTGTTGGTGAATTCAAGGGCAAAAATGTAAGCACAATTGGCTCAAGCTTCTTAAAAATAAATCCAGACTTCCCTGCTGCCGAAAGTCTGAGGCAGTGGTACATAACGGAAGGGAAAAACGCTGCTTTCACTTCTTTATCTACGGGAGGGTCAGCCATGGGCCGGACTGATGACCGAAAAACTGTTGAGCAGATCAAGGCTGAAAACTTGGGGAGATCAGAGAAGCCTGATTGGATCACTGTTAAGGGTGCAATTTCACACATCAGCACCGACAACTTCTGTTACCCAGCTTGCACCACGGAGGTTAATGGTACACGCTGCAACAAAAAGGTCACGAATAATGGCGATGGTATGTGGCAATGTGACAAATGTGAGCAGAGCACTCCAAATTGCGAGTATAGGTACATGCTCCAGTGTCAAATCCAGGATTACACCGGGACCAGCTATGCAACTGCATTCCATGACGCTGGCAAGGATATAATTGGCCTCCCAGCACAAGATCTGTACATGATAAAACATGAAGAACAAGATGATGTGAAATTCGCAGACATCATACAGAAGGTCCGTTTTGAGCTATTCCTTTTCAAGCTGAAAGTCAAGGAAGAAGTGTTTAATGATGAACCTCGGGTGAAATGCTACATTGTTAATGCTCGGAAATTGGAGGACACGTCGAAAGAGTCTCGCTTTCTACTGGGACCAATTGATAGCCTTTTGGTGGGCGATGGCTTAGGTCCAACCCCTGGGGTGAGTGGTGCTGCTGCTGCTGTCAACACTGGTTTCACCTCCAACACTGGTACCTACAGCATGAATATGAGTGGCCCAAATCAGTTTGGGCAGCGAACGAGCTCATCTACCATGGTGCCTGCCACACCATCAGCGACACGATATTCACAGAACTGCAGTGTTTGTGGGTCCACTGGGCATAGTGTGCAGAACTGCCCTGCAGTGGCCATGGATATGCAGCAACCAGCAGCAAGCGGCTACGCGGCTAGTTCCTATGGCTCTTCACCTGGTGATGCCGGCTCGGGTCTGTGCTTCAAATGCAACCAGCCCGGGCACTTCTCCAGAGAGTGTCCACAGCAGGAGGCTACCTCCTACAGGTCTCCAGCCGCCAACGCCAATGCCAACTCGGGTCTGTGCTACAAATGCAATCAGCCTGGGCACTTCTCCAGAGACTGCCCAGGGCAGGCGGCTAACTCCTATGACGCCTCAGCTGGTGGCAATGCCGGCGCAGGTGGCCTGTGCTTCAAATGCAATCAGCCTGGGCACTTCTCCAGAGACTGCCCAGGTCTGGCGGCTAACTCCTACGGCGCCTCAGCTGGAGGCAATGCCGGCGCAGCTGGCCTGTGCTACAAGTGTAACCAGCCTGGGCACTTTGCCAGAGACTGTCAGGCGCAGGCTGCTGCTCCCCAGCGCCAGGCTTACGGGAACGGTGCCGCGTCAGGAGGGTACAACCGGCAGCCCTATGTCGGTAGCTTCTGAAGTATTTCGGCCGACCCGATAGCATCTTGCTTCGGTTTTAGTTGCGCGGCGATGGCTACAACCGGCAGTCCTATGTCTGCAGCTTCTTAAGTATTTTGGCCGACCCAATAGCATCTTGGTTCGGTTTTAGCTGCGCGGCGATGGCATCGCCGTGCGTTATGTATAGTTTTTAAAAAAAATCTGCCTGCTGTGTCTGTGCGTGGCAGTGTCGTCTGGACCTTGTGCTGCTACTTTGAAGTCTTTATAAATCAGTGCGTGTTAGGTATAATATTGCCTTTCTGGTTATTTTTGTGAGCTGCAAATTGCTTGTGGTTTGCTGTTCTGTTGTGATCTTTGGCGTTGCTTGTGCTATGTTAATATGTTTGCAGTATTTTGGTCGTCACTTGTTCAATAGCATTGCTTGTACTATGTAAATTTGTTTGCATCATGTAAAATTTTGTCAAAATGTAGACCCTGTCAAAACTTGCTTTCATGTCTTACCAGTAACATATTATTATTATTCCATTGATATGAAGTCGGGCTATTAATCTGTATGGTAAAAACCTTGCCGATTAGAACAAGTATTTATAGTAACAATATTGCAGATCAGAACACACATTTTTACAGTCATGCTAAAAAAAGGTTTATTCCAGAATTTTCTGCATGGGCCGTGCGCTGTGGCCCAGCGAAGCCAGCCCACATATTTTTCTGCCCACACAGCTGGGAAAAAAATTCTATTTTACGCACACGGCGACAAATGGTCAGAGCTTGGCACAGGACAACCAATAATGGGCTGACCCATTTTTCTTTGTTTTTGTTTTTTACTTATATTTTTATTCTCCTTCCCCTATCTCTTTTTTCCTTTCAAAGTTTAATTTCTCATAGAATTTATTTCATAAATTCAAAATTCTCACAAACGTTCAGAATTTACAACAAAAATCAAATTTTAGAAAATGTTCAGAATTCCAAAATTTTGTAGCTATTTTGAAAAATATTCGGAAATTGAAAAAAGTTTCCCATTTTTCCAAATTTCTTTTGTTGTTTTTCAAAATTGTTCAAGATTTCTAAAAAGAAAATGGAATTTTTAAAATGCTTCAAATTCTAAAAATATTCTTGTTTTAGTGAATTTTTCACAATTCAAAGTAATGTTCGTGTTTAAAAGATACACATTTTCGAAAAATGTTATGAATTTTCAACACATGTTCCCATTCTAAAAGAAGTTCACAAATTCAAATAATGTTCATGTTTTTATAAAAAAGTTGGGATTTTCAAAAAATGTTTGTGAATTTTGAAAGATGTTATTAGGGTCCAAATTATTATTTTTTGCCCATAACACCTTGATCTCAAATGAAAGGGTCAGACCAGCGGTGGAGACAGGCCCCCAGGTGGCCCAGGCTGCTGCCTGGGGTGTGAGGCCAGATCCCTTTGTATACTGTAGAAAGCATTGTAGCTACAGTGCTACAATGCTCAAAGGTTGCCAGGGGCAGCCCGAGGCGTGGTCAAATGATGGCGCCGCCACTGAGTTAGGCAACGTGTGGCCTCCTCCTTTGGCCACTTAAGCCTTTCTTTTTTACAATTAGCACTTCATCTCCCGCCTTGTGATCTCCCCATTGAAAAGAAAAACATTATCCTATTCACCGTTGGAGCTCACTGGAGACATGTTGTTCGCGCCCGCGTGTGATGACCTCAGGCCCACCAGACTCCAGGACTGTTTTCTTTTCCAGAAAGATACCGACCGACAAATAACGTCGCAAAACAAACGACTGATTGCTTGCTAAGGGCTTTTGACGCCATTCGCAAAAAGGGCTTTTGACGCCGAATTGAAACTGACAAGCTGGACCCACTTTCAAGGCTGACGTAGGAAATGACGGACGACAAGCATTCAATGGCCGTTAATGTCGCGTTCTCTCCATTCTCTGTCTCCCGCTCTCAACCTCTCCACTCCCCTCCTTGGTGATGGTGGCAGCGATTCTTCCCGGCGATTGTAATGGTTGGGCGATGGCTCTAGCGGTGGAGGACCGGCGGTGGACGAGCACTTTGGCAGCTCGAACATGGTGAAGCGGCGACCGTATTCCCTGGTGCAGGCACTTTTTTCCAGGTGGTGAAGGCCACGCCAATGGCAGCCACCAGTGGATGTCGTCCTTCAGCTGCATCGAGTAAGTGCTCATTATGACTAAGGTTGGACATGTAACTGGCTGTTTTTTTTTCTCGATAAAATTGTGTGAAAAAAGATACTCCTATCATGATATGATATTATAGTTTTTTAGTGGGACAAGGAAATGACAATATAAAAAAACAAGAAAGACGCATGCGCGCCCCAAAACAAACCTAGTAAAAGAAAAGAAAAAGGACCCACAGTGTGATAGGCGAGCACCAAACAACATAATCGGACGATCAAAGGGGACCTCCTATTTAGCGTGGTACGCGCTGGGAGCCCCTATTTGACGCTCTTTGCGTCAAATTGGTGGCAGAACGCACATGGTAGAGCACGACTAGGCTGGCCCATCGAGAGGTACCGCGGGACGTAAAAAGACAGTAAAAACAAACGACTTCGCAATGCGAGGATTCAAACACGAGACCGGCTGCTTGCGATTGCGAGCTCACAGCCACTCCACCAAACAACTCATCTGGTTTGTACAGCAGCGCACATCCTAAAAGAATTAGTGCTAGCGTCGAACCAGGTTGCTCCACTGTAGCAAATTTGAATCATTTAATGTAATGAACCAGAATTAGTTATTGCAGTGATAGTTTTTTGTAAAAAGAAGTGTACTTCTTTTGAAGTGTATATTTCGAAAATGTGCAACCAGTTTTTGAATTTCTGAACATTTTTTTTGGCAAAAGGAACATTATTTTGAATATGTTTACAAACAATGAAATTCTGAACAAATTTTGAAACCACGGACATTTTTTGAATTCTTCAACAAATATTTGAAAAAAGGAACTTTTCATGAATGCCAAACAAAAATTTATAACTACGAACATTTTTAGAGTTTACGAACAAAAAATAAAAATTTGGCACTTTCAGCAAATTCCAAACAAAAGATTGGAATCACAAACATTTCTAAATTTGCTGACCAAAATTGGAAATCATGGAATTTATGAATTGTAATTTCCTAAAGAACATGACTTTTTTTTTGAATTTGTGAGCAAATTTTGAAAATAGGGACATTTTTTAAACTTCTGTACATTTTTTCAATTTGTGAACAAATTTTAAAACATGAACCCTTTATTGAAATTCCTTCGCAGTTTTCTAAACATGAACATTTTTTGAATGTCCGAACAAATTTTGATAAGAGGAATTTTTTGTGACAATCTGAATTTTTTTTGAAATTTTTGAACAAAAAACAGAATAAAAGTACATTTGAAAAAGGCAAAACGAAAAAGAAACAGAAAAGGAATATTTTTTAGAAAATGTGAAAAATTTGAACAGAAAAATTGCAAACACTTTTTGTAAAACAAGAACATTTTTTGAAATGCCCAAACAATTTTTAGAAAATGCAAACATTTATAAAATTTATGAATTTTTTGAAATACAAACACTTTAAAAATTTCGACATTTTTTAGAAACACGAACAAATTTACAAATTTCCAAACAATTTTCAAAAGAAAACAGAAAAAAGAAATGAAACAGAAAACAAAAAAACAAAAGAAAACAAAAAAACTGGTATACAAATATATAACCGGTTCAGGGAACCTTCTAGAAGGTTCCCAAAACCGGCTGCATCGCTGTGCGGAAGTGAGCCGGCCCAATTCTCGCGCTTGGGGGATTGCCTGTGCGAATGCTCAACATTTTGACGCAGTTAACGTCAAATAGGATTTTCTGTACGCGCTAGCGAAGAGCAGAGCACGCAACCCCCGCTCGCTCTCCATTGTAAAACTATGTGTGGGCTAGGAAAGAGGGAAGCAT
This sequence comes from Triticum timopheevii, assembly GCA_963921465.1. Classification (NCBI taxonomy): domain Eukaryota; kingdom Viridiplantae; phylum Streptophyta; class Magnoliopsida; order Poales; family Poaceae; genus Triticum; species Triticum timopheevii. The sequence goes on from OY997271.1 coordinate 21,305,659, forward strand.
TTTTTTGCCTTTTTTTTCATTTATACTCGTTTCCATTGTAAAACTAATTCGGGATATAAAAAAAGTTACAAATTGTGAAATGTTCGAGAATTTGAAAATTATTCATGATTTGAAAAAAAATTGGGAAATAATAAATGCTTGCGGAATTTAAAAAATGCTGACTTCAAAGACATTTCTTGAATTCAAAAATGTACGTTATCTCAGAAGAATGAATATTTTTTAGAATTTTATGAACATATTTAAAAAATCTATGAACAAATTTGTAATTGATGAACATTTCTCAAATTTGATCATTAAATTTTAAATTTTGGTGAACATTTTTAAATCTGATGAATAAAATTTGAATTTCCCGAACATTTTCTGAATTGTTGAACATTTTTAACATTGATGCCATTTTTGAATTCAATGAACAAAATATTTACAAATTTGAAAAGAAAATTAGGAAAAAGATTGAAAAGTAAAAAGTACAAAATTTTAAAAAATGTTCATTGTAAGTGCATCTAGTGCCACCCCTAGTTGGTTTGCAGTATTGACGACAAACGTGGTTGAGAGATTAATGTGTTTGTGAGAATTGCAGGATAACACTGGTAATAGTCCCTCATTGATTCGGTTTTTCTACTAGAGATGACCCCTAAAAATGTGTGAAAACATTGAAGACAATGGTGGTTCGTGAAGACATTGACGATGAACATTATGACGTGTGAAGATATTCACTTGAAGACTATGGAGTGCGAAGACATAGCCCTTTCGTAGTTTCCTTTCTTCTTTATTGAGTCATAGGAACCACCGTATTGTTAATTGGGGTCTAAGTGAACAAAGTTAGACTGACTGATGTGATGCTCAACCAAATCCTATGTCTTCGAGCGAAAACAATGAGAGCAAATCTTATTCAGAGCTAGATGAGTTAGCTTTGCTTGTAGCCCAAGTCAAACTACCGCGTGTATTTGAAACACGGCAGTTGGACACGTGTCGGTTCCTTAGTGACCCAAGGTTATTTTGGACAAATCAGGTCGGGTTGCCACTTGGCTATAAATAGCCCACCCCTACACCATAAATTGGTGGCTGCTCAGAGTTACTGCACGGATTTTGTCGTTTGAGAGCAACCCACCTCCAAAGCATTTGAGAGAGAGAGATCCTTGCGAGGACAAAGCCCAAAACACCCAGAGCCAAAGAGTGTTAGGCATCACTGAAGTCTTTCTGTCCGCGTGATCTGAAGACTTGTTACACTTGAGGACTGTAAATCCTCCAGCCGGTTGGCGTCGCGTTCTGAGCATCCAAGAGTCATTGTGGATAGCCGGTGAACGAAGTCTGTTAAGGTTTGGAAGTCTAGCTTGAAGACTTACCTGAGTGATAGGGCGAGGACTAAGTGTTCTTAGCTCTAGGGGATAAGGTGAAGACATATGTCTTCTGAGTTCAATCTCATCCGCCCTAACAGACGTACAGTTGTCACAGCAACTGGAACTGGTCTACCAAATCCTTGTCTTCACCAAGAAACTGGCTCTATCCCCTACACTCCTTACTTTTAAGTTTGTCTTCGCGAAGTCATTGCTTCCCTGCCTGATCCATTTGACTTCACTGTGTGAAGACTTATAACTATTTGGCTTCATACTGTCTTCCATTCTGATCCCGTCTACCTAGTTGCTGATAGTCTTCGTGCCTTCTCTGTACTACTTGTTTGACTATTACTTGCCTAATGTAGTTTACATTCTGCTGCATATCATATAGGTTCAGTATTGCCTGTTTGTCTTCAAAGCCCTCGTGTTTTGAAGACTTTTATGAAAATCGCCTATTCACCCCCTCTAGTCGATAACTAGCAATTTCAATCAGTAGCAAAGCAAGGTACTCCCTTGTTCTGTGTGATTCGGTTTAACCACCTGGAGTTTTAGCTATGTCGACTGCAGGGATAATCAAGGTCTTCGCTGAATGCCCTATCTTCAATGGTCATGATTATCCCAAATGGAAGGCTATGATGAGGAAGCGCCTCCTAGCAATGAACAGTGAGCTGTGGATCGTCACAGAGATTGGTCTTACCGATCTATGCAAAATGAAGCATGCTGATGACATTCGCAAGTATACTCTGCTGGACACTATGGCGAAGGATATCATATGCTCCTGCCTGTCCAGAGATGAGTTCAGGCGCATCATGCATCTCTGCAATGCAAAGCTCATATGGGACTAGATCTCTGATGTTTATGAAGGTCATCGAACTCGTTAGGACCCCTGGTTTCACGAATTCAAGGAGTCACTTAAAACGATGACTTTCGAACCCGAGGAGGACTCAGCTCCTACCTACTGCTTCATGGAACGTGGTGCCAAGGTAAACTCACGCGATGCCTACTTCCAAACCTCCAGTGAAGATGACTCTAAATGTGAATCCAAACCTAGCTATAAGACACTTGCTAAAATTGCAACTGAGCAACAAACTGCTATGGAACATATTCAAAAGCTGCTAGACAAAGTCGATGACCTGTTGGACGCGGAAATGAATCGATCTCAGTCCTTGATCAAAGACATCAAAAGTATTCGCGTTAAGTATGAAGAACTTGAGAGTCGTCATGAAACTCTCTTAGCCTCTCATGAGAAGCTTTCCTATGATTATCTTCAAAGGAAGCAAGACCTTGAGAAACCAAGAGTGTCTCATGAAGATCTTCAAAAAGAGAACGATTCACTACTCGCCCAACATATCAGTTTCGCTCAGGAAGAATTTGTTCCACCATGTTTAAAATGTCTTGAGCGTGATAATGTTGTCTTAGTTGTTGGATGTTCTACTACTTCTGATGTTGCAATATCTTCAACTGCTGATGTGGTAACTAACCCCATCTACTGAGGATGCCACTACTATTGCTGATGAGAATGCTAGGTTGAAGACATTGCTTGAAACAGGCATGTACAAAAGCCTCAAAGGGCATCAGACTTTGTGCGATGTCCTCAAGAAACAGATTCTGAACCGAAACCCTAGGAAAGAGGGTGTTGGGTTCGAGAGGAAAATGTACGTTGATGGTTCTTACTAATGCCTGAGCAGTACCCCAAAACTACCTGGGTTGCTGCTAAGGATCCTTTAGTGGACCCATCCACTTTATATGGCTTCACTTGTGCTAACCCAATTGTCATTGATGAATCCTTTGATGCCAATTATAAACTGTTTAAGAATCAGAATGGTGAAGTGTTCGCCAGGTATATTGGTACTAATTGCAGGAACGGGCCACCCTTCAAGATGATCTGGGTGCCCAAAAGGTGTCTTGAGAAGCTTCCCATGAATGTCATCATGACACCACCTGGGAAGAAGACAAACCCCAGACCAAAGGCATCAAATAGCCCAAAGGCTTCATACAGACAGAGGACCAATCATGGTCACCCTAACGCCAATGTTTTGCAGGAGAACCATTATGAGACTCATGAATATGAGCCTGTTTCCTCTAACCGTTATGTTCACAAAACTAAGAACTTTTCTGCATATTCATATGAGTACTATTCTCCTCCTGCGAAGCTATTTGCTAGGGCTCCCAAGCCAAAGTCCTCAGATGCTACACTTAGACTCATTGCTTCTAAGCCACCCCTGAAGATGTGGATGGTTAAGAAGAATTAACTTATGACGCCAAAGACTTATGACGCCAATGATGGGGACCTAAAACATCTTGTGGGATGCATGATAAAATTTCCAAATGGTCTTACCATGTATTTCACCCCAGGGTTTCTTGACGAGCATCCTATCATGTCCAACCAGAATCTCAACTTTGATAATATGCTTGTTCGCTACATGTTTCTGCTTCACAATACTCTTGGTGAAGCCTATCCCGCTAACAGCACTGTAGGGTACAACTCCGAAAGCCATTAAATGGATCATGGACAGCGGCTGCACCAACCACATGACTGGTGATCGAAGTCTTCTCATGGATTCAACCCTACGTCCATCTACTAAAAGCCACATCTCTTTCATTGACACTGGTAAAAGCAAGGTATTGGGTCTTGGTAGAGTTGCTACCTCAACGGATCAGCACATGGATAAAGTGATGCTTGTTGAATCCCTTGGATACAACTTAATGTCTGTGTCAATGCTCTATGATCTGAATATGATTGTGATAATTTGAAAATATCGTTGTCTTGTGCTAATGGAATTTGAAAAATCTCTAATCTTTGAAGGCTATCGAAGAGGTGATCTGTATATGGTAGATTTCTCAGCAGGACCACAGCTCGCCGTATGTCTTCTAGCAAAGGCTTCAGAGTGCTGGCTATGGCATCGTCGGCTAGGACATGCGGGCATGAGGAACTCGCACACTCTCGTGAAGAAGAAGCACATCATTGGCATCGAGGGCGTCAAGTTCAAGAAGGATCATCTATGTGGTGCTTGTGAAGCTAGGAAGATGACTAGAGCCAAGCATCCCCCGAAGATAATCATGACTACCTCACGTCCTTTCGAGTTGCTTCACATGGACTTATTTGGCCCTACTCGCTACCCTTACTACCACTGCACATCTCTTTGGCTTCGTCATTGTTGATGATTATTCGAGATACACCTAGGTACACATAATTCTCTATAAGAATGAGGTACAGGATGTCTTCAGACACTTCGCAAATCGAACCATGACGAACTATGTCGTCAAGATCAAGCACATCCAGAGTGACAATGGCAATGAGTTCAAGAATGCCGGCCTCAACATTTATCTTGATACTTTGGGCATCACACACGAGTTCTCTGTCCATACACACCTCAGCAGAATGGCACCGTGGAGCGCAAGAACAAAACGCTCATTGAGATGGCACGTGCTCGATGAATACAAGACTCCAAGAAAATTCTGGCACGAAGCCATTGATACTGCATGCCACATCATCAACAGAGTTTACACTACTAGGGAAAAGGCTAGCAGCAGCGCGGGTTTTAGATGTATCAGTAGCGCGGGTACCCGCGCTACTAATAGTGCGCTACAGCTAACTCATAGCAGTAGCGCGTGCGCACCCGCACTACTGCTACACAAGTGTAGCAGCAGCGCGGTTGGAGGAAGATCGCTACCGCTAGTAGTGCTAGCGCTCTTTGGCTAGACGCGCTACTGCTATTGAGGTGCTGCTGCTAACTTTTATACACTCGCTGCTGCTAATTTAAGTAGTTTTTTTGGCATATTTGTTTTGTATTTGAACCGGCTTTGTAGAAGAATCTTTAGCACATAGAAATGTCATCATGATACACATACAAATGCCTGCGAGACCAAAAATGTAATCATAGCATGTACATACAAATAGTCTCATCATAATCATCATCCAACACAAAGTGATATCTTGTCATCATCTCGAAAATAGCAATACATGCAAGTCTCGAATACTTGCAACTACAACAACGTCATCCATCTAAACAAAGGTATACGCAAGAAGTGCTATCACTATGAGTGAGAGCGGAACTATGCAGTACATGAGGTGGCGGTTACGAGTCCTCTCTCGCGCTAGCGTGAACCTCAAGTAACTAGCTTCTCCTTCTTGTCTGCTTTTGAAGCCTTTATGGCTGGCGCCCGTGAACCCATTCACTTGCGCCTGACACTCATGCCACTCGTTGTACACCCCCGGAACCTTCCCTTTGTACACGACATAGCATTTCCATCTCGCCATCAAGAAACTAGGTACCTGTTAGAGATGCATGTTCATGAAGAGGATGTACAATCATATATATGCAACAAAATATACTAGAGCAACACCATAAAAGAAAGGGTTAGCAACTAGATGCAACATATACAGTACGCAAATTAATTAACTAGAGGTACGCAGGTCATCGTACGCAAACTAACAAAGTAGCGTTACGCAAGTTCGGCAGGGACCGTGGACATCACAAAGTTTCATCGCTACAAAAAGTATACAAGTTCAACCGACACATATCATCATCATCGGCATCATAAATCACTAGAAGTTCCATCCTTCCATATCATCGAGGACGAACCCTAGCTTCTTGAACAGCGTGAGGTCTAGACGTTGCATGCCTATGCGAGTTCGGACGTCAGTTCGCGATATAGGGCCATGGTGGAACATCCCCTTCTCATCGACGACTTCTTTCATGATGATCGTCGCAATGTCGCTTTGGATGCGAAAGAAGTCATCTCTAAGTTTATAATTCGCTTCTCCATGAGATTCTAGCCACTTGTGGATATGATCATCATTTCTGCTATTAATGCGAAGCTTTTGGTGATCCGTGTTGAACTGAATCATGAGATGGACGATGTAGAATCCATCCTTCTTGCTTGGTTTTGGGACATGGATGCAGGAGAAGTTAGTTTTATGCGCGAAACCCATCTTCTTGTTCCTTTGTTTCTTGATATGCACGTGGCCACCTCTAAAGCTGAAGCCTTGGAGAGCATCATCTAGAATATTCATTATGTGGGTGTAGTCCTTTTTCTCGTAGTCTCTGGAAGGGTCAAAATACACGGCGTGGGAGACTTGCGGGTAAAGAACGATAAGGACGGCGCACCCGTTGCTGCGGGGAAAAGACACCTCAAATAATTCCCCATATGAGAGAGAAGGAATGATTGAAATGTACGAAAGGGTTGTCGGAACTGACTTACTTTGGATGATAAGGCACGAGGACAATTTCCCGGTCCTTATTCTGTACCATGAAGTTTTGGAGGTACTCCCTAGCAGTTTCACGCTGAAAGTCGCCGAGACTCAAGAAAGACTCGTGCATGTAGTACGGATCCGCCACACAGATTTGCGAGACTTCTTCACTCTTCATGACGGAGCTCATATGTAGCGCAAAAAGGCAGACGATAGTAAAATCAAGCCGCCTTGTTAGAAACATTTCAAAGATATCCTGGATCCTTTGAAGCTAGTAGGCTTTTCTCAGTCGACAGCGGGCCGTGTGTCGACGTAGCACTTCCCCTCAGGCACACGAGCCGCGTATGTCGGATATCCTGGATCCTTTGAGGCTAGTAGGCTTTTCTCAGTCGACAGCACATGGTCGTGCAGTCTCCTGAGATCCCCTGATAGTGCCTCCAGAGGTTTCGGCGGTAGCATTGGCTCGCCCGTGAGATGGAACATGACCGCACCTTTCACGGGTACACGCTCTTCAGAATGCATCGTCTGGCTTCTGTGTGCTCTGGCTTGTTTGGAGGCAGTTACCTTCCCCGATCTCTTCCTCTCCTTTTTCTTGGGCACACCTTCCAGACCCTTCCTTAACCCCTGCCCAAGTGTTCCCGGGCTAAGTACTGTACGACCCTCGCGCCCGGCTAGTTGAGCCTGTGTTGAGGCGGCATCTTCAGGCGTGTCCTGTGAGGATTTCATGAAGAGAGACTTTTTGCAATCCATGGTACGACCCTTCCCGGGCATATCATCCATATCCTCATTAGTAAGCTGATAGCCCGATTCGTCATATGGTTGACTCATCATATTTATGTCACAGTCATACGCGTTTGTATTGAGGTAATCCATAGGGTCGACCTCCGTCTCATCATCCATTCTCTGTTCTACAGGAGAAATTACATCAGCCAGTACTATTGCACCCCCTTCATCATGTCGTCCGCCGCTCTCACCCGGCACTACAGGAGCTGGTAATTGCGTAGGTGGGGTGGTGGTCTCTGCACATGCTTGTTGATGTGTGGTAGTTATTGGTGTGCTCTCGGCCGGCTCCAGACGAATAAGATTCTTCGGCCATAACTGCGTCAAATGTTCTTTACTCCTTAAGTCATCGTCGTTGATGCTCGTGCATTCCCGTAGGATGCATCCTACTTGGTTCCCATAGCACTTGCGAGGTTCTTCCGGCTCTAACGGCTCAAACTTGCCAGGTGCCATCTTTGTGATCACAAGTCGTCCAATCCCTAGTTTGTTAGGTTTTCGTATCCTCTGCTTCTTATGCTTCCTCTTTTCGGTAGCGGCATCGGGGTCGGTACCTTCCCCGCCGGTACCTTCCCCACCGGTCTCGGTACCGCTATCGGTGCCGGCGCCGTCGGTGTCGATGTTGGTGTCAGTACCATCATCGAGGCCGACCTGCAAACCTTGCTTAGCAGTCAAATAGTCGAGGTACTCTTGTTCACCCTCATAATCCATCTCGTCTGCATCTTGGTCAGAAGGCCCAATTTCTTCGTTGTTCGACATGTTTCCTATGATTAAGTGGCCTCATTTATTTCTAAAAGTATGAATAAATGAGAAATGACATAAAAAAAAATCTATGTGCCAGCACTCGATATGCCAACTATGTAGCACAAATCATGCCTTTATTCACGGGAAATTTCGGCATGACCTTTGCTAAAAAATAGACATATCGAGCGCCTGAAATTCACCGAAACGGAAATGAATCAACATTCCGGCGTAACATAGGCCACTCGGATCATTTTCCAAACATGACATGTCCAAAACATGACATATGCACATATCACATGTCCAGTTCAAATTTGCATATAAATTCAGCTAATTTTGAAACCTAGCTAAATTCATAACTAAATAGATAACCTAATTAATTAACATAACCAAAGAACCCTAGCAGAGAGAGGGGGGGGGGGGGGGTTTACAGAGAGTGCAGGGGCGAGGAGGCAGGCCCGACGACGGCCGGCAGGGGAGAGGAGGGAGGCGAGGGCCGATGGGTCGGGGGCGAGCGCGCCGAGGTCGGGGGCGAGCGCCGGCGCCGGAGTCGGAGGCGAGCGGCTGGGTCCGGGGCGAGCGGCGTGGTCGGGGGCTAGCGCCGGCGCCGGGGTCGGGGTCGAGGGCCGGGACGGGGGCGAGCGCCGGGGCTAGTGCCGGTGCCAGCGGAGTCGGGGGCGAGCGCCAGGGCCGGGTCGGGCGCGGCGGTGCGACGGGGGAGAGAGAGTGGGGATTTGGGGGGAAATGGCGGGATGAAGCAGGGCGAGTGAGAATTTTGGGTTAAGTGGACGTAGCAGTAGCGCGTTATGTCAAAACGCGTTGCTACTAACATCAGTAGCTGCAGCGGTTTAGGAGAAATGCGCTACTACTAAATTCTGTAGCTGCAGTGGTTTATGCAAAATGCGCTGCTACTACCGTCGCTACTGCCAGTTTTCCTTTTTCTTTTCCTTTATTTTATCCCACTTTTATTTCCCGAGGGCAGTGAACGAAGGGAGGGCGATATATATTGCATCATTTGACGGTTAAATATGTATGCAAAATAGGAACATATATATTACACATCATTGGACCCATGCATAATAATGGCTAAGTGTGTATACAAAATAGGAACATATATATATTACACATCATTGGACCCACAACATACGTTTCCTCAGTGCTGACGTTTTCGTTTTTGAGTCAGCTTCTTTCCCTTCTTGTTCGTCGAAGAATAATTGAGCCCCTCATTGTGACTTTGCCTTTTCCATGGAGTACGATTTTTCTTAGGTAATGTAGTATTGATTCTTCTTTTGACGTATACTTCATCATCATCGTCATCTTCCCTCATTGGGTTGCCGTACTGATCATAGTCTTCCTCGTTGGCGACTCCATCCATTCCAATGATGTTCCTTTTGCCTCTCCTCACGACAACATGGCTGGGATTGCGCGGGTCAGTTATGAAGAAGCATTGTGTCACGTGCTTAGCGTGTACCCATGGCTCATTTTTTGCGATAGCGTTCACGGTAGCGCTCTTGGCGTCGGGTATAGTCATGGTAGTGAACATCCGGCTTTCTCTTTCGACATTCTTAGCCCATCTGACACGCAACATCGTCGTGTTGTGCAGTCCAGAGTAGTCAAGCTCCCAGATCTCCTCGACCCTTCCATAAAATCGTTCAGTTGTGCCGTTGTCGCTGCCGGTCATGCATTCCATCGTCACCCCTGAGTTCTGATCATCACTATCCATATCTTTTGCCTCCGTGTAGAACGTGTATCCGTTGATATCATATGCCTGATAGGTTACGAGGTTGGGCGAGGGGCCATGTGCTAAGGCGTATATGAGCAATCCGTCCTTAGAGCCCTCCTCCGGGGGGATTAGCAATAATATGCTCTTTGAACCAATGCAGGAAAGTGGAGTTGTGCTCTCTAGTAACTTCGGCGTCCGTCCTGCATACCCCCCGGTCACGATACTTCTTTGCGATAATTTCTTTGTGCAGTGCCACAAAAGGATCTACCTCATCTAGGTGTTGTAGCACTACCAAGTTTGCTCTGTCAAAGTTGCTGCGTTGATCTGAGTATGGCACGTGCAGTTCCCTGCAACCGTTGCAGTGACCATCTCCTTCGAGCCTCCCATCGTGCTTGTTAACGGGCAAACCAACACTAACACCAGGCGGCTGGTCTGCGCCATATAGAAAATTCTCACAGAAAGAGATGCACTCTTGTGCCAAATAGCCCTGGACGGTGCTTCCATCCGGACGGGACATGTTACGAACGAATCCTTTAATGATCCCATTCATCCTCTCAAACGGCATCATGTTGTGCAGGAATGACGGCCCCAGGTCTATTATGTCATCCACAATATGGACACACAGATGCACCATCACGTCGAAGAACGCGGGCGGGAAGTACATCTCAAGCTCATTCAGTATCACAACGACCTCTTCCTGTAGCCTTTGGAGCTGCTTCACATTGATCGACTTTCGAGAGATGACGTCGAAAAAGTTGCAGAGACCAATAAGCGTGTCACGGACGTGCTTGTCCATTATCCCTCTAAGGGCAACATGTAGTATCTGCGTCATCATCACATGACAGTCATGATACTTCATCCCGCTGAACCTTTTCTTGTCCGTGTCTAGATATCTGCTTATCTTGCCACAGTAACCGGAACTAACTTTCACTCCGGTAAGGCACTTAAAGAATTGATTGATCTCAGCCTGACTTAAGGTGAAGCAAGAAGGGGGGCAATAATCCTCTTTCTTTATTTTCTTGCCCTTCTTCTCCCTTGCCTCTGTCTCCGTCTCTGTCTCGTCTGACATTTTACGGGGCGGCATGTGCAGATCTTCCCTGATTTTCAAATCTTGCAAGTCTTTTCTTGCCTTCGGCCCATCCTTGGTCTTATCCGGCATGTTCATCAGTGTTGCGAGCAAGCTCTCAAGGACATTCTTACAGATATGCATTTGATCAAGGCAATGAGGTGTATCGAGTTTGTGCCAGTACTCCAAGTCCCAGAACACAGACCTCGTCTTCCATACCTTTAGCAGCGGCTCCGGCGCCTTTCTCATCGTCTTTCCCGGCGTGGGGCACTCCTTCCAGTTTTTCAACAGCTCAACGATTTCGGCACCGCTCCGCTTACGTGGAGGTCCTCGATGCTCAGCGTGACCATTGAATAGATCTCCACGGTTTCTCCACGGGTCGTCCTATTCAAGCCATCTTCGATGCCCCATGTAAACGATTTTCCCAGACCCGCCATCTTTCCTTGACGTTAGCTGCTGAGACGTTGTATCATCCATGCACCGCGTGCATCCGCAATATCCATGGCACACCTGGCCTGCCACATATCCGTAACCGAGATAGTCCTGCACTGTCGTGATCAGCGCGGCTCTCATGTTGAAATACTCACCTTTGCTGGCGTCCCATGTCTTGGCCGGTGTTTTCCATAACGTGTCTAACTCCTCTTGAAGTAGCCCCAGATACAAATTAATATTATTTCCTGGTTGTTTCGGCCCTTGAATAAGCATGCTCATGTGAATGTACTTCGATTTCATGCACAACCAGGGGGGAGGTTGTACATCCATACAAACACGGGCCATGTGCTATGGTTGGTGTTCTGGTTGCCAAACGGATTCATGCCATCGGTACACGCGCCGAGCATGATGTTCCTTGTGTCACATTCAAAATACCGATAGAAGCTGTTCAACGCTCTCCACTGGCTTCCATCCTTCACGTGTCTCAGCTTCGGATCATCTCCATCGTCGGGCTTCTTCCTCTCCGCGTGCCAGCGCATTAGCTTTGCTTCCTTGGGATCTACAAAATACCTCTGGAGATGGGGAGTGATCGGTAAGTACCATACAACTTTCTGGGGACATTTCTTCCCGGCCTTCTTGTAACGAGAAGCATTGCACACCGGACAACTTGTTTTTTCCGCGTGCTCCTTCCGATAAATTATGCAATCATTGATGCATGCATGGTATCTAACGTGTGGCAGATCAAGAGGGCACACGATCTTCTTGGCCTCATCAACACTAGTAGGACATAGATTACCCGCGGGAAGAACATCCTTTAGGTACTTGAGATGCTCATCGAGGCTAGTGTCGGTCCATTTGTTTTTAGCCTTCGTCTTCAGGAGTTGGAGCGTGAAACTCAAGCGGGTCACCTCAGGATTGCAACCATCATACAATGGAGTGTTCGAGTCTACCACCAGTTGCTCCAGCTTAGCCTCCTCTCTAGAAGCAGCTCTCTCAGTACTCGTCTCCTTGCGAAGCAATGCTTGAACATGAGGGTCCCGCACAATTGAACTTAGTACCGACGAACTCTGCTGCATGGAGTCCATGTCGTTCTCTCCGCCGCCATGTCTGGCCCCTTCTCCTCCACCATGTCCGGCCCCTTCTCCGCCGCCATGTCCGGCCTCTTCCCCGCCGCCATTATCGATCATCTCTTCGTCATGCCCCGTGTCATCATTGCCTGCCCCGTCGGCATCCTCAACATCGTCATCCTCATCTTCAATTATCCACCGAGTATAGCCATCCATGAAACCAGTCATGAGCAGGTGCGCTTCGACACGACCATCGTCATGGGGGTCGAGCCAAACTATTCCTTTGCATTTTCGACACGAACATAAAACCTCTGTCCGGTTATTTTCTTTCATGTCCTGCACCGCCGACCGCAACCACCTGTCCACCATCGTTCCACTGACCATCGTCAACTCTGCACGGTAATAATAAAAAAATTGATTATAAAAATTCATGCATGCATCAAAGTCATAAAAAATTTGGCATGACCTTCCCTAAAAATAGGACATATATGGATCTAGAGTTTGCCCGGAATTCGCCGAAACGGAAATAAATCGACATTTCGGCAAAACATAGGCAACTCAAAAGCACAATTTGGTGGCGTCAACTCATGCCACACACACAATTTCCACAAACATATCACACACACATAAACACATTTCCATTTTGCAAAAGCATGAAATTTTCATCACCTCTATCTCGATCGAGATCGAGCACACGGTGGAGATGATGTTGTAGGGAGATCAAAAGTGCACAAAGCTCTTCTTGACAAAGATAGATCTAGTTAGGGGGCAAATAGGTCACTTAACTAAATCCTACATCTACCTAGCTACCTAATTTGGGAGAAGACAACTTCAACTAGTGGAGGGGGAAGGAAAAAGAGAAAGGAGATGCATTAATGGAGGTGGTGTAGTTATGTAGGAGTAATGAAGAGAGAGAAAGGTGGATAGAAGAGAGAGAGTAATGGGGGAGAAGTATTGAGGAGAAGAAGAAGAGTGAGAGTGGGAGCATGTGGTGGAGGTAGGGGGAAGGGAAGAGATGAGGGGGAGGTAGGGGAAGGGAAAAGAGGAGGGGGAGGGGAGGGACGGGTGGGGAAAGGTATTGGGTTGGTGCGGGTTAGCAGTAGCGTGGGACCTAAAACGCGCTGCTGCTAAGGATTTAGCAGCAGCGCGCTGTGCGATACGACGCTACTGCTAACTAGGACAAAAAATTGTGGCAATTTGAAACTTACCAGCAGCGATCTTGGAAAAAGCGCGCTACTACTACATACTTAGCAGTAGCGCTGTTCCTGCGACCGCGCTACTGCTACTTAGAGTTAGGTGAACACCGCCAGTCGATATTTGTAGCAGCGCGTTTTTGGCCGAGCGCGCTACTGCTAAATCCTTATCAGCAGCGAGTTTACATAACACGCGCTACAACTAGTTAGCAGCAGCGCCCCATTTTGAACCACACTGCTGCTAAGATTCTGTTTATAGGCTTTTCCCTAGTAGTGTTATCTTCACAAGTTCTTCAAAAAGACATCTTATGAACTTCTAACTGGTAAGAAGCCAAAAGTCAGATACTTCAAAGTCTTTGGTGCTAGGTGCTGGATCAAGGATCCACATCACACTTCTAAATTCGCGCCGAAAGCACATGAAGGTTTTATGATTGGTTACAGAAAGGATTCGCACATCTACAGGGTCTTCAACCTCTTTCATTATAAAGTGGTTGAAACTGTAGATGTGCTGTTCGATGAGACTAACGGCTCGCAAAGAGAGCACCTACCAAATGTGCTTGATGAAGCTACACCAGGTGAAGCTATCAAGCTAATGGGTACTGGAGAAATCATACCCACCGAGGAACAGACAGAGGATGAGATCATTATTTCTGCACCTAATCAACACGAAGACAATGCTCAGTCTGAAATCAATCTTGAAGATGAAGACAATAGTCAGCCTGAACAAAATCTTCGTCCAGTTCATCCTCGGGTTGCAAATGAAGTTCAAATTGAGAAGATTATCGATTGCATCAATGCACCAGGTCCTCTCACTCAATCAAGACCTACGCAACTAGCAAACTTCTGTGGTCACTTTGCATTTGCCTCTATGTCTGAACCTAAGAAAGTCGAAGAAGCCTTCATGGAACCTGAATGGATTCAAGCTATGCAAGAAGAGCTTCAATAGTTTGAGCTAAATAATGTCTGGGAGCTTGTCAAACATCTAGATCCTCGCAAGCACAATATCATTGGCACCAAATGGATCTATCGCAACAAGCAAGATGAACTTGGACAAGTTGTCAGGAACAAAGCTTGCCTCGTTGCTCAAGGTTACACGCAAGTGGAAGGAATTGACTTTGATGAAACCTATGCCCCCGTGGCTAGGCTTGAAGCCATTCGCATACTGCTAGCCTATGCCAACCATCACAACATTCTTCTGTACCAAATGGATGTGAAGAGTGCCTTCCTCAATGGCAAAGTCGAAGAAGAAGTGTATGTTGCTCAACCGCCTCGCTTTGAAGATCCAAAGCATCCTAATATGGTTTACAAGCTCAAAAAGGCTCTGTATGGCCTCAAACAAGCACCTCGCGCTTGGTATGACACACTCAAAGAATTCTTGAAGAGCAAAGGCATCAAACCTGGTTCTCTAGATCCCACTCTCTTCACGAAGACATATGATGGTGAACTGTTTGTGTGCCAAATATATGTGGATGACATTATCTTCGGCAGCACTGATGAGAGATACAGTGATGAGTTTGGATACATGATGCAAGAACAATACCAGATGTCCATGATGGGAGAGCTGAAGTTCTTCCTTGGTCTTCAAATCCGTCAACAGCGAAATGCCATCTTCATATCACAATAAAAATACCTCATGTAAGTGCATCTAGTGCCACCACTAGTTGGTTTTGGAGTATTGACGACAAACGTGGTTGAGGGACTAATGTGTTTGTGAGAATTACAGGATAACACATGTAGTAGTCTCTCATTGATTCGGTTTACCTACCATAGATGGCCCCTAAAAATGTGTGAAGACATTGAAGACAATGGTGGTTCGTGAAGACATTCATGATGAAGATTATGACGTGTGAAGATATTCACCTGAAGACTATGGAGTGCGAAGACATAGCTGTTTGGTAGTTTCCTTTCTTCTTTATTAAGTGCTACCTCTTGAGCTTGCATTGGTTTTTCCCTTGAAGAGGAAAGGGTGATGCGGCAAAGTAGCGTAAGTATTTCCCTCAGTTTGAGAACCAAGGTATCAATCCAATAGGAGACAACGCACAAGTCACCGAATACCTACACAAACAATCAATAACTTGCACCCAACACGATAAAGGGGTTGTCAATCCCTTCACTGTCACTTGCAAAAGTGGGTCTGATAGAGATAGATAAACGGTAAAGTAAATATTTTTGGTATTTTTGGTTTAAAGACTGGAAAGTAAAAGATTACAAAATAGTAGATCGGAAACTAGTAAGATGTAAAAGAAATTCAATATAATGGAAAAGAGACCCGGGGCCATAGGTTTCACTAGTGGCTTCTCTCAAGATAGCAAATATTACGGTGGGTGAACAAATTACTGCCGAGTAATTGATAGAAAAGCGCAAAGTTATGACGATATCTAAGGCAATGATCATGAACATAGGCATCATGTCCGTGTCAAGTAGACCGAAACGATTCTGCATCTACTACTATTACTCCACACATCGACCGACTCCTGCCTGCATCTAGAGTATTAAGTTCATAAAGAACAGAGTAACACATGAAGTAAGATGACATGATGTAGAGGAATTAACTCAAGCAATATTATGAAACCCCCATCTTTTTATACTCAATGACAACAATACAATACGTGCCTTGCTGCCCCTACTGTCATTGGGAAAGGACACCGCAAGATTGAACCCAAAGCTAAGCACTTCTCCCATTGCAAGAAAGATCAATCTAGTAGGCCAAACTAAACCGATAATTCGAAGAGACTTGCAAAGATATCAAATCATGCATATAAGAATTCAGAGAAGAACCAAATAATATTCATAGATAATCTGATCATAAATCCATAATTCATCGGATCTCGGCAAACACACTGCAAAAGAATATTACATCGAATAGATCTTCAAGAACATCAAGGAGAACCTGGTATTGAGAATCAAAGAGAGAGAAGAAGCCATCTAGCTACTAGCTATGGACCCGTAGGTCTGTGGTAAACTACTCACGCATCATCGGAGAGGCAATGGTGTTGATGAAGAAGCCCTCCGTGATCGAATCCCCCTCCGGCAGGACACCGGAAAAGGTCCCTAGATGGGATCTCACCGGTACAGAAGGTTGCGGCGGTGGAAAAGTGGTTTCGTGGCTCCCTTGGATGTTTTCAGGGTATAAGAGTATATATAGGCGAAGGAGCTAGGTTAGGAGACCCACGAGGGGCCCATGAGGTAGGGGTGATTACCCACAAGTGTAGGGGATCTACCGTAGTCCTTTCGATAAGTAAGAGTGTCGAACCCAACGAGGAGCAGAAGGAAATGACAAGCGGTTTTTAGTAAGGTATTCTCTTCAAGCACTGAAATTATCGATAACAGATAGTTTTGTGATAAGGTAATTCGTAATGGGTAACAAGTAACAAAAGTAAATAAGGTGCAGCAAGGTGGCCCAATCCTTTTTGTAGCAAAGGACAAGCCTGGACAAACTCTTATATAGAGAAAAGCGCTCCCAAGGACACATGGGAATTATCGTCAAGCTAGTTTTCATCACGCTCATATGATTCATGTTCGTTACTTTGATAATTTGATATGTGGGTGGACCGGTGCTTGGGTACTGCCCTTTCTTGGACAAGCATCCCACTTATGATTAACCCCCATTGCAAGCATCCGCAACTACAAAAGAAGTATTAAGGTAAACCTAACCATAGCGTGAAACATATGGATCCAAATCAGCCCCTTACGAAGCAACTCATAAGCTAGGGTTTAAGCTTCTATCACTCTAGCAACCTATCATCTACTTATTACTTCCCAATGCCTTCCTCTAGGCCCAAAAAATGGTGAAGTGTCATGTAGTCGACATTCACATAACACCACTAGAGGAGAGACAACATACATCTCATCAAAATATCGAATGAATACCAATTTCACATGACTACGTATAGCAAGACTTCTCCCATGTCCTCAGGAACAAACGTAACTACTCACAAATCATATTCATGTTCATAATCAGAGGGGTATTAATATGCATATAGGATCTGAACATATAATCTTCCACTGAATAAACCAACTAGCATCAACTACAAGGAGTAATCAACACTACTAGCAACCCACAGGTACCGATCTGAGGTTTTGAGACAAAGATTGGATACAAGAGATGAACTAGGGTTTGAGAGGAGATGATGATGGTGAAGATGTTGATGGAGGTTGACCCCATCCCGATGATAGGATCGATGGTGATGACAATGGTGATGATTTCCCCCTCCTGGAGGGATGTTTCCTCGGCAGAACAGCTCCACCGGAGCCCTAGATTGGTTCCGCCTCGTGGTGGCGGTGTTTCGTCCGAAAGCTTGCTTATGATTTTTTTCTAGGGTAAAAGACTTCACATAGCAGAAGATGTGCACCGGAGGCCTGCCAGGGGGCCCATGAGGCAGGGGGGCGCGCCCCCACCCTCGTGGACGGTGGGTGGCCCCCCTCTGGTATTTTCTTTGCTCAATATTTTTTATTAATTCGAAAAATAACTTCCGTGGAGTTTCAGGACTTTTGGAGTTGTGCAGAATGGGTCTCTAATATTTTTGCTCCTTTCCAGCCCAGAATTCCAGCTGCCGGCATTCTCCCTCTTCGTGTAAATCTTGTAAAATAAGAGAGAATAGGCATAAGTATGGTGACATAACGTGTAATAACAGCCCATAATGCAATAAATGTTGATATAAAAGCATGATGCAAAATGGACGTATCAACTCCCCGAGCTTAGACCTCGCTTGTCCTCAAGCGGAAGCCGATAACGAAAAATATGTCCACATGTTTAGAGATAGAGGTGTCGATAAAATAAAATATGGACATGAGGGCATCATGATCATTCTTATAACAACAACATATATATATTTTGTCATATGATTTCTTATGCTCAAGTAATAATCTATCCACAATGTCAAGTATGAATCAGAAACTTCATTGAAAACTAACAAACTATAATCTCGATCATTGAAGCAATTGCAATTTATCATAACATCGGAAAGAGTCAATATAAGAGCTTTTCAGCAAGTCCACATACGCAACTATCATTTAGTCTTTCACAATTGCTAACACTCACGCAATACTTATGGGTATGGAGTTTTAATCGGACACAGAGAAAGATAGGGGCTTATAGTGTTGCCTCCCAACCTTTTACCTCAAGGGTAATGTCAACAATAATAGTTCATGCTAACTTACATCCAATTGGATATATATATCAGGATTTTTCCAACACAATGTGCTTGCCAAAGGATAAAATGTAAAAAGGAAAGGTGAAGATCACCATGACTCTTGCATAATGTATAAGACAAGAATAAAAGATAGGCCCTTCACAGAGGGAAGCAGAGGTTGTCATGTGCTTTTAGGGTTGGATGCACGAAATCTTAATGCAAAAGAACGTCACTTTATATTGCCACTTGTGATATGGACCTTTATTATGCAGTCCGTCGCTTTTATTGCTTCCATATCACAAGATCGTATAAAGCTTATTTTCTCCACACTAATAAGTCATACATATTTAGAGAGCAATTTTTATTGCATGCAACATGACAACTTACTTGAAGGATCTTACTCAAGCCATAGGTAGATATGATGGACTCTCATGGCAAAACCCGATTTAAGGATACTTGGAAGCACAAGTAGTAGCTCTACTTTGTGCAAAGAATTTGGCTAGCATGATAGGGAAAGGCAAGCTCAACATGTTGGATGATCCATGACAATATACTTTATTTCGGATATGAGAAAACATAACCCATTACATTGTCTTCCTTGTCCAACATCAACTCTTTAGCATGTCATATTTTAATGAGTGCTCACAATCATAAAAGATGTCCAAGATAGTATATTTATATGTGAGAACCTCTCTTTCTCTATTACTTCCTATTAATTGCAACGATGACCAAAACTATGTTTGCCAACTCTCAACAACTTTTATTCATCATACTCTTTATATGTGAAGTCATTACTCTCCATAAGATCAATATGATCTCTTTTATTTCTTTTTATTCTTTCTTTTATTCCCTCAAGATCAAAGTAAGATAATCAAGCCCTTGACTCAACACTAATCTTTATTATATATAGGTCACGGACTCAATTACATAGAGGAATCATAAAGCAAAACTCAAAACTAGATCATTCTAAAAACTTTATTCTACTAGATCAAGATATTACCAAAAGGATCAAACTAAGAAAAAGGGTAAAGATAGGAGTGTGATGATGATACGATACCGGGGCACCTCCCCAAGCTTGGCAGTTGCCAAGGGGAGTGCCCATACCCATGTATTTAGTTCTCCTTTGCTGGTGGAGAAGATGGCGGTGATGATGGATAGTCGCACATCGAGCGTAGGAGATCCTCCAATTTGCAGATAATGCCCTTGAGTGCGGTGATATGCTCCTTCAACAAAATATTTTCACGTGTGAGATACTTGTTTTGTATGCGAGCTAATTCAATCATCTTGAAAGCTTCAATCTTAGTTGGGGTAAGAAGATTTTGATGAAGTTGAAGAATGTCTTCTTCTTCTGCTGCCGGAGCTTGATCCTCCATGGCCTTCTTGATCCTGTCATTCCTGTTGATCTCTCCGGGTTCTTCTCTCTTTA
Organism: Triticum timopheevii; assembly: GCA_963921465.1. Classification (NCBI taxonomy): domain Eukaryota; kingdom Viridiplantae; phylum Streptophyta; class Magnoliopsida; order Poales; family Poaceae; genus Triticum; species Triticum timopheevii. The sequence continues at coordinate 21,325,744 of OY997271.1, forward strand.
GCTCTATCTTCATAAGCCAAGCATCGTTGCCCTCATTGTTCGAGGAGGGGGACGACATGATGCCTGGCCTTGACAACTCTGGCAGAAAACAGCTCGAAAAAAAACAGAGGATATTTGCGTGATACGAGGGTCAAAACCTTCGGGAGATTATATGATGAATTTTTACCGACCAAAAGAAGTATCGTGCAAGAAAACGGAGTCCGGAGAGCAGACGAGGTGCCCACGAGGCAGGGGGGCGCACCCAGGGGGTAGGGCGCACCCTCCACCCTCGTGTCCTTCCCGGACTACTTCTTATTTTCCTATTTTCTTAAATATTCCAAATCGGAGAAAAATTGCTTATTAGAACTGTTTTGGAGTCGGTTTACTTACCGTACAACATACCTATTCCTTTTCGGAGTCTGAAACATTCTGGAAAGTGTCCCTTATGTATTCCTCCGGGGTTATGGTTTCAATCACATTGGTTTCAACATTTATGGGATTACCTGAGATATAATGTTTGATTCTTTGACTATTCACCACCTTCGGATTTGTGCCTTCGAAGTTGTTGATTTTTATGGCACCGGAACGATAGACCTCCTTGATAACGCAAGGACCTTCCCATTTAGAGAGGAGTTTTCCTGCAAAAAATCTTAAACGAGAGTTGAAAAGCAACACATAATCACCTACATTAAACTCACGCTTTTGTTCCTTTTGTCATGCCATCTTTTAACCTTTTCTTTAAACAGTTTGGCATTCTCATAGGCTTGAGTTCTCCATTCATCAAGTGAGCTAATGTCAAATAACCTCTTCTCACCAGCAAGTTTGAAATCATAATTGAGCTCTTTAATGTCCCAACATGCCTTAATTATGTTCTAGTTCGAGAGGTAAGTGACATGCTTTTCCATAAACCATTTTATATGGAGACATACCCATAGGATTTTTATATGCAGTTCTATAAGCCTATAATGAATCATCAAGTTTCTTGGACCAATTCTTTCTAGATCTATTAACAGTCTTTTGCAAAATCAATTTAAGCTCTCTGTTACTCAGTTCTACTTGGCCACTAGACTATGGATGATATGGAGATGAAATTCTATGATTAACATCATAGTTAGCAAGCATTTTACGAAAAGCACCATGAATAAAATGTGAACCACCATCAGTCATTAAATATCTAGGGACTCCAAACCTCGAAAAACAACTTCTTTAAGCATCTTAATAGAGGTGTTATGATCAGCACTACTAGTTGGGATAGCTTCTACCCACTTAGTAACGTAATCAACAATAACTAAAATATCTGTATACCCATTAGAGGAAGGAAACGGTCCCATATAATCAAAGCCCCAAACATCAAATGGTTCAATCACCAGAGAATAATTCATAGGCATTTCTTGACGTCTACTAATATTACCAATTCTTTGACATTCATCACAAGACAAGACAAACTTACGGGCATCCTTGAAGAGAGTAGGCCAATAAAAACCAGATTGCAATACCTTATGCATAGTTCTATCTCCAGCGTGGTGTCCTCTATAAGCCTCGGAGTAACACTTGCGTAGGATTTGTTCCTGTTCATGCTCAGGTACACAACGTATAATAACACCATCTACTCCTTCTTTATAAAGGTGTGGGTCATCCCAGAAGTAATGTCTTAAATCATAGAAAAACTTTTTCTTTTGCTGGTACGTGAAACTAGGTGGTATAAATTTAGCAACAATGTAATTAGCATAATCAACATACCATGGAGCAGTACGAGAAGCATTTATGATAGCTAATTGTTCATCAGGAAAGCTATCATCAATAGGTAGTGGGTCATCAAGAACATTTTCTAACCTAGACAAGTTGTCTGCAACGGGGTTCTCAGCTCCCTTTCTATCAATAATATGCAAATCAAATTCTTGTAGTAGGAGAACCCATCTAATAAGTCTAGGTTTAGCATCTTTCTTTTCCATAAGATATTTAATAGCTGCATGATCAGTGTGAACAGTTACTTTAGAGTCAACAATATAAGGTCTAAACTTATCACAAGCAAATACAACTGCTAAAAATTCTTTTTCAGTAGTAGCATAATTTCACTGGGCACTGTCTAGAGTTTTACTAGCATATTGGATAAAATTTAATTTCGTATCAACTCTTTGTCCTAGAACAACACCTACAGCATAATCACTAGCATCACACATAATTTCAAAGGGTAAATTCCAATCAGGTGGCTGAACAATAGGTGCAGAAATCAAAGCTTTCTTAAGTATTTCAAATGCTTCTACACAATCATCATCGAAGACAAAAGGAATATATTTTTGTAAGAGATTAGTCAGAGGCCTAGAAATTTTAGAGAAGTCCTTAATAAACCTCCTATAAAAACCGGCATGACCAAGGAAACTTCTTATACCTTTAATGTCTTTAGGACATGGCATCTTTTCAATAGCATCAACTTTAGCTTTATCAACCTCAATACCTCTTTCAGAAATTTTATGCCCCAAGATAATGCCTTCATTAACCATAAAGTGGCACTTTTCCCAATTCAAGACAAGGTTAGTTTATTCACATCTCTGCAAAACTCGATCAAGGTTGCTCAAGCAATCATCAAAAGAAGATCCATAAACGGAGAAATCATCCATGAAAACCTCGAAAATCTTTTCACAAAAGTTAGAGAATATAGCCATCATGCATCTTTGAAAGGTAGCAGGTGCATTACATAAACCAAAAGGCATACGTCTATAAGCAAAAGTACCGAAAGGGCAAGTAAAAGTGGTATTTTCTTGATCCTCTTTTGACACAGGTATTTGAGAGAAAACAGAGTAACCATCTAGAAAGCAAAAATGTGTATGTTTGGATAATATTTCTAGCATTTGATCAATAAAAGGCAAAGGGTAATGATCCTTTTTAGTAGCTTTATTTAATTTTCGGAAATCAATCACCATCCTATAACCTATAACAATTCTTTGCGGGATCAATTCATCTTTATCATTAGGAACGATAGTAATACCTCCCTTCTTAGGGACACAATGGACATGACTTACCTTCTGACTATCAGCAACAGGATAAATTATACCTGCCTCTAGGAGCTTTAGTATTTCTTTTCTTACCACTTCTTTCATCTTAGGATTTAACCGTGGTTGGTGATCAACAACTGGTTTGGCGTCTTTCTCCAACTTTATTTTGTGTTGGCATAGAGTGGGACTAATGCCCTTAAGATCATCAAGAGTATATCCAATAGCAGCACGGTGCTTCTTCAGAGTTTTCAATAATTTCTCCTCTTCCCGCTCTGAAAGGTTAGCACTAATAATAACAGGATATATCTTCTTTTCATCAAAATAAGCATATTTAAGAGTATCAGGTAGTGGTTTACGCTCAAACACGGGATCACCCTTGGGTGGTGGAGGATCCCCTAGAATTTCAACAGGCAAGTTATGTTTCAAAATAGGTCCCTGTTTAAAGAATACTTCATCTATCTCCCTTCTTTCATTCATAAACATATCATTTTCATGGTCTAGCAAGTATTGTTCTAAAGGATCATTAGGAGGCACAATAATAGAATCAAGACCAATAATTTCATCCTTACTAGGCAATTCTTTATCATGGGGTTTTCTATGAAATTTAGCAAAATTAAACTCATGAGACATATCCCCCAAACCAATAGTAACAACATCCTTTTCACAATCTATCCTAGCATTAACAGTATTCAAGAAGGGTCACCAAATATAATGGGACAAAAGCTATCTTGTGGGGAACCAAGAACAAGAAAATCAGCAGGATATTTAACTTTCCCACACAAGACTTCAACATCTCTAACAATCCCAACTGGTGAAATAGTATCTCTACTGGCAAGCTTAATTGTAACATTGATTTCTTCTATCTCAGCAGGTGCAATATCATGCATAATTTCTTTGTATATGGAAGGAGGTATTGCACTAGCACTAGCACCCATATCACATAAGCCATGATAACAATGATCTCCTATTTTAACAGAAATAACAGGCATGCCTACAACAGGTCTATGTTTATTTTTAGTATCGGGTCTAGCAATTCTAGCAGCTTCATCACAAAAGTAAATAACATGCCCATCAATATTATAAGCCAAGAGATCTTTAACCATAGCAATACTAGTGAAAGGATCGAGATGGACCTAGAGGGGGGGGGGTGAATAGGTACAATTACAAATTTTAATTATTACTAAGCAATTTTAGGCAATAGAACGGAATATGAAGGTGAGCCTAACAATTGCTAGTAAGTGCAAAGTACTAGGCAAGTAACACAAGCATATAAGTGAGCAAGTACAATAAGATGTAAGTAAGTGCAATCACAACAAGTAACCACAAGTACAGAGTTAGGGTTAGGAATAACCGCAACTCCGGGAGACGAGGATGTATGCCGATGTTCACTTCCTTGGAGGGAAGCTAGTCACCGTTAGAGGGGCGGATGTTACCACGAAGGCACACCTACACCACGAAGGCTCACCCTATTCTCCCTTTGAGACAACACCACGAAGGCGTTTCTCAACCACTAGTGGTAGACCTTGGGGTGGTCTCCAAACCCTCACAAACTTTTCCGAGGGCAATCACAAAGTTCGATTCCTCTCCGAATGACTCCTACCGCCTAGGAGTCTCCAACCTCCAAGAGTAACAAGACCAATGGGGAAATGCTCAAAACTTGCTCAAGTCACGAATTCCTTTGGTGCAAAGAAGGGGAAGAAGTGGATCTATCACTTGATTGAAGAACTTCTCTCAAAATGCTCCTAGAACACTTGGGAATCTAGGATTTAGTGTGGATGAATGAGAGAGAGAGTGAGGAGTGTTCTTGTGAGGCTCAAAGTGAATGGTCAACCCTATCCCGTGGGAGGGAAGGGTGTATATATAGGAGGTGGGGAATGACTAGCCGTTTGGTCACTTATTGCACAGGGTTCGCCGGACGTCCAGTGGGTACCGGACGACCGGTGACATAGATCGGACCGGACGTCCGGTCGGGCAACCGGTCGTCCGCTCGCTGGAGTACAAATCTGACCGTGAAAACAGCACAGGTAGCGGACGTCCGGAGAGTAGCGGCCGACCGCTGGCCGGATGTCCGGTGACACGGGAAATCCGTTAATATATGTTCTGTTGGGATGTAACGGACGTCCGGAGAAACCGGGCATCCGTTAATAAGTGTTCTGTTGTGATGTACCGGACGTCCGGTGAGCACCGGAAGTCCGGTCAGTTGTGAAGGCTAGTCCAGCAGGTTCACAGACACAAAATAGACTGTGCACACATGATGAAAACTAAAAAGATGATAGAAGAAGTGTTTTGTGTACTTTGAGCAAGTCTTTCACGCTATCCAACGGTCCCCTCTTAATAGTGCGGGATCCCTATACTCAAAAACAAAATGAAAATAAAGGGCCAAGGCCATTTGTCTTGTATTCTCCGCTCTTGAGTAATATATACCTCTTTGCTTGTAGTCATGATCCACACACATAGCACTTGAAACATAATCCTGAGATATACTTGATAACATGATTAGTTCCAAACATGCATGTTGTCATCAACATCAAAATAAGATTAAGGGCATGATTGCACTTTCAATCTCCCCCTTTTGGTAGTTGATGACAACATACATGTACTTTTTTTTAAATAGTCTTTGAATATCGAAAGAAGTAAAAACATTTAGTATCGAAGAATATGATGTGGAGCTCCCCCTCATTATGTGCAATAACTAAAGATAAGCATGAGAGGGACTCCCCCTTAATATGATACCAACACCACCGAGACTAAAAACACCGAAACTCAATACCCAAGTCCTTCAACACTCATAGCATATAATATAGATAACAAGTAGGATACTAACATAGCATGAGTTCGATAACAAGTTAATAACATAGCATCATCACATTACATAAATAGGTGCCTATGGTACATAAATAAGTGCCTACTCCCCCTTGGCAGCAAATAACCAAAAAGGAGGAATCAGAGCAGCATCAAAGAGCATCATCATCATCACTGTCACGAGCACCACTACCACCAGCCTCATCAAGAAAGTCAGCCCACTCGGGACCCGAAGGAAAACCGAAATCAGAAGGTGGAGCATCAGGAAGACGTTCATCGTCACTTACATCGTACACTCCGGAGTCTCGCAAACGAGCCTTTAGAGCATTCTTGGAAGTGACCAAGCGTGTGACAACGGTGTGGTTTTGGGTGCAATGAAAGGTAAACATCTTCATCATAGCAGAGTGGGCCTTCCCAAGAAAGCGAGAGATGCGACCAAAAGGTGCAGAGCTGGAAGAAGTAGACGGAGTGGTGGAAGAAGGAACACTAGCCGGGGTACGACGAGCAGGAGCAACAGAGTCCTTGGGAACCCAATCAGCCGCCATGTGAGATGGAATGATCCAACGTTCATGCAAGTGAGTGCGGGCAATGGGAAACGGAGCAACACTCTCGATAAATGCCTGAAGAAAGGGGGCATGAGGAAAGGCTCGCTTGTGTTGAAAACAAGCCAGACGAATCTCATGCCATAGAAAATGAGGGATATTTATCTTCCCTTTGGGAGACGCATAGAGGCGATGCATGAGATCAATGCAGTAGCTGTTACATGACCCCTTGTCACCCATCTTGGGATAAATGGTGCGAATAACACACTGAAAAATGATGTAGAAGGGTGAGCGCCAAATTGAAACTTGATTCAGGCCCTTTTGTTTCTCCTCACTAGACATTTCACTGATGGGCTTGAGAAGATCCATACAGACCTCTATGCCCTTGGGCCTATGGTTAGGGTCATCCTTATGGATTTTGAACCCTGTGTCAGGAAAACCAAGTGCAGCAACAAATTGATCATAGGATGCCGTGAGCACGGTGTCGGAGGTCATCCAAGTGACAGTTTTATCAGGACCAAAGTAACAAGTGGCATAGAATTGATGAATTGCAGCCTGTTTATAATCATGCTGGAATGCAAATGGTGCAGCAAGATTCGAGGACTCAATTAGTTCAATAGCTCCCGGATATTTCGCCGGATGAGTGCGGATATGCTCTAAGTCGATGCACCAATGGAGCGATAAACCTTTAGGAATGACTATAGTGGTGAAAATGTCGGCTTGGACATTTGTGTGAAAACGAGCATCCTGTGAATCGCTAAGAACAGTGAATTGATCTACATCACGACGAAGCTTAAGGTAAGAAGCGATGGGAACCTTATTGAACTGTTTGATGGGGCGGCCGTGAGAGAATGGAGGTTCAAGAGAGATGCGACGGGCAGCACCTGGAGGTTGAACCGGAGGAAAAGGAGGCTTGAATGTGGGCCGACGTGTTCCAGGCTTGGGTGCAGTGGTGCGAACAGCAACATGAGCGGGTTCCTCCATTTCTTCCAATTCATCCTCGTAGTCAGATTCTTCCGACGAAGAGGCGCTAGTGGAGCTGGGAGGGTGAGCGGCACGCTTCCAAGGACGAGCATGCTCCTGCGAATCATCGGACCCACCACGACGAGACGGACGAGAGCCCCCATCGTTGACCTGCTTGCGAGCAGAGCGCTTTGTCCTTGGCATGGCTACCTAGCAAAGGAGGAGACTCCAACACTTTAACAATCGCCATAGCGCAAGAAAGTTAGAGCAACGGGGGGGGGGGGGGGGGGAGGGGGAGGAGAATAGCAGTAGCTACCTCGAGAGGTTGAGAGGAGGATGCGACGGGGAAGGAATCGTCCCCCGATGCCGGCCGGGTCGAGAGAAGGGGGCGACCGGAGGCCCGACGACCACCGAAAGGGGAGCCACCGGGGTCCCGGCGGCGAGGGGCCCAGCCCGTGAAGAGCAGTAAGGATAGAGAGCGGCGGCGGCAGAGGCGGCGGCGGTGGTGGCGGTGGTGGCGGCGGCGACACGGAGAGTGGGGATGAGTTAGGTTTAGGAAGGACTGGACCGCACACTACAACATATATATATGCGGGCGAAAAAATGTACCGGGCATCCGGTGTGAACCGGACGTCCGGGGCCTGAGTGGAGTAGCAGACGACCGGTAACAACGGACGACTGACGCGTTTAGACAGAGCAAAAATTAGCGGAAGTCCGGATACAGCGGACGACCGGTACAAGAGCACCAGAGAGGATTTGACGGACGTCCGGTACTGACGGAAGACCGGCGACAGATTTTTTTAATATTTTTTTCTTATGTATTTATATCGAGAAAGATTAGAGTGCCATAGTTGGTGCTAATGACAATGTTGGAGAGATGATGAGTTTCATAGGTAGTAAGGATGCAATGACACCCTGGGTGAAACACTGAGTTTCCTAAGTCAACACTAATAAATTCACATACTGCTCACAAGTTGTTCTAATGACAATGCGGTGGCAGATACCACCATGTATGCGTATACGTGACATGACACTGCAAAGATTTTAACTTTGGGTCCATAATCACTACGCCATCATTGAAAGCACCATAGTTAGAGGAACATGGTAGCTTTGAGAGTGGTTGTTATTTTTATGCATTTCATAGGGAGAGAGAACACATGAGTTGAGTGTCTCCCCCTAAGTATATGCCTACATAGAGACAGGACATTATGACAATGCATGCATGAGTACTAGTTTTCACATAATGTTGTCAAGCTCCAAGATACCTAGTTCACGCCTAAGTCAACAGAATCTTGCTTCATCTAGAGGTTTGGTGAAGATATCTGCTAGTTGAAAATCTGTACCAATGGGATCAATGTGAATATCACCCTTTTCAACATGATCTCTCAAGAAATGATACCTAATGTCAATGTGTTTGGTGCGGAGATGATCTTTGGGGTTCTCAGCAATATTGATGGCACTTTCATTATCACACAGAAGAGGCACATTTCTATAGGTGATACCGTAATCCTTCAAAGTCTGCCGCATCCATAACAACTGAGTTGCACAACTGGCGGCATCAATGTATTCATCTTCTGCGGTGGAGAGAGCAATACAATTTTGTTTCTTTGAGGACCAACTCACCAATGATCGTCCAAGAAACTGACATGCACCGGATGTGGACTTACGATCCAATTTGTCTCCAGCCCAATCCGCATCCGTGTACCCAATAAGATCAAACTTAGCATCCTTGGGGTACCAGAGGCCCAACTTTGGGGTGTGAACAAGGTATCTAAGAATATGCTTAACCGCCTTATGATGACTTTCCTTAGGGAAAGCTTGAAATCTAGCACACATGCATACACTAAACATGATGTCTGGTCTAGATGCACAAAGATAAAGCAATGAACCAATCATAGAGCGGTATTTAGATGGGTCGAAGGGGATACCGTTTGTGTCTTCAGTGAGAGTTATTTTGGTTGGCATTGGTGTCTTACATGGACTAGCATCAGACATACCAAACTTCTCTAAGATATCCTTGAGGTATTTTGCTTGAGACAAGAAAATTCCTTCTTGAAATTGTTGAATTTGAAATCCGAGGAAGAACTTCAAATCCGCATTGAGTGACATTTCAAAATTCTTGGTCATTGAGTCCGCAAACTTCTTGCACAAATGAATGTTAGGAGAACCAAAAATGATATCATCCACATAGATTTGGCATAAGATCAAATCACCCTTATCCCTCTTAGTAAAAAGAGTGGGATCGATCACCCCTCTCACAAAACCATCATTGAGTAAAAACTTCTTGAGATGATCATACCAAGCACGAGGTGCTTGTTTGAGGCCATACAAAGCCTTATGAAGTTTATACACATAGTCTTTGTGATCGAGATCAACGAACCCAGGTGGTTGTGATACATATACTTCTTCTTGTAGAGGACCGTTAAGGAAAGCACTCTTCACATCCATTTGATGTAATGTAAAACCATTGAAAGCAGCATAAGCAAGTAAGATGCGAATGGATTAAAGACGGGCAACGGGGGCAAAGGTCTCACCAAAGTCCAAACCTTCAACTTGTGAGTACCCTTGTGCCACTAACCTTGCCTTGTTTCGGATGATCACACCATTCTCATCTTGTTTGTTCTTGAAAATCCATTTTGTTCCAATGACGTTGTGCTCGGTAGGTGGCCTCTTGACTAATGACCACACTTGGTTGCGTTCAAAACTGTTCAACTCTTCTTGCATAGCAACTAGCCAATCGTTGTCCATCAATGCATCTTGTACCTTGATGGGCTCAAAACTAGACACAAAAGAAAAGTGAGCACAAAAGTTGGTCAAATGTTTACGAGTGACCCTACCTTCCGATATGCCGGTGAGTATTTTGTCAACATCAACATGACCGGCCACTCGTGGCATGATAGAGGTAAGGGTTTCACGAGGTTCAACTTCATGTCCATCATCCACATCCTCAACATATGGATCATTAATGTGTGGAGGAAGATCTTCTTGTTCATATTGCATTTGTTGAGGTTCATCATCAATGATTGGATTTTCTTGTTCTTGTTCTTGAAGATTGTCATGAGGAGGAACTTGATCATCTTCTTCAACTTGGGCTAAGGGTATCGGTTGAACAATAGGAGCTTGTGGTGGTATGGATGTTGAAGTAGTTTGATGATGTGTGAGACTTCCATCTTCTTCTTCATCATCATGAGGTTCTTGTTCCATAGGAAGAAGTGCACCAACACCCATGGTCAAAATGTCTTGAGAAGAATCTTCTTCACCTACATCACTTAGATCAACTTGCTCCCCACGGGAGCCATTAAATTCATCAAACACCACGTCACAAGTTTCTACAACACATCCATTGGATTTGTTGTAGACTCTATAGGCGTGAGAGTTTGATCCATAGCCAACAAATATACCCTCAATCGTTTTGGATTGAAATTTTCCTAACCGTTCTCTTTTGTTGAGGATGAAACATTTGCACCCAAATACACGAAAGTACTTGACATTTGGCTTGTTTCCATTTAGAAGCTCATATGGAGTCTTTTCCAATATAGTGCGGAGGAAGAGCCGGTTTGATGCATGGCATGCGGTGTTGACAGCTTCGGCCCAAAAACTATGTGGTGACTTGTATTCATCCAACATTGACCTTGCCATCTCCACAAGTGTGCGGTTCTTCCTTTCGGCTACACCATTCTGCTGAGGAGTGTATGGAGCTGAATATTGATGCTCAATCCCTTCATCACTAAGAAATTCTTCCAAGGTGTAGTTTTTGAACTCAGATCCATTGTCACTTCTTATTGCCAAGATTTCTTTGTCAAACTTGTGTTGTGCTTGCTTGGCAAATTCAATGAAAGTGATCTTCGTCTCGTCCTTGGACTTGAGGAAAAACACCCATGTATATCTTGAGTAATCATCAACAATGACAAGTCCATACTTTTTCCCACCAAGACTATCCCATGAAGGAGGCCCAAAAAGATCCACATGAAGGAGCTCCAAAGGCCTTGAAGTAGACTCAATATTCTTGGGTGGGTGCTTTGATTTATGTTGCTTCCCGGCTATACATGCACTACACACACGATCTTTCTCAAAAGAGACATTTGTTAGTCCAAGGATGTGATTTCCGTTTAAGAGATCGTGAAGATTTCTCATGCCGACATGGGCTAGCCGGCGATGCCATAGCCACCCCTTGTCGGCCTTGGCCATTAGACAAGTTGCATGGAATGTGCTCTCTTTCGAGAAATCAACCGTGTAAAGGTTGCCATCCAACTCTCCAACAAAGGCCACTTCGAGAGTATCTCTCTTAAAGACTTTCACATCCGTTAGTCCAAATAGTGTATCATAACCAACGGATGCCAATTGACGAACAGAAAGTAAACGATATTTAAGGGATTGGACAAGCATGACATTTGCAAGAGACATGTCATTTGTGATAGCCACCTTCCCCAACCCAAGTACCTATCCTTTTGATCCTCCACCAAACATAATGCTCATAAATGGTTGAATAGCTTCCATGAAATCGTAGAGCAATTTGCTATCTCCAGTCATATGATTGGTACATCCACTATCAATCACCCATTTTACTCCACCGGAGAAGGCAACCTACACACAATTATTACTTGGTTAGAGGCACCCATCTTGCAATGGGACCTCTTAAGTTAGTCAAAATGGTCTTAGGGACCCAAATAGCATAAAACCGAAATGCATTTCGAGGACCAACAAACTTTGCGTAAACTTCTCCATCCTTAGTCTTACGAAGTACATAGGATGGAGGCATGAACTCTTTTGGCTTATTGAGAGTGGGCATGCCCCTTGTGGCCTTCCCACTAGCAACCTTACCTTTCTCCTTGTGTCCTTCTCGTACAAAAGTTTCTTTCAAAGGAGTGGTGCACTTTTGAGAGAATGTCTTCTTCTTGCTTGTGCTTGGGTCAAACCCGAGTCCCTCTTTGGCGAACACTTCATTGTGTTGGCTCAACACCTCATTAAGGTTCTTTTGCCCTTGAGCACATGTCATGAGCCCTTTCTCAATTTGAGCCTTGAGAAAACAATTTTCCTCAAGAATAGATGCTAGATCACTACTAGAGTTAGTAGAACAAGCATCAACATTTATAATAGGAGATGAATAGGCCTTAGCTAGAGTTTCAAGATAAGTAAGTTTGAGCGTCTCAAAACTCTTTGTAAGAAGGGTGAGCTCTTCTTTCTTAGTCTTGAGGGACATGGATAGAAGCTCACAATCCTTAGAGAGAGAAGCATGAGACTTCACATGCTTACTTTTATCATTCATCAACTCTTCACAAGAGCCAATAGCCTTTTTCAAGGAGGCCAGATCTTTAGTATGAACATCAATATTTGTGCCAATTTTTAAGCATAGTTCATCATTTCGTGTTTCCTCATATTGGACTTTCCGCTCAAGGATTTCACATTTCTCCTTTTCCTCGGTGACGAGGGTTTCGAGTTCCTTAATGGTGATGGTGTGCTTACTTACCATCTCCATCAGCATACGAAACATAGTGAGCTTCTTTCCTTTGAGGGAGCACATGAATTTATTAAGTTTAGCAAGCATAGGATCATTTAGATCATCATCCTCATAACTATCCTCCGCAACAAGATACTCATCACTAGAAATAGGAGGAGTGAGAAGAGGAGGGTTTGATCGTGGGGTTACCTTGACCTTGTCAGGAGAGTTTTGATCCTCTCCATCTTCTACCACGGCCTTCGCCATGAGGCACTTGTGAGTGTTGCCCTTGTAATCCTTCATGTAGTTGTAGGTGACAACTTCACCACTCTTATTGACTAGCCTCAATGTGTTTTGCGAATCTTGAGCAACTCCGGCAACACCACTAACATCATCCGGATTGGATTCTTCTTGAGCAACCATTGCTTTCCCATCTCTCTTCTTGAGCTTGGAGTTCAAAGGATCTGGCAACTTCTTCTTAGGAAAGGTCTTGGGAAACCTTGGTCTATCTTCTCTCTTCTCATAAGGGCACTCATTTGAGAAGTGGTTGGTTTCCTCACAGTTGTAGCATTTTCTTACTTTCTTCTTTTGGAATCTTCCTTGAATTTTCCCGCGCTAAACTTCTTGACAAAAAGAGCCATGTCTTCATATGACGGGCCCTCGTAGGATTCAATCTCATCACCATCTTCATCATCATCATCATCTTCTTCTTCTTCACTTTGCTCATCTTCACATACATGCTTGGCCTTCAATGCAAGATTGACCTTTGATGATGTGGAACCATGCATGGCAAGATGTTTTGTGGCATTAGCCTTTGACTCTTCAAATAGTTGAAAGGTGGATATGATGTCATCTGTAGTCATTTCCTTGAAAGTATGATGTTGTCTTATGTCCCACACCATTTGATGGTGGTATGGAGCAAGAGCATGAAGCAATTTATCCACAAGGAATCTCTTAGTCATGTTGAATCCATCTTGTGTCTTGTCACACTCACACGACTCAATATCGGCAGTGAGAGTCATGAGGCGCTCATGGAGTTGATTGGGGGTTTCACCTTTCTCCATACAAAAGTTTTGCAATTGCCCCTTGGCAATTTCATATTGAGCACTCCGGAGGGTAGAGGTGCTAGTCTTGGATCGTATGATACTTTCCCATAGTTCCTTGGCACTTGTGATGTGTATGAACGGTCTCCTTTGCTTTTCATCCATGCCTCTCCTTATACACATGATAGCAGTGTCATTGAGGTTCTTGTCATATATTTCTCTTGGTGTGGGGTTCTTTGGATCAACCACATGATAGCCATACTCCAAGATTTCCAGCATCTCGTCATTTCCATGTCGAAGATGATCCTGCATAGCAACTCTCCACAAGGCAAAATCAGAAGTGGCACTTAGTAAAGGAGGTTTGCCTTGAGGGTTATATCTTGGTTTCTCAACCTGAGGTCTTGCATAAAGCCAAGGAACACTGGCGTGTTCATTGCTAGGAGGTTGTTGACCAAGTGATGGAGTAGGCACAGTTGGCCTCAAAGCAGCACCACCCGAGAGTGGTGCAAGCACTGTGGACAACGTGGCTAATCTCATTTGGACCAAGGCCTCAAGAGAAGCATCATGCTCCTCTTTTTGCTTAGCAAGGGCCCGTTCTAGATCCTCCGACGTAAAGGTCTTGACTTCAGAGGAAGCCTCACCTTTATCCTTAGGATCTACAACCAGGGGAGTCCCATCCGGGTTCATCTCGCTCTAGGGCGGTTAAGCCACAAGAATAGAGCACGAGGCTCTGATACCAATTGAAAGGATCGAGATGGACCTAGAGGGGGGGGGTGAATAGGTACAATTACAAATTTTAATTATTACTAAGCAATTTTAGGCAATAGAACGGAATATGAAGGTGAGCCTAACAATTGCTAGTAAGTGCAAAGTACTAGGCAAGTAACACAAGCATATAAGTGAGCAAGTACAATAAGATGTAAGTAAGTGCAATCACAACAAGTAACCACAAGTATAGAGTTAGGGTTAGGAATAACCGCAACTCCGGGAGACGAGGATGTATGCCGATGTTCACTTCCTTGGAGGGAAGCTAGTCACCGTTAGAGGGGCGGATGTTACCACGAAGGCACACCTACGCCACGAAGGCTCACCCTATTCTCCCTTTGAGACAACACCACGAAGGAGTTTCTCAACCACTAGTGGTAGACCTTGGGGTGGTCTCCAAACCCTCACAAACTTTTCCGAAGGCAATCACAAAGTTCGATTCCTCTCCGAATGACTCCTACCGCCTAGGAGTCTCCAACCTCCAAGAGTAACAAGACCAATGGGGAAATGCTCAAAACTTGATCAAGTCACGAATTCCTTTGGTGAAAAGAAGGGGAAGAAGTGGATCTATCACTTGATTGAAGAACTTCTCTCAAAATGCTCCTAGAACACTTGGGAATCTAGGATTTAGTGTGGATGAATGAGAGAGAGAGTGAGGAGTGTTCTTGTGAGGCTCAAAGTGAATGGTCAACCCTATCCCGTGGGAGGGAAGGGTGTATATATAGGAGGTGGGGAATGACTAGTCGTTTGGTCACTTATTGCACAGGGTCTGCCGGACGTCCGGTGGGTACCGGACGACCGATGACATATATCGGACCGGACGTCCAGTCGGGCAACCGGTCGTCCGCTCGCTGGAGTACAAATCTGACCGTGAACACAGCACAGGTAGCGGACGTCCGGAGAGTAGCGGCCGACCGCTGACCGGACGTTCGGTGACACCGGAAATCCGTTAATATATGTTCTGTTGGGATGTAACGGACGTCCGGAGAAACCGGACATCCGTTAATAAGTGTTCTGTTGTGATGTACTGGACGTCCGGTGAGCACCGGAAGTCCGGTCAGTTGTGAAGGCTAGTCCAGCAGGTTCACAGACACAAAATAGACTGTGCACACATGATGAAAACTAAAAAGATGATAGAAGAAGTGTTTTGTGTACTTTGAGCAAGTCTTTCACGCTATCCAACGGTCCCCTCCTAATAGTGCGGGATCCCTATACTCAAGAACAAAATGAAAATAAAGGGCCAAGGCCATTTGTCTTGTATTCTCCACTCTTGAGTAATATATACCTCTTTGCTTGTAGTCATGATCCACACACATAGCACTTGAAACATAATCCTGAGATATACTTGATAACATGATTAGTTCCAAACATGCATGTTGTCATCAACATCAAAATAAGATTAAGGGCATGATTGCACTTTCAACTAGGTCCAATTTTAAGTTGCTCAGGTGGTGTAGGTGTTCTAGTATTACTCTTACGAACCACAGTTGAAGCTTTAACATGATCCTTTATCCTAACAGGGAAAGGTGGTTTCTCAATATAGGTAGTAGGAACAATAGGATCATTATAAGTGATAGTGTTTTCTTCAACTTTAATAGATGCAACTACTTTTACTTAAATTGGAGAATTATATTTAAACCACTTATCCTTAGTGAGGTCAACATGAGTAGCAAATGATTCATAGCAAAGAAGCTACTATCTCAGAGTCAAGTCCACATTTAGTGCTAAGTTCACGAAAAGCATCGGTATCCATAAAAGATTTAACACAATCAAACTTAGGTGTTATACCTGACTCCTTACCTTCATCGAGGTCCCAATCTTCAGAGTTGCGTTTAATTCTTTCCAATAAATCCCATCTGAATTCAATAGTCTTTATCATAAAAGAACCAGTACAAGAATTATCGAGCCTGGAGCGATTGTTGAGAGAAAGCCGAGCATAAAAATTTTGAATAATAATTTCTCTTGAGAGCTCATGATTGGGGCATGAATATAACTTTGACTTAAGCCTCCCCCAAGATTGATCGATGCTTTCTCCTTCGCGAGGCCAAAAATTATATATATATAATTACGATCACGATGAAAAAGATGCATAGGATAAAACTTCTGATGAAATTCCAATTTCAATCGGTTGTAGTTCCATGATCCCATATCATCACATAGCCTAAACCATGTCAATGGCTTTCCCTTCAAAGATAAAGGGAAGACCTTCTTCTTGATAACATCCTCGGGCATACCTGCAAGCTTAAATAATCCACAAACTTCATCCACATAGATTAGGTGCAAATCGGGATGCAATGTTCCATCTCCTGTAAAAGGATTTGCTAGCAGTCTCTCTATCATACCCGAAGGAATTTCAAAGTAAACATTTTCAGTAGGTTCAGTAGGTTGAGGAGCAACTCTTTGCTCTACTGGTCGGGGTGAAGATATCCCAAACAAGCCCCTCAAAGGATTACTTTCCATAGTAACAAGTGACAGTAAATTTCAGCACACTATATACATTTTTCCTTACCAAGTTCCACTTACCAAAGGCACTTCACTCCCCGGCAACGACGCCAAAAAAGAGTCTTGATGACCCACAAGTGTATGAGATCTATCGTAGTCCTTCCGATAAGTAAGAGTGCCAAACCCAATGAGGAGCAGAAGGAAATGACAAGCGGTTTTCAGTAAGGTATTCTCTTCAAGCACTGAAATTATCGGTAACAGATAGTTTTGTGATAAGGTAATTCGTAATGGGTAACAAGTAACAAAAGTAAATAAGGTGCAGCAAGGTGACCCAATCCTTTTTGTAGCAAAGGACAAGCCTGGACAAACTCTTATATAGAGAAAAGCGCTCCCGAGGACACATGGGAATTATCGTCAAGCTAGTTTTCATCACGCTCATATGATTCGCGTTCGTTACTTTGATAATTTGATATGTGGGTGGACCGGTGCTTGGGTACTGCCCTTTCTTGGACAAGCATCCCACTTATGATTAACCCCTATTGCAAGCATCCGCAACTACAAAAGAAGTATTAAGGTAAACCTAACCATAGCATGAAACATATGGATCCAAATCAGCCCCTTACGAAGCAACTCATAAACTAGGGTTTAAGCTTCCGTCACTCTAGCAACCCATCATCTACTTATTACTTCCCAATGCCTTCCTCTAGGCCCAAACAATGGTGAAGTGTCATGTAGTCGACGTTCACATAACACCACTAGTGGAGAGATAACATACATCTCATCAAAATATCGAACGAATACCAAATTCACATGACTACTTAGCAAGACTTCTCCCATGTCCTCAGGAACAAACGTAACTACTCACAAATCATATTCATGTTCATAATCAGATGGGTATTAATATGCATATAGGATCTGAACATATAATCTTCCACCGAATAAACCAACTAGCATCAACTGCAAGGAGTAATCAACACTACTAGCAACCCACAGGTACCAATATGATGTTTTGAGACAAAGATTGGACACAAGAGATGAACTAGGGTTTGAGAGGAGATGGTGCTGGTGAAGATGTCGATGGAGATTGACCCCCTCCCAATGAGAGGATCAATGGTGATGACGATGGTGATGATTTCCCCCTCCCGGTGGGATGTTTCCTCGACAGAACAGCTCCGCCGGAGCCCTAGATTGCTTCCGCCAAGGTTCCGCCTCGTGGCGGCGGTGTTTCATCCCAAAAGCTTGCTTATGATTTTTTCTAGGTAAAAGACTTCATATAGCAGAAGATGTGCACCGGAGGCCTGCCAGGGGGCCCACGAGGCAGGGGGCGCGCCCAGGGGGGTAGGGCGCGCCCCCCACCCTCGTGGACGGTGGGTAGCCCCCCTTTGGTATTTTCTTCCCTCAGTATTTTTTATTAATTCCAAAAATGACTTCCGTGGAGTTTCAGGACTTTTGGAGTTGTGCATAATAGGTCTCTAATATTTGCTCCTTTTCTAGCCCAGAATTCCAGCTGCCGGCATTCTCCCTCTTCGTGTTAACCTTGTAAAATAAGAGATAATAGGCATAAGTATGGTGACATAACGTGTAATAACAACCCATAATGCAATAAATATCGATATAAAAGCATGGTGCAAAATGGATGTATCAAGGGGGCACGCCCTACCCCCCTGGGCGCGCCCTCCTGCCTCGTGGCCGCCTCGTTGCGTCTCCAACTTAATCTCCAAGTCTTCTGGTTTCCTTCTAGTCCAAGAAAGATCATCGCGAAAGTTTCATTCCGTTTGGACTTCGTTTGGTATTCCTTTTCTGCGAAACTCTAAAATAGGCAAAAAAACAGAAACTGGCACTGGGCTCTCGGTTAATAGGTTAGTGCCAAAAATAATATAAAATAGCATATTAAACATACAAAATAGATAATATAATAGCATGGAACAATCAAAAATTTTATATACGTTGGAGACGTATCAAGCTTCCCCAAGCTTAATTCCTGCTCGTCCTCGAGTAGGTAAATGATAAAGACCAAATTTTTGATGTGGAATGCTACCTAACATATTTATCCATGTAATTCTCTTTATTGTGGCATTAATGTTCAGATTAGAAAGGTTCAAAACAAATAATATTGACATAAAAACAATAATACTTCAAGCATACTAACAAAGCAATTATGTCTTCTCAAAATAACATGGCCAAAGAAAGCTTATCCCTAAAAAATCATATATTTTGTCTATGCTCCATCTTTGTCACACAAAAATATTCAAATCATGCACAACCCCTGATGACAAGCCAAGCAATTGTTTCATACTTTAATAATCTCAAACTTTTTCAACTTTCACGCAATACATGAGCGTGAGCCATGGACATAGCACTATAGGTGGAATAGAATGGTGGCTGTGGAGAAGACAAAAAAAAGGGAGATAGTCTCAAATCAACTAGGCGTATCAATGGGCTATGGAGATGCCCATCAATAGATATTAATTTGAGTGAGTAGGGATTGCCATGCAACGGATGCACTAGAGCTATAAGTATATGAAAGCTCAAAAAAAGAAACTAAGTGGGTGTGCACCCAACTTGCTTTGTCATGAAGACGTAGGGTATTTGAGGAAGCCCGTCGCTGGAATATACAAGCCAAGTTCTATAATGAAAAATTCCCACTAGTATATGAAAGTGACAAAATAATAGACTCTCTATCATGAAGATCATGGTGCTATTTTGAAGCACAAGTGTGGAAAAAAGGATAGTAACATTGTCCCTTCTCTCTTTTTCTCTCTCTCTTTTTCTTTTTTTTGTTTGGCTTCTTTGGCCTCTTTTTTTATTGGCTTCTTTGGCCTCTTTTTTTTATTTCCTCACATGGGACAATGCTCTAATAATGATGATCATCACACTTCTATTTACTTACAACTCGAAAAATTACAACTCAATGCTTAGAACAAAAATATGACTCTATGTGAATGCCTCGGCGGTGTACCGGGATGTGCAATGAATCAAGAGTGACATGTATGAAAGAATTATGAAAGGTGGCTTTGCCACAAATACGATGTCAACTACATGATCATGCAAAGCAATATGACAATGATGAAGCGTGTCATAATAAACGGAACGGTGGAAAGTTGCATGGAAATATATCTCGGAATGGCTATGGAAATGCCATAATAGGTAGGTATGGTGGCTGTTTTGAGGAAGGTATATGGTGGGCGTATGGTACCGGCGAAAGTTGCGCGGCACAAGAGAGGCTAGCAATGATGGAAGGGTGACAATGCGTATAATCCATGGACTCAACATTAGTCATAAAGAACTCACATACTTATTGCAAAAATCAATAAGTCATCAAAACCAAGCACTATGCGCATGCTCCTAGGGGAGGGTTTGTAGGAGTTAACCATCGCGCGATCCCGACCTCCACACAAAGGATGACAATCATAGAAATACCTAATGCTCCTAATTTGTTACACAACGGTTCACCATACGTGCATGCTACGGGACTCACAAACCTCAACACAAGTATTTATCAAATTCACAATTACTCCACTAGCATGACTCTAATATCACCATCTTCATATCTCAAAACAATCATAAAGATTCAAACTTCTCATAGTATTCAATGCACTTCATATGAAAGTTTTTATTATATCCCTCTTGGATGCCCATCATATTAGGACTAGTTTTATAACCCAAGCAAATTACCATGCTGTTCTAAAAGACTCTCAAAACAATATTAATGAAGCATGAGATTTCAACAATTTCTATAAAATATAGCCACCACAGTGCTCTAAAAAGATATAAGTGAAGTACTAGAGCAATATTGCCTAGCTCAAAAGATATAAGTGAAGCACATAGAGTATTCTAATAAATCAAGATTCATGCGTGTCTCTCCCAAAAGGTGTGTACAGCAAGGATGATTGTGGTAAACTGAAAATCAAAGACTCAAATCATACAATACGCTCCAAGAAAAACACATATCATGTGGTGAATAAAAATATAGCGTCAAGTAAAGTTACTGATAGACGAAGACGAAAGAAGAGATGCCTTCTGGGGCATCCCCAAGATTAGGCTTTTAGTTGTCCTTGAATATTACCTTGGGGTGCCTTGGGCATCCCCAATCTTAGGCTCTTGCCAATCCTTATTCCATATTCCATCAAATCCTTACCCAAAACTTGAAAACTTCACAACACAAAACTCAACAGAAAATATCATGAGCTCCGTTAGTATAAGAAAATAAATCACCACTTTAAGGTACTGTTGCAAACTCATTATTTATTTATATTGGTGTAATATATACTGTATTCCAACTTTTCCATGGTTCATACCCCCGATACTACCCATAGATTCATCAAAATAAGCAAACAACACGTGAAAAACAGAATCTGTCAAAAACAGAACAGTCTGTAGTAATATGTAACTCCCGAATACTTCTGTAACTCAAAAAATCCATCCAAATTCGGGAAACCTGATAAATATGTGTACCAATCCATAGCAAAAAGAATCAGATTAAAATCATGTTTCTGTGAATTTTCAAAACTAATTTACTAAGCGCAAATGTTTCTGATTTTCAGCAGGGTCAACGTAAGCTATCCTAAAGGTTTCACTTGGCACAAAAACTAATTAAAACATAGAACCACATATAATCAGAGGCTAGATGAATTATTTATTACTAAATAGGAACAAAAAGCAAAGAACAAAAATAAAATTGGGTTGCCTCCCAACAAGCGCTATCGTTTAACGCCCTTAGCTAGGCATTGATAATTTCAATGATGCTCACATAAAAGACAAGAATTGAAGTACAAATAGAGCATCATAAAACATATGACAAACACATCGAAGTCTAACATACTTCCTATGCATAGGCATTTTATAAGCAAACAAATTATCAAGGCAAGCAAAAACTAGCATATGCAAGGAAGAAGAAAGAGATGATAGCAATCTCAACATGAAGAGAGGTAATTTAGTAACATGAAAATTTCTACTATCATATTTTCCTCTCTCATAATAATTACATGTAGGATCATAAGAAAATTCAACAATACAGCTATCACAAAACATATTCTCGACATGATCCACATGCATGCAAAGTTGACACTCTTCCAAAATAGTGGGATCAACATTAACTAAAGTCATGACCTCTTCAAACCCACTTTTATCAAAAAATTCATAAGATTGAACATTCTCCAAATACGTGGGATCTATAGTTGAAACTCTTCCAAACCCACTTTCAATAATATTGCAAACACTATTATCAATCTCATATTCATCATGGGGCTTAAATAATTTTTCAAGATCATAAGAAGAATCACCCCAATCATGATCATTGCAACAAGTAGTGGACATAGCAAAACTAGCATCCCCAAGCTTAGGGTTTGCATATTTTTAGCATAATTGACATTAATAGAATTTATAATAGCATCATTGCAATCATGCTTTTCATTCAAAGAACTATCATGAATCACTTCATAAAGCACTTCATCAAAATTTTCAGATTCACGAATTTCAAGCAAAACCTCATAAAGATAATATAGTGCACTCAACTCACTAGCAATCGGTTCATCATAATTGGATCTCTTAAAAAGATTAGCATGTGTATGAGGATCCATAAACTTTTAGCAAGCAAAGATGCAAGAAAAAAGATGGCACATGGTAACACAAGCGAAAAATAGATCGAATGGAAGAAGGGTGAATCTTTTCGAAAATTGTTTTAGAGGTGGGGGAGAGAAAAATGAGAGGGCGAATGGCGAATAATGCAAGAGAGAAGAGTTTATGATGGGTACTTGGTATGGCTTGACTTGACGTAGATCTCCCTGGCAACGGCGCCAGAAATTGGCAAGTTGACGGGAGACAAATCTTGACTTGACTTGGCGTAAAAGTTCCCCGGCAACAGCGCCAAAAATCCTTCTTGCTACCTCTTGATCTTGCGTTGGTTTTCCCTTGAAGAGGAAAGGGTGATGCAGCAAAGTAGCGTAAGTATTTCCCTCAGTTTGAGAACCAAGGTATCAATCCAGTAGGAGACAACGCATAAGTCACAAAATACCTGCACAAACAATCAACAACTTGCACCCAATGCGATAAAGGGGTTGTCAATCCCTTCACGGTCACTTGCAAAAATGATATCTGATAGAGATAGATAAACGGTAAAGTAAATATTTTTGGTATTTTGGTTTATAGACCGGAAAGTAAAAGATTGCAAAATAGTTGATCGGAAACTAGTAATATGTAAAAGAAATTCAATATAATGGAAAAGAGACTCGGGGGGCCATAGGTTTCACTAGTGGCTTCTCTCAAGATAGCAAATATTACAGTGGGTGAACAAATTACTGCCGAGCAATTGATAGAAAAGCGCAAAGTTATGACGATATCTAAGGCAATGATCATGAACATAGGCATCACGTCCGTGTCAAGTATATTGAAACGATTCTGCATCTACTACTATTAGTCCACACATCAACCGACTCCTACCTGCATCTATAGTATTAAATTCATAAAGAATAGAGTAACGCATTAAGTATGATGACATGATGTAGAGGAATTAACTCAAGCAATATGATTAAAACCCCATCTTTTTATCCTCGTTGGCAACAATACAATACGTACTGTCATTGGGAAAGGACACCGCAAGATTGAACCCAAAGCTAAGCACTCCTCCCGTTGCAAGAAAGATAAATCTAGTAGGCCAAACTAAACTGATAATTAGAAGAGACTTGCAAAGATATCAGATCATGCATATAAGAATTCGGAGAAGAACCAAATAATATTCATAGATAATGTGATCATAAATCCACAATTCATCGGATCTCGGCAAACACACCGCAAAAGAATATTACATCGAATAGATCTCCAAGAACATCGAGGAGAACATGGTATTGAGAATCAAAGAGAGAGAAGAAGCCATCTAGCTACTAGCTATGGACCCGTAGGTCTGTGGTAAACTACTCACGCATCATCGGAGAGGCAATGGTGTTGATGAAGAAGCCCTCCGTGATCGAATCCCCCCTCCAACAGGATGCCGGAAAAGGTCCCTAGATGGGATCTCACGGGTACAGAAGGTTGCGGCCGTGGAGAAGTGGTTTCGTGGCTCCCCTGGATGTTTTCAGGGTATAAGAGTATATATAGGCAAAGGAGCTTGGTCAGGAGACCCATGAGGGGCCCACAATGTAGCAGGCACGCCCTACCCCTGGGCGCGCCCTCCTTCCTCGTGGCCGCCTTGTTTCATCTCCGACTTCATCTCAAAGTGTTCTGGTTTCCTTCTGGTCCAAGAAAGATAATCGCGAAAGTTTCATTCCGTTTGGACTCTGTTTGCTATTCCTTTTCTGCGGAACTCTAAAATAGGCAAAAAAACAGAAACTTACACTGGGCTCTCGGTTAATAGGTTAGTCCCAAAAAAATATAAAATAGCATATAAATGCCTATTAAACATCCAAAATAGATGATATAATAGCATGGAACAATAAAAAATTATAGATATGTTGGAGACGTATCATTGAGTCATAGGAACCTCCGTACTGTTAAGTGGGGTCCAAGTGAACAAAGTCAGAGGTACTGATGTGATGCTCAACCAAATCCTATGTCTTCGAGCGAAGACAATGAGAGAAAATCTTATCTAGAGCTGGATGAGCCAGCTTTGCTTGTAGCCCAAGCCAAGCTGTCGCGTGTGTTTGAAATCCGACTTTTGGAAACGTGTTGGTTCCTTAGTGACCCAGGGTCATTTCGGACAAATCAGGTCGGGTTGCCACTTGGCTATAAATAGCCCACCCCCTACACCATAAATTGGTGGCTGCTATGAGTTAGTGCACGGCTTTTGTCGTTTCAGAGCAACCCACCTCCGAATCATTTGAGAGAGAGATCCTTGCAAGGACAAAGCCCAAAACACCCAGAGCCAAAGAGTGTTAGGCATCACTGAAGTCTTTTTGTCGCGTGATCTGAAGACTTGTTACACTTGAGGACTGTGAATCCTCTAGCCGGTTAGGTGTCGCGTTCTGAGCATCCAAGAGTCATTGTGGATTGGCTATGAACAAAGTCTGTGAAGGTTTGGAAGTCTACCTTGAAGACTTACCTGAGTGATAGGGCGAGGACTAATTGTTCTTAGCTCTAGGGGAATAAGGTGAAGACACAGTCTTCTGAGTTCAATCTCAGCCTCCCTAACCAGATGTATAGTTGTCACAGCAACTGGAACTGGTCTACAATTGTCACAATTGCTCAAAGGCCTCGGAAGAGTCCCCGTGTCCTAAACGACCATGAGCTTCTGGTATATTTGCATCAGAAGCAGGATATGCCTCATGAATGGCTGAAGCGCCAAATGCATAGTCTTCTGGTTGATGTCAATCACATTCGCAACTTGGCCACCAAGAACTCTTTCATCGCACATGAATACTGTCGACGGTCCTAGGAGAGCCTTACATTGCTCTGCTCTGAAGATGATCTTCGCGAAGATGGCTTCACTAAGAGATTCAAGTTTGAGTCCAGGCCACCGCAATCTGCAAGTTGGCCTCCAACACCTTCTATTGAAGATTCTGAGTATTCATCTTTGGCTGCAACTGTTGTTGCGAGAGTCGTTGATGAAGAAGACGACGCCACTTCACCAGCATTTGCTTCACTGTGTCAAGATTCTGCACCAGGCCCGTCTGCACCACCCAACTCCAAACCAACCCTGCTGCGCCAACATCTTCTCCACCTAGGAACGCGTAGATACTCTATGTATTCAAACCTTTTTGGTCCTTACTGGCAAAAGGGGGAGAAGCATATGAGGTTGGTAGTCTTCAAGCGGCTCCATATGGGGTGGTTGCCTTATTTTTTGCTAAGTGCTTGCAACTCTCATATTTGAAACTATTTGGCTCTTGAGTATTAGTACTTAAACTTGATGGTCTTCTACTACCTTTGCTGCTACTTTGTAATGTGATGATAAATTCGCAAGAAGTTATTCCGCAGACGTCCATTTTTCATTACGCATATCATTATCTTCATTACTTTCATATATGCATGATGAATTGTCTTCATGATTGAAGATGGTCTCCATAAAGCAAAACCTACCATGTGCATTTGCATTGAAAGCAAACTACTTATATGCACATCTTCAGGGGGAGCCTCTTTTAATCTATGAAGACAATGCTCATAAACCCGAACTTTCACATACTTTTATCCACGTTGAAAAGTTCAACCAGTTTGTCATCAATCACCAAAAAGGGGGAGATTGTAAGTGCATCTAGTGCCACCCCTAGTTGGTTTTGGAGTATTGACGACAAACGTGGTTGAGGGACTAATGTGTTTCTGAGAATTGCAGGATAACACAGGTAGTAGTCCCTCATTGATTCAGTTTACCTACCAGAGATGACCCCTAAAAATGTGTGAAGACATTGAAGACAATGGTGGTTTGTGAAGACATTCATGATGAAGATTATGACGTGTAAAGATATTCACCTAAACACTATGGAGTGTGAAGACGTAGCTGTTTCGTTTTTTCCTTTCTTATTTATTGAGTCATAGGAACCACCGTACTATTAAGTTGGGTCCAAGTGAACAAAGTCAGAGTGACTGATGTGATGCTCAACCAAATCCTATGTCTTCGAGCGAAGACAATGAGAGCAAACCTTATCCAGAGTTGGATGAGTCAGCTTTGCTTGTAGCCCAAGCCAAGCTGTCGCATGTGCTTGAAATCTGACCGTTGGACATGTGTCAGTTCCTTAGTGACCCAGGGTCATTTCGGACATATCAGGTCGGGTTGCCACTTGGCTATAAATATCCCACCCCCTACACCATAAATTGGTGGCTGCTCAGAGTTAGTACACGGCTTTTGTCGTTTGAGAGCAACCCACCTCCGAAGCATTTGAGAGAGAGATCCTTGCGAGGACAAAGCCCAAAACACCCAGAGCCAAAGAGTGTTAGGCATCACTGAAGTCTTTCTGTCCGCGTGATATGAAGACTTGTTACACTTGAGGACTGCGGATCCTCTAGCCGGTTAGGCGTCGCGTTCTGAGCATCCAAGAGTCATTGTGGATTGCCGGTGAATGAAGTCTGTGAAGGTTTGGAAGTCTACCTTGAAGACTTACCTAGGTGATAGGGCGAGGACTAAGTGTTCTTAGCTCTAGGGGAATAAGGTGAAGACATGGTCTTATGAGTTCAATCTCAGCCTCCCTAACCAGATGTACAGTTGTCACAACAACTGGAACTGGTCTACCAAATTGTTGTCTTCACCAAGCAACTGGTTCTATCCCCTACTCTTCTTACTTTTCAGTTTGTCTTCATGAAGTCATTGCTTACCTGCCTGATTCATTTGACTTCACTTCACTGTGTGAAGACATATATGTTTGGCTTCATACTGTCTTCCTTTCTGATTCTGTCTACCTTGCTGTTGTTAGTCTTCGTGCTTCCACTGTATTGTCTGCTTGACTAATGCTAGCCTAGTGTAGTTTACATTCCGCTGCACATTATATAGGTTCAGTTTACTTGTTTGTCTTCAAAGCCATCGTGTTTTGAAGACTTTCATAAAAATCGCCTATTCACCCCCCCTCTAGTCGATAACTAGCACTTTCACCTCAAAGACTGCCTGAAGAAGTTTGGAATGCAAGACTGCAAAGGGTACACAACGCCAATGCCAACCAAAATCCATCTTGGCCCTGACGACAATGGTAAAGATTTTGATCAAAAGGTATACCGCTCCATGATTGGTTCTTTATTGTACTTATGTGCATCTAGGCCCGATATGATGCTTAGCGTTTGCATGTGTGCCCGATTCCAAGAGGCACCAAAGAAATCACATCACCTCGCTGTGAAGCGAATTCTTTGATATTTGGCTCACACCCCAACACTAGGATTATGGTATCCAAAGGGCTCAGCGTTTGATCTAGATGGATACTCAGATGCTGATTATGCTGGTGACAAAGTTGACCGCAAGTCTACATCAGGCACATGTCACTTTCTTGGACGATCTCTTGTCTGTTGGTCTTCAAAGAAGCATAACTGTGTATCTCTCTCCACTGCTGAATCTGAATACATTGCTGCTAGATCTTGCTGTGCTCAGCTTCTCTGGATGAAACAAACTCTCAAGGACTTGGCATCAACATGAAGAATGTGCCACTCTTCTGCGACAATGAAAGCGCCATCAAGATTGCCAAGAATCCAGTTTAGCACTCGAAGACAAAGCACATCGAAATTCGTCATCACTTTCTCAGAGATCATGTCATCAAGGAAGATATTGATATCATTCACGTCAACAGTGAAGAGCAATTGGCAGATATCTTCAAAAATCCCTTGGATGAGAAAAGGTTTTGCAAGTTGCGGTGTGAGCTAAATATCTTAGAATCCTCGAATGTCCAGTGAATGGACACACATCCTAACGCTTATGCATGTTGAAGACTTAGATGTGCAACACACGAAGTAACGTATTTCTTCAATCAATGAAGACTTACCCTCTCAGTGTCAATACATTAATGTGGAATTTGACCTCGGAGCACCACGATAATTGTGCGCCGTGTCTGGGTCTAATATTTCCTATACGGTGGGTAACGCCACCGCCACACTTTTTTGAAGATTTTCATTTGGCGTCATGATTGCATTATCTTCATATTTGGGTTGTCTTCGACATTGATTTGTCTTCAAGATCTATATCTTCACAATATTGATTTATCTTCGATGATATATATCTGTGTGTGTGTGTGAGTGTGTTCTGTCCTCTACAGTATTCACTTATAGCTATGTCTTCAAGTTGCTATTTTTCTGACCTAAGTGAATGTGATCGGACCCTGAACCCATATGTGCTACTCCCTCAAATTCTTTCTGTCTAGTCATATGCATTCTATTGACACGTGTCAAATGTCTTCACTGTGTCCTTGTCAGCTGAAGATACAGAGACACACATTTAAAACTGTTTTTAATGACTTATTTTTTTGCGTGAAAACCGGAGAAGCCTGAATGACCACCCGACAATCCAGGCATGCGTGGGAACATGACTCAACTCTAGAAAAGTTGCATGCATGCCACGTGTCGACCATATGTGAACCGCCAAGGGCACCTGCGCAATTGCGCTACGCCGCCCTTCTCCTTATAAATACACACCCGCGCGGTCATTATCTACTCTTCCACCTCATCATCTCACTCAAACCCTAGCGCCACCGCTAGCTCGAGTTGACGCCGAAGACGAAGCGCTTGGCTGCCGCGACTTCTTCGACGCCGTCCTCACGCCGGCCGCAAACCTCATATTCTCCACCGCCACCGTAGGTGTCTTCCATCGCCAAGTTAGGGCACGGGAGATTGGACTGCTCGGCATCTGTTCTGCCCCGTCTAGCAGTTCCTCAAGTGGTAAAGGAAACTCGCTTTTTACCGCTTTTTTAATCTGTAAAATCCGTCCACTTCACCCAAAAGTGGTTTCTGCACTTCCAAATCTAGATCTTTCTTTTTCTGAACCTCATATCTTGCAAAGTATACTCACTTATGCTTCACAACTAGTTAGATTCCTCACTTGTACTTATTCTTGGATTCGTACAAATCTGGAACCAACTCACTTTAAATAAGTGAACATCTTCGCACTATGAGGTCAATGTCTTCTAACTAATTTATCTTCAAAATATTCTGAGAATGCATATGGCCTCTTCCCCTTCCCTCGCATCTCTAATGCTTTCACAGGTACATGTCCGTGGGAGAATCCCTTGGTTCTCATAGTCTGCATTCATTTGCAGAATTCTTACAGCGGCACATTGAATCTCCTGAAGCCAGTTCTTGTCTGACAAGTCATCTGAAGCCTTTCACTGCTTTGAAGCCTATCTATCTGAATATTATGGCCACTGAAAAATCAGCAAGGAAAGGTGGCAGGCAACATCGTGGCAATACTGCTCTGGACCTACCACCAGATCTGTATGAGCTCTACAAGTCTGATCCTGAAGAAAGCTGCACTCAATGCAAGACCAGAATCCAATGGATTCGAAGATATTGGGCTGAACAGTGGTTCAAATACAACTTCGTCACACCTGAGTATGCAGAAAAGAATGCTATTAAGCGCCCGTGGGGTGATATTCTGTACAAGAATTTGCAACCAAAGACGAAGCCTGAAGCTATTGCTCAAGGCTTCTATCCATGCATGGTCCGAGGACCTCAGCCAGAAAATGTCGACCCATCATCTCTTCGATGGTGTCGTGACAATGATCTCTTCAAGCGCAACTTTCAATTTGCCAAGGAGTCTGCCACCAAGAACAAGAAGGAATTCAGGCTTGACTTCAACCCTGGTCCGTCTGCTCCAAGGTCTGATGGCACCCATGAAGCTAATGAGAACATGATTGGCCCCTTCACTAACTTCGATGGGCTTCTATCACACATTGCTGCACAGAGGGCCACGATGGAGCAATCTTCTGAAGATGCAGACTCTGAGGATGCTCCGGCACCACCGAAGCAGAAGAAGAATTCGAAAGCTTCAAAGCCCTCTGCTGCTGCTCCAAAAGCTTCGACTGTGAAGCCATTGAAAACTACACCGCCTGAAACAAGTGTGCAGTTTGAAGATATGTCCCGCATCTCCAAGAGGACCAAGAAGCCAAAGCCCAAGAAGGTTTCTGGGCAGGCACTCACTCCTGCTGCCGTTTACGAAATGAAAACAACACCATTTATTTGTCAAGTGATGAAGATCTTGCAGATGATGCTCTGGAATAGTTGATCAAGAGCAAACATGAGGCTGAGATCTTCCAGGATCTGCCTCTGTTCGATGCTGACATTCTCAACAACTTCATTGATGAATGGTTTGAGAATCAGAACATCAACATTGATGATTTGCTGCTGCCAGTGGACATCAGCGTCACTTTTCAAGGAGCCATTGCCAATGAACTTGCCATTTCTCAAAAAATTGCTGAGCTGAAGAACAAGATTGACTATGAGAAGGCACAGTTAAGAAGCACATGGCAAGGCTTAGTGTTGCTGTTGTGCAAAACTTCAAGCAGATGATGCATGACCTCAAGGACCAGTTCAACAAGAAGTGTGAAGAAGCCAAAGGCTAACGCAAGCGCATGAAGTACTATGCGCAGAAGTGTGTGCAAGTGCACAATGAAGCTGAGAAGAGAAAGGCACTTGGGCGTCCAGGCATCGACCCCAAGCTTGCTGCAAAGAAAAACAAGAAGCCTGCTGAAGCCAATCCCAATGCTCCAAGGCAGGGACAACCGATCATTGTCTTCCATGCCAGCATGACTGGCTCGAAGCCAAAGGTCCCCTCAGCAACTTCTGAGCAGAAGAAGACAACACAAGATGAGGCTGAAGCCAGGAAGAGAAAGCTCCATGAAGCACCTGACACTTCTCCCTCCAAGAAGAAGTTGAAGACTAAAGCTTCAAAGTCTTCACGCAAAGAGCGTGTCTCTGCCCAAGAATCGCTGGTTGTCGAACCAATCTCTGTTGCTCTACCTACCTCTGCCAACTGCAAGAGTCGTATAGTGATCCATGAGCCTGCTACCATAGAGGCTCCTGACAATGAAGAAATTCCAGCTGCTGATCCCATCACAGATGAAGACATTGGTCATGATGACCATGTTGAAGATCATGAAGTCCTTCCTCAGATTGAACCAAATCCTGTGGTATCATGTGCTCCAATGAGCAGTGAATTGATAAGTATTGGCCATCCTCTGACTCCCCGTCCGATGACGCCAATCACTCAAGATATGTTCTTGGATGATGAAGCTGTTCTGCACACTCCAACAACTCAAGTCACCACTCCGGTGCTTGAGACTACCCAATAAAGTCCTAAAGACTTTGATTTCACAATCCCTTCACCACAGGCGTCGCCTTCCTTCAAGAGGCTTCGCAAAGGTCCTAGGTCTTAGGAATCCATGTCAAGCATTCCAGAAGAGGGTGTGCAACCCACTAGCTCAGTAGCATGTCAAGTGTTCCCTGATGCCATCCCTTCTGTGACTGCTCATGAGTCTAAAGCCAAAGATGCTGAAGACATTCCGGCTGCATCAGCCGATGAAGAGAAAGACGAAGAGAGAGAAGCTACTCCCCCTACCAGTGATCCAGTCCTACAAGCAGAGAATGTGCTTGTGCGAGACCCTCCAGTCATTGAAGAGATGGAGGTTGAAACCAATGTGGCGCCACCACCAACACCACTGAAGCCGATGACACTGTCATGGCTGAAGAGAATGTGGAGCCTGAAGTCAATGCTGCAACTGAAGATATTGTTTATCCAGTCACATGCGATGTAACTGTTCCTCCACAAGTGCCACACACTATGGAACAAGCTTACAATCGTGGTGAGTTGGTGACTGTTAGATGGCCCATTATGGTACCACCCACTGCTCCAGGTCCTCAGTATGATTATCATGTGGAGCAAAGGCCTCAAACTCTGAAGCCAAAGCCAAGATTGCCAAGGCTTCCAAGTGCTGCAACAACCCATGGCTCCTTCAGTGTGCTCAACTTCAGAGAGCACAACACATTCTTTGACATCGCCAAAAACCCATACAGGAAGCCCAATATCTCCTCTGACAGGTTTTGGAGCCGTCAGCAACGAAGCTATTACTCTTACATCCTATACAACCAAGACCGGATTTTTCCTCATAAGCGTCTGGATTGTGATGCTATTGCCGGGCTGCCTTGCCTTGAAGAGGCTCTTGACTGCTTCAAATATGTTGGGCTACTGCCATTTGTGACTGACAAAGAGCACTGGAACGAAGAGCTTCTACTGCAGTTTTACGCAACATTGCACATTCGAGGCTACAACAGGGATCTGAAGACTTGGATCCTTGAGTGGATGATAGGTGACGTCCATCATGAAGCCAAAGCTCAGGACATCATTGAGCTTACTTCCCTGCCCACTCAGAACCAAGTTGTCAGCTATATCAAAATAAACTACAGAGCATCTTTCAAAAGCCAGAGCCCAATATGAGCCAGATGCTGAGCCTGATGAAGCCATTGCCCCAAGACGCCGAATACCCCAAGGAGTTCTTTTTCCAGGACCTAGAGTACTTTCCCCGCACAGTATATCACATTCTGAGGCATACTCTATGACCTATCAAAGGCTACTCTTCTGAAGACAAACTCGAAGGCACCATGAAGACATTGGTTCTATATCGTCAATGGCATCAGCACGCAATCACGTCATATTCTTTCCTGAAGTTGACATGTCCTATGAAGCCATCTACACTGATCCAGCAAAGAAGCCACTCCATCTACAAAATGTTGAATATCGAAGCTCCACTCAACCTACTGATGGCATTCATGTACCAAACTCTGCTACTCCTGCTTATCCCCTGGCTGGCAACTTCCGTTTACCGCATCCTGGCAATACTGAAGCAACTGCCAGCACAATTGCTCAAAGGCCTCGAAAGCGTCCCCGTCTCCTCAACGACCGTGAGCTTCTAATATCTTTGCATAAGAAGCAGGATAGGCATCATGAATGGCTGAAGCGCCAAATGCAAAGTCTTCTGGTTGATGTCAATCGCATTCGCAACTTGGCCACCAAGAACTCTTTCGTCGCGCATGAAGCATGTCGGTGTTCCTGGAAGAGCCTTACACTGCTCTGCTCTGAAGATGATCTTTGCGAAGATGACTTCACAGAGAGATTCAAGTTTGACTCCAGGCCACCACAATCTACATGTTGGCGTCCAACACCTTCTATTGAAGATTATGAGTATTCATCTTCGGCTGCAACTATTGTTGCAAGAGTCGTCGATGAAGAAGAGGACGCCACTTCACCAGCATTAACTTCTCAGCATCAAGATTCTGCACTAGGCCCGTCTCCAACATCGACCCTGCTGCTCAACTCCAACATCGACCCTGCTGCTCCAACATCGTCCCCACCTGAGAACGAGCAGAAACTCTATGTCTTCAAACCTTTTTTGGTCCTTACTAACAAAAGGGGGAGAAGCATATGAGGTTGGTAGTCTTCAAGTGGGTCCATATGGGGTGGTTGCCATATTCTTGCTTAGTCTTGCAACTCTCGTTTTTGAAACTACTTGGCTCTTGAGTTGTAACACTTAAACTTGATGGTCGTCTACTACTTTTGCTGCTACTTTGTGATGCGATGATAAATTCCGTATGTAGTCATTCTGCAGACGTCCATTTCTAATTATGCATATCATTATCTTCATTAATTTCATATATGCATGATGAATTGTCTTCATGGTTGAATATGGTCTCCACAAAGCAAAACCTGCCATGTGCATTTGAAATTCCAAGGCAAACTACTTATATGCACATCTTCAGGGGGAGCCTCTTTTAATCTATGAAGACAATGTCATAAACCCGAACTTTCACATACTTTTATTCACGTTGAAAACTTCAACCAGTTTGTCATCAATCACCAAAAAGGGGGAGATTGTAAGTGCATCTAGTGCCACCCCTAGTTGATTTTGGAGTATTAACGACAAACGTGGTTGAGGGACTAATGTGTTTGTGAGAATTGCAGGCTCATTGATTCAGTTTCCTACCAGAGATGATCCCTAAGACATTGAAGACAATGGTGGTCTGTGAAGACATTCATGATGAAGATTATGACGTGTGAGGATATTGACTTGAAGACTATGGAGTGCGAAGACATAGCTGTTTCATAGTTTCCTTTCTTCTTTATTGTGTCATAGGAACCACGGTACTATTAAGTGGGGTCCAAGTGAACAAAGTCAGACTGATTTATGTGATGCTCAACCAAATCCCATGTCTTCGAGCGAAGACAATGAGAGCAAATCTTTTCTAGATGTGGATGAGTCAGCTTTGCTTGTAGCCCAAGTCAAGGTGCCGCGTGTGTTTGAAATCCGGTCATTGGACACGTGTTGGTTCCTTAGTGACCCAGGATCATTTCGGACAAATCAGGTCGGGTTGGCACTTGGCTATAAATAGCCCACCCCCTACAAAATAAATTGGTGGCTGCTCAGAGTTACTGCACGACTTTGTCGTTTTAGAGCAACCCACCTCCGATGCATTTGAGAGAGAGAGATCCTTGCGAGGAGAAAGCCCAAAACACCCAGAGACAAAGTGTGTTAGGCATCACTGAAGTCTTTCTGTCCGTGTGATCTGAAGATTTGTAACACTTGAGGACTGTGAATCCTCCAGCCGGTGTGTCGCGTTCCAAGCATCAAAGAGTCATTGTCAATCGCCGGTGAACGAAGTCTGTGAAGGTTTGGAAGTCTACCTTGAAGACTTACCTGAGTGATAGGGCGAGGACTAACTGTTCTTAGCTCTAGGGGAATAAGGTGAAGACACAGCCTTCTGAGTTCAATCTCAGCCTCCCTAACCAGACGTACAGTTGTCACTGCAACTGGAACTGGTCTACCAAATCCTTGTCTTCATCAAGCAACTGGTTCTATCCCCTACACTCCTTACTTTTCAGTTTGTCTTCGTGAAGTCATTGCTTGCCTGTACGATCCATTTGACTTCACTGTGTGAAGACTTATATCTGTTTGGCTTCATACTGTTTTCTGTTCTGATCCTGTCTACCTAGCTGCTGATACTCTTCTTACCTTCTCTGTACTGCTTGCTTGAATATTGCTTGCCTAGTGTATTTTACATTCCGCTGCATATCATATAGGTTCAGTATTGCCTGTTTGTCTTCAAAGCCCTCGTGTTTTGAAGACTTTCATAAAAATCGCCTATTCACCCCCTCCCTCTAGTCGATAACTAGCACTTTCATTCATCGATTTGGAAAATGTGTAAAACTATTCACGAATTTAAAAAATGTTCTTTATTCAAGACAATGTTCATGTATTTGAAAAAATGGTCATGTATGTGAAAAAATGTTCATAATTTCAAAAACTGTTCATGATTTAAAAAACAATTCACATATCTGAAATGTGTGTGCAAATTGGAAAACAAAAAGTAAAAAGATAATAAACTGAAAAAGAACAAGAAAAAAGAAAGAAGAAAACATAAATAAGAAAGTTAAGATAAAACTATACAAAAAAAACCGATTCAGGGAAGGTTGTTCCAAAACCGAAGGAGAAGAAATCCATTAATAGGCCAACGCAAAGGAGGATCGGAAGGGTGGACAGGGCACGCTCTACGTGGCTCGCACGTGCCCTACGCGCCAAATTGGAACGCCTGATAAAATCACCCAAACAGCATAGACGGCGACAGTTAGTGGTGCCAGGTCACCTCCGAGCGAGGTCCACTACTCAAAACGCTAATCTTGCAGCAAAATATCAAAGGCTAATCTACATGTGCTTTACAAAAATTCAGGGTTTGATTAGAGTCGTTTACCAAGGGCAGAGTTAGGACTTATGATTTATTGTGGTTTATTACTCGTTATAACAAAATTGATGAGTATTCAAACGGGAATTTTCAACTACTCCCTCCGGTTCATTTTAGTCCACACATAGGATTTTTGTCTAAGTCAAACTTTGCAAAGATTGACCAAAATTATATTAAAAAATATTAGCATCTACAGTATCAATAAAACATGTAAAATATGAAACTACATTCCATAATGAATCTAATGGTATTGGTTTGATATTATGAATGTTGATACTTTTTTCTATAAGTTTGATTAAATTAGAGATGCTTTGACTTCAAACAAAACATATATGCAAACTAAAAAGGACCGGAGGGAGTAATAAAATCCTGGCTCTTGCCTTTTTCCATGTACAACGTACAATTCGTGTGCTCATAACTGTGCATGCGTTAATTCAGTACAATGCAAATTATTATTTTTTAGAACGAAGGCTCGAGAGAGAGCCCGGCTTTGAATTAACAAAGCCATCAACCGGCCAGGAGTTACATCGGACAACACCTTACAAGAGGAAAAAAGAAAAAGACGGCAGCTACATGGTGCTACTAGACAACTTACAAACCTCAACAACACCAAGCACTACAACATAATGGACAACAAAGCTTCGCTTGATGTCGATGATGTCCCCAGCTGCAAAATGAGCACCATAGGTGGAGCGGAAGCACTAACAAGATGAGACCCATCATAGGCAGGGAGCATGCCCTCATCTGCACCAGGAGTGGTGAGCTGCAACAAACTACCCAAAACCATCTCCGAAGAGGACCCCTGCCCCTCGTCCTGGCTCGAAGGATGCCGTACCGTCGGAAGATGGGAAAGCTCACCCTAGAGCCAAATAAGATGGCAGCCACGAACAACCTTGAGAGATACTCAGCCCCGCCCCCAGCTGAGACGAGCTCGCCTTGGAAGATCCTCGCCCACACGCATAGAGCCACACACGAAGGGATGAAGCTATCAAGATCGAAGGTGCTGAGGATGGAAGCGCAGAACGATAAAATCGGACCACGCGACCGTCGATCCCCCAATCCCCAAATCAGAACGCCCTCGCATCTCTCGCACCACCTGAGCGGCACCTCCAGGAAGGTGACGGCGTAGAGTACCGCTGCCGCCCCATCCAAATGGATGAGGTTTTCACCCGGGGCGAGAGGGGGAGAGGGGAACAGAACCTCGACGGAGCCTCCAGGGAGGGGCACGAGAGTTGATGTCGTCACCGTCGTGGCCGGGCCACACCGGCCAAGGATTTCTCCTAGACTGCCGCCACTCCCGCACCCCAAACGCACCAGATCCGGCGACCAGGGACTGCCAAGGACTAGCAGCACCGGG
Source organism: Triticum timopheevii (assembly GCA_963921465.1). Lineage (NCBI taxonomy): Eukaryota > Viridiplantae > Streptophyta > Magnoliopsida > Poales > Poaceae > Triticum > Triticum timopheevii. Next base: position 21,363,183 of record OY997271.1, read on the forward strand.
GTGGAAGGAGCCATGAGAGGGGGAGGGAAAGACCTGAAGATCTGGCGCCGTCTGTCGGAGAAGACCGCACGCGAAGACCAGCCACCAAACGACCGCCGCCACCACGCCTCCCGCGCGGCTGAGGGGGCGGGGCAGCACCCGCAACCACTGCTCGCTGAAGAGCCAGCTGTCGCCTCTCCTTCCGAGGCCGCCGCCTCAGTGTCCGTGGCTCTCCGCACGGAGGCGGTGCAGCAGATCCTCGCTGCCACCGTCCTCGTCGGCCGCCCTGGCTTGCCCGGAGACCTACTCTGGTGGCGGCGAGGGGGGAGCTAGCAGGGGGCGGCGGTGCGCGCTAGGGATTCGTCGCCACCCGAGTCGCCCCGAGCGGAGCGGCGCGGGGGCTGGGCCGTCTACAATGCAAATTATTATCAACAACATTTGGGGCCAATAGCTCCTGTGCGACATTTTTCATGCGAATTGGACGGAGTGCGACGTTGTTCGAGCGAATGGCTGTGGTGCGACACATTTGAGCGTATAAATAGCCAGGGCCACATGGGATGTTAAATGTGGTTAAATTGGTCATCAACCAAGCCCGCCCGTTTATGTTAGGACATGTGGGTCCAACTTAATTGTTCCAGCAAAACAGCTAACCGTGCCCTGCCGCCCGACCGTGCCGGGCCTGCCATTCTGCCCCCCTTCTTCTCCGGTGGCGGCGGATCTTGCATTCTTGGTGGCGGCGGCGGAGCCCTTGTTCTCAACGACAGAAAATGGTGAGTGAATTCAAACCCTACTCGCCCTCCCGTTCCTCTCTCGGGCCCGTAGATTTCAGCTCGTTTCCTCTGTTTTTGCTTGCGGAATTGATAGGTTGTGAGGGGAGCCCGTGGAGAGATGGAGCCGCCAGATTCAACTTTGAATAGGTAATGCGCCTCTCTCCAATCCAATTTTGCATGCAATTAGGGGGTGGCCTCGTCTGCTCTTTCTCACGGGCTCACACTGTCCGCCACTGACAGAGGGGATGCTGCCGCTCGGACCTTCGAATTGACAGTCAATTTCTTTCCATCAAAGGCAAAATTAGTTGATGATAGCATACAGAACATTGAGAGAGACACAATTGTTAAATGGGAGGTTGAGTTTACAGAGATTGATCCACAAGTTCTACATAACATGGGAGAGACGGCAGTGAAGAAATGGGTGGAAAAAATTGGGGAGAATATCGTTTGGGGTCCAGAGCAAGAAGTATCACTGTTGCGGTTTGATGATTGGAAAGGAGAGTATGTTAGAATAGAAGATGGTGAACAGATTGTTGAAGAAATCGATCGGCAAAACGGCTGGACAAGCAAATGGGCTAATTTTTTTGCTGAGCTCGTTGATCTGAACATTTTTTCGAAGGTTGGATATGTGCCATCACAATTGGCTGCGCAGATGGTAGATGATGATTGGGCTACACAGAGGCCATTGATTCCCATGTGTACTGAACTTACAGTAATAGCCGAAGAGGGATAGGTGAATGGAACTGAAACTGAAACTGCAGCAACTGTTGATTGGAATGTAGTTGAATTAGATGAGCCTACTGATTTGGTCATTGCACCAATGCCTGACATTGAGATGGCCAAACTTTTTGGCATTCCAGTCGATGACACAGATAATCAGGAGAGGGGCGAATCTAGTTTGCCTACTAATGCTGATGAAGAAGTAGATGGACAGTTGATGGAACAAGCTGCAGATGAAGTAGATGATGCACATGATGATGAGCTGGTGCATGTGTATGACAAAGAGAACCCTGTCATTGAAGTAGGCAAGTTGTTCCCAGGCATGAAGGAGTTTAGGATGTGTTTCAAGACTTATGCAGTGAAACATGAGTTTGATGCCAAGACTGTTTGGACTGATAGAAAGAAGTTCTATGCAAGGTGCAGAGGATTTGATGGTAGTGTGAAGCCTTGCAAGTGGTACATATCTGCTAGACTGCAACCCGATGGAAGTACTGTCAGGGTTAACCACATCCCCAATCAACATACTTGTATTACAAGTTCATAGAGAGTATCAACCATAACATCACAACTTTGGGTTGCAGAAAATATCACCCCAATTTTAGCCAAAACACCAAACACTACTGCCAAGAAACTCAAAGTAGACTTGGAAAAGATGTACCCCATTAAACTGATGTCGTGGGAAACGAACACCTATGGGGCAGGGCCCCTTTCAGTCCGGCAAGGGAGCGGAGAGCGCATGAAGAGTAGATCGAGGCGGAGCACGCGAGCGATTTTTACCCAGCTTCGGAGCTCTCCGGAGAGATAAAACTCCTACTGCTGCTTTGCGGTTGTATTGTGTTCTTGCTCGAGAGCGTGAGCGTTCTGTAGTTTTGAATGAGTCGAACCCCTTCTACGTTGCGCATGGGCCTCCTTTTATAGGCTAAAGGGGTCACCGACAGGTGGCAACACAGACAGGGGTACAAATGTAAAAAGAGGGGTTGGTACAACTGCTATCTATAGTGCACCCTACCTAATTCTGACGGCAGGGGACAAGGGCATTTAATGCCCGTCCGCCTCGCCCAACAGTGCAGAGAAGTGACCGTTAGGGGCGCCACCGCTTGCCACGATGGCCTTCTCGTCATCTCCACTTGCCACCTCGCACCGCTTGGCTGCACAGCGCCCCGCCACGTGCTCCTGGGACGGTCCTGTGGCGACACGTTGATGGGTGTGCTGGAGCGTGGGCACAGAGTGGTGGCTTCGCCGCGGCGAGCGCCTTGCCGCGGTCGTTGTCTTGCCGCACCCGAGAGCTTGTCGCTCGTCGGGCTTTGCCGGGACGCGCGGCGCATCGCGGCAAGTTCTTTGAAGTGCCTTGGTTGGCCTTCCCGGCAAGCTCCTCTTGCCGGGGCCTTGTCCTTCCCGGCGAGCTACCCTTGCCGGGGTCTTGTCTTCTTAGTTAAACACTTTGTCCTTGAATGGCATTAATAGGAACTATGGAGGATCTTGGCGGACGCCCGGCAAGCCTTGCCGCGGGACGCTGCGACTGCCCGTGCACAAGTTCGGGATACTAAGGTACCCCTACTTTAGTACACCGACAGGAGCCCCCGGGCCTGGGCCACACACGGTGCCGAGCGCTGTTGGGCCAGGCCCAAAACAGGGCACGGGCACACGCGGCCTGGGTCCCTACCAAATCTAACTCCGTATCCACCGCGCCCTCCCGTAACGGCACACGTCAAACGCGGCGTCGTGGGAGAGATCGTGGGTGATTCTTTAATCGAAAAAGGCATAACGTTCGCCTCTCCTATTTATAAGCAGGGGAAACAGGGGCCGTTCCCCCACCTTCGCCACTTGCAGTTCCTTCCTCAGAAAGCTCCGCCGCTCCCCTCCGCTTCCCAAGCCGAAAGAGAGCAGCGCTCCGCTCCCATCGCCGTCGTCGCCGCCAACGCCCTCGCTCTCCCCCACCGCCTCCGCCATGGCTCCGAAGACCGGGAAGGGCGCAAAGTCGGCCGAGGCGCTGCGGCTTGAAGCGCTGCGCAAGGAGCGAGCACTTCCCCCCCCCCCCCCCCCCGAGCTCACCCCGAAGGCGCTGCGGGAGTGGTTCTATCTTTTCTGGTCGACGGAGACGCGGGCGCATCCGCGCATGCAGGTATTCTCCGCCGAAGCTTCTACTTCGAAAAAGTGTCCAAAAGGATACTATTTCTTCCTCCTGTTCTTCTATTGCAGGCTCTGCCCGCCCTTTTCCGATTTCTTTTGTGACATCATGAACACATACGGACTCCATCTCCTTGATTTCACCCCCAACGCCGTTCTGACCATGGCGGTTTTCGCACACCTCTGCGAGAACTTCGTCGGGATCCACCCAAATGTAGCCCTTTTCCGCCACTACTTCATGCCCCGGGTCGAGAAAGGAGAGCCCTTGTCCGGCGGGATCGCCTGGATCTCGAGAACCGGCAAGAAGGAGGCCTATCTGGAGGGGGAACTTCGTAGCAAATGGGATGAGTGGAGGGCGGAGTGGTGTTGGATTGTCGACGCGGATCCGCAGCCATTCACCAACCTGCGTCAAGCCCGAGTGGTGCACGGCGGTGATTGGAGCGCCCTGGCGGCGGACGATGCTAGACTGAAGATCGCCAACACCCGGATTCTGCGGCTCAGGCTTGCCGGGCTCATTGTAGGGGCCGTTGGCACGGACTTCCTTCGCCGCCGCATCGCCCCTCTGCAGGAGAGGGGGAGGCCCGTCTGGCTGTTCGGGGGCCCGGCAGATATCATGAGGCTGCGCCCAGGCCTCAATTTTAATTTCACAGTCTTGGAGTTGGATGGGATGCTCAAGGAGCTGTTCAAGCACGACCCCAACCATCCGGAGTGGTTCAGGCTGCCGCAGGGCGTCGTCCCGCTGTGCAACAGCTCCCAGCTCGATCGCATCCGCGCAATGATGCCGGAGTGCGACTCGCACGGGATTATCCCAACTTGGCAGGAGCCCTCCGACGACGTCGTGCGGCAATTCTTCGACGGCTTGGTGGAGATAGCAGTCCGTGCCGACGAGCAGAAGCTCCTCACCCGCGACACCACTGATGATGAGATGCGGTACATCGCCACCAGGGCGGAAGAGGCGGCGGCGGCCGCCGCTGCGGACGAGTTTGGTTTCACGTTGGAGGAGGCAAAGGCGGCCGAGGCGGCAAGCTTTGCCGACCGAGAGGACCTTGCCGGGGAGGTCGTTGGCGAAGGAGAGCCCGAAGCCGAAGCGAGCGAGCCCGCCGAGGGCGCAAGCGGCCAGCCGTCTTCGAGCAGCTTGCCGCAGGCGGAGCCCCCAGCGCAGCCAAGAAGGCGCCTCCGTAGGACTGGAGACACAGCAGGGCGGCAGGCAGGCCAACAGCCGCAGCGCCGCGGGACACGCTCTACCGCGACAAGCACCGTTGTTGCGGGAGCATCTCATGCCGCGCCGGCAACTGGAGCGGGATCTTCTCGAGCCGCTGCTCCTGATCCTGCCGCAGCTCCCGCTAAGCGTCCAAGGGAGCCTACTCCTCCGCCTCGTCGCGCTGAAAGAGTGCCGGACTTTGACCTCTCCGCGCTGAGCTCCGACGAGGAGGAAGAAGAGGAGGAGGAGTAAGACTTTCTTCTTATTGTGCTTATATTTCTTTGATTCTTGCTGTTTCTTGTCTTGTATCTGATCTGCTTCCCTCTGAACCTCATTCCTTTTCAGGACTCTGGCCGAGAGAGCGGCAAAAAGGGCCAAGGTCCCCGTGGTTGTCATCGAGGACGATCCTGCTGTGGCAACCGAGGATGCATCCGAGACCACCTTGACGGACCCGGCAATCTCTCCCCGAAGCAGCCCCCAGCGCAGCCCCCAGCGTAAGTATTTGCTCACTTCCTGTTGTGGGGCGTGCATGGGTGCTCCTTCCTTGCTGATATCTTGTTTATTGGTTTGTTTGTGTAGGAGCAGAGCAGGCTCATCAGGAACAACCAGAAGCTGCCCCTGAGGTGCTATCCGCTTCGACTACGCCACCAAGGGGTGACTCTCCGGCAAGGGAGCGCTCTCCGGCAAGGGAGAGGTCCCCGGCAATGGAGGAGTCCCCGGCAAGGGGCAGCGCCAGCGACCCTCCGGTGGTGGAGCCCATGACCGTGGATCCCAGCACTGGTAATTTCCCTTGCTTGAAACTTCCCTTGGTTTCTTCTTCTTCTAATATTCTTTTTTGGATATTTGCTTGATCTTTTTCCCCTTTCCTGTCTTCAGATCCTCCCTCCGTGGAGCCAATGGAAACCAGGCCACCGACGGGGAGAACGTGCACGGCGATACTGGCGATGCCGCTGCTACTGAAGAGGAGGCCGGCGCTGACGACCCTGCCGGCGAAGGGGCCGCCAAGGCTGCTGGCGCTGGAGCTGGCGAGGGGTCCGGCGACCGCACTAATGACCCGGGGGCCGCAGGAGCGCAAGGCGCTACGCCGACCGTCGACCCCTCCGCCGCTGACGCAGCGCCAGGCTCCGAAGAGCCCCAGCCCGGCGCCTACTTGAAGGCCGGCGAAGGTATCTTCATCAGGCTCCCCTGGGCGTCAAGCTCCAGGGCGCCGGTCGAAGGAGAGACTTTTGACGGAGAAGTACTCGCCTCCGCTGGGTTGACGGTGGTTGACGCGCCAGGCAGCAGCAGCGGCGAGTCTGAGGAGGAGCAGCTACTCCGCAAGTTGGTATCGCTCTACCGTGCCCGACAAGCGAAACTGGAGTCCCGGGAAGCGCTTGTCGCGCAGGCGGGAGTGGACATAGAGAAGCATGCGGAGGAGCTCCAGAGCCGCAACCAAGAGGCCCTCCAGTCCATTGCAGAGGAGAGGGCGCAGCTTGTCGAGGCGCGGAAGGCGTTCATCCTTGAGAAGGCTGAAGAGGAGGAGCAGCAGAGGCTTGCCGCCGAGGAGCTGTCCACCCGAGAAGGTGAACTGACACAGCGGAAAGTCAATCTGGACAGCTACGAGGAGGAGCTCGCCGCACGCGAGCAATTACTTGGCGGGGCACTCAAGGAAGCGAAGGACGCTGCCGCAGCTGCCGAGGCCGCCAAGAAGGAATTGGAGGTGAAGACGACGCAGCTGGAGGCTGATCTGAAAGGGAAAGGTGAGGAGCTTGCCGCGCTCCAGCGCGAACGCGAGAAGGATGCCCTCGCTCATGGTGATCTGCAAGTTCAACTTGCCGATAAGGCAAAGGAACTGAATGCTGCCAAAGACTCAAATGCTAATCTGGAGCTGAAGTTGGTCACGCTGACTGAGACGCTGAACGGCGCCAAGAAGCGAGAAGATGACTTGAAGAAAGAGATCAAGGCCAACGAGGAGCTGCTAACGAGGGCCACTGAGACTCAAAACACCTTCAGGGCTACGGTGAAGCTCTGGACGGAGGGCCTCGTCAACATTGCTGCAGTCATCGACGAGGAGCTGGCGCAACTGGACTTGGCGGGCTTCGGGTACTCCTCCGACGAGAACCTCCAGCCCAGCGCCAAGCTTACTCTGTTCTTCAAGGGCGTGGTGACGGCTCTCCAGCAACTCCGGGAAAGGATCCCAAAGCAGCTGGCTGACGAGTCGCGCGTAATCTGTGCCAGGGTCTTGGAGAAGGTGTTGGTGAAGGTGCTCTTCCGCAATCCGGGCCTCAACCTCACCAACGTCCTCAAGAAGCTGCCGGCGGGTGCTGATCTTGAAGAGCTCAAGGCCCTTGTCGCACCCATTGTGGACAAGGTGAATGCAGTCAGGAGGGTCGACGGCGAGCGCGTGGATTAGGCCGCCCTTTTTCTCCTTTCCTTGTCGCTGTTATTTATGTTATGAGAACAATTTAGTTAGTGCCGCGACAAGTTACCTTTGTAATATAACTTTATTCTGGGCAATGCTTGCTATGTTATCCCCTTTACTTGATTTCTTCCTTTGTATGTTCTTACCCTACGCTTTTAGGGAACTTGCCGGCGCAGGCACCCTTGCCGCGAGCGCTGAGTGCGGAACATCAGCAGCCTGCTGGCGGTGCTGGCTCTGGCAAGAAACCTTGCCGCAACTAGTTGCAGCACACTTAAGCTGTTGAGCAGACTCGAAACAAAGCAAGGGCGCAACTAGCCACGAGTCGGTTCCTCCGCGCACAGGTTTTCCATACAAAGCAGGTCGTTCAAGGAAGATAACTTAAAATTTTAAAAACTAATCATGCTCAAACTTTGGCGACTTAGCTTTTTCTTTCGTCATCTGTGTCCCGGCAAGGCTATACTTCTTTGAACGACGCCTAGTCCACACCATTATCTTCTTATCTTCTCCTCCCCCCCCCCCCCCCCTGGTGAACTTGTGGTTGAAGGAACCTTCTCTTTGAGAAAAAGGAAGAATAGAAAATAACGATATGGAGCCTTAAGGCTCGTTATTGCTTACCGGGGCAAGTGCTACACAAAGTGTCAGATAAAGCATGCAAAAAAGAAAGAATGCATGAAATTTGACAAGATGTGCGAAGCACATGAGCTTTATTTATGCACGGGATCTGCGCCCGGCTTTGTACAAAGGGTTACATGCAACAGCAGCAAGGCTTGTACAAAAGGTGGTTGCCGGAACAGGTTCCGGCAACCGCGCCTTATGGGTAAAATTTACGAAGATGCTCAATGTTCCAGGAGTTGCTCACCGGAAAGCCATCTTCGGTCTCAAGGCGGACAGCGCCAGGCCTAGTGACTCGTTTTACCCGATAAGGGCCTTCCCACTTCGGCGTCAACTTGTTGGAATTCTTGGCGGATTGAACACGCCGAAGAACAAGGTCGCCTTCCTCGAGACTTCTCTCATTGACTTTGCGGCTATGGTAGCGGCGCAAAGCTTGCTGATATCGAGCAGCTCGTACAGCAGCCTGAAGACGATCTTCCTCAAGGAGCAGCGCGTCATCTTGTCGCAGTTGTTCTTGCTCAAGCTCATCATAAGCGAGCACTCGAGGCGATCCGTATACGAGTTCCGTGGGGAGAACTGCCTCTGCTCCATAGACTAGAGCAAAAGGTGTCTGGCCAGTGGCTCGATTTGGTGTCGTCCTGATCGACCAAAGAACCACTGGCAGCTCCTCGATCCAATTTCTTCCGCACTTGTGTAGCCTGTCGAAAGTTCTGGTCTTTAGCCCACGCAGCACTTCAGCGTTTGCCCTCTCCGCTTGACCGTTGCTTCTCAGGTGAGCAACAGAAGCAAAGCAGACCTTGGCGCCAAGATCTTGGACATACTGCATGAAGGTGCGGCTCATGAATTGTGTGCCATTGTCGGTGATGATCCAGTTAGGGACTCCGAAATGGCAAACAATTGACCTGAAGAACTTGACTGCTGACTGTGCTGTCACCTTCCTCACTGCTTCCACCTCCGGCCACTTCGTGAACTTGTAAATCGCCACGTACAAGTACTCGAAGCCCCCGACAGCTCGGGGAAAGGGGCCGAGGATGTCGAGCCCCCAGACCAAAAATGGCCAGGATAAAGGGATTGTTTGGAGAGCTTGAGCTGGTTGATGTATCTGCTTGGAGTGGAACTGGCACGTTTCACACTTGGTTACTTGTGCAGTTGCATCCTGGAGGGCTGTTGGCCAAAAGAAACCCTGCCGGAAAGCTTTGCCGGCAAGTGCTCTTGCGCCAATGTGATGGCCACATATGCCTCCATGTCTCTCCGCCAACAGCTTCTGTCCATCTTCCCGGGGAATGCACTTCAATTTCACTCCGTTGAATCTCCTTCTATACAGTATGTCATCGACAAACTGGTACATACTTGATTGTCGGGCTACTTTCTCCGCTTCTCCTTGCTCTTTGGGAAGTTCTCCTGTTTGAAGGAAATGGACAATCTGCTGCGCCCATGCCGGAGCCTGTGGCTCAACAACAAGGACTAAAGGCACAAATGCTGCTGCGGGAACATCAGCTTCTACGGCAAGAACCTGAGGTTCAGCTGGAGCTTGATGTTCCCCGGCAAGCTTGCCGGAGCAAAACTTGTCGGGAGCGTCTGCTTCAACGGAACAAGCCCTAGGGCTTGTCGGAGCAGACTGCTCCTCAGCACTCTTGGTGTTAGGCTTGGAAACCTTCTTGGCGGCGGCTTCAGGGAGCTCTGCCAGAAAGTAGTCACCAGAAACCAACTTCCTCTTTTTGTTCTGTCCAGTTGATGGTGTTACGGATGGTTGAGTCAGTTTGAGCACAAAAATTCCTGGTTCCACAGGTAACTTGAGTGCGGCGCACTTTGACAGGCCATCTGCAATGTCGTTCTGGGCTCTCGGAACATGTTCCATCTGTAAGCCATCAAAATGCTCTTCCAACTTTCTCACTTCGTCAATGTAAGCTTCCATCAACGGACTCTGATAATCTTTGTTAACTTGGCGGACGACAAGCTGTGAGTCACCCCTGACAATAAGCTTCTTGATCCCAAGGTCTGCCGCGATCCTGAGTCCGGCAAGCAAGCCTTCATACTCTGCAGTATTGTTTGTCGCTTGATCCTTGGGAAAGTGCATCTGGACCACGTACTTGAGGTGCTCTCCAGTGGGTACGACAAGTAATACGCCCGCACCGGCGCCTTGTAGCGAGAAGGCACCATCAAAGTACATGACCCATTCCTTGCTTGCTTCTTTGACGGGGATGCTCGTCTCTGGAGTTTCTTCATCAGGTGTTGGCGTCCATTCTGCTATGAATTCTGCCAATGCTCGGCTCTGGATAGTTGAAGTACTCTCAAACTTAAGGCCAAAGCTTGACAATTCCAGTGCCCACTCGACAATCCTGCCTGTTGCTTCTGGATTCTGCAATATCCTTTTCAACGGAAAGCGAGTGACAACTGTAATCTCATGTGCTTGAAAGTAATGGCGCTGCTTTATCGAGGCCATGAGAAGGCCGAAAAGCAATTTCTGCACACCAAAGTACCTTGATCTAGCCCCCTGCAGAAGGGAACTGACAAAGTAAACTGGCGCTGCACCATTTTCTTCTGCTTCTCTCCTTGTGGCTGCGCAAATTCATCCTTGTCGGGACCAGAGCTTGTCGGGGAAGCCCCCTGCTTGTCGCTGGATGTGCTTGCCGCGGCCGCTGGCTCATCATCTGCCTCCCTTTCTGCTACTAACGCAGCACTAACCACTTGATTGGTTGCCGCTAGATATAGCAGCAACTTCTCTTGTGGCTTAGGCGCGACAAGTATTGGAGTGGAGGACAGATATCTCTTCAAGTCTTGCAGCGCAGCCTCCGCTTCTGGAGTCCATTTCATTGGACCTGCCCTTTTCAAAATTTTGAAAAACGGTAGGGCGCGTTCAGCAGACTTAGAGATGAACCTGCTGAGAGTAGCTACGCAGCCGGCAAGCCTTCGTACATCCTTGACGCGCTTCGGTGCTTCGATCTGCTCAATGGCCTTGATCTTGTCGGGGTTGGCTTCGATCCCCCGCTGAGACACAAAGAACCCGAGAATCTTGCCGGAAGGGACTCCAAACACGCACTGCTCGGGGTTGAGCTTGAGGTTGATCTTGCGCAGATTTGCAAAGGTCTCGTCCAAATCTTGGATCAGAGTTGCTCTGTCTTTGCTCTTGACCACTATGTCATCCATGTAGGCTTCTACATTTCTGTGCAACTGTGGCTCAAAAGCTTCGTGAACTACCCTTGCAAATGTTGAACCAGCATTCTTTAATCCGAAGGGCATCCGTACAAAGCAGTACGTGCCACATGGAGTAATGAATGCGGTTTTCTCCTCATCTTCTTCTGCCATGAAGATTTGATGATATCCTGAATATGCATCAAGAAATGAAAGCAGATCACACCCCGCCGTGGAGTCGACAATCTGGTTAATGCACGGCAAGGGAAATGGATCTTTGGGACAAGCTTTATTAACATCAGTGAAGTCAATACAAAGCCTCCATTTCCCGTTCGCTTTGCGCACGACTACATGATTGGCCAACCACGTTGGATGGAGCACTCCTCTGACCAGGCCTGCTGCTTCCAACTTCTTGATCTCTTCCGCAATGAATTCTTGGCGCTCCACTGCTTGCTTCCTAACTTTCTGCTTGACGGGCCGCGCGTGGGGACAGACGGCAAGGTGGTGCTCAATTACTTTCCTGGGAACACCGGGGATGTCAGATGGTTGCCATGCAAACACATCGACATTCGCCCGCAGGAAAGCAACGAGCGCGCTTTCCTATTTAGGGTCAAGCATGGCACTGATGGTGAAGGTACCACCAGTGCCGTCCTCCTTGGCGGCCACTTTCTTGGTCTCTGGCGGAGCTGCCTTCGCCTTCTTGCACTTGCCGGTGGAGCTCGATGGTGCGTCCTCGACGGTAGCGCAGAACTCCGAAGAGGTGCGCTTGCCGGAGTGGGCATCAGAGCACTTGCCGGACTTGGTCTTCTTCTACCCCCCGGGAGCTTCAGCGGCAAGTGATTTGCGATCTGCTGCGGCTGCTGCTTCCCGGTAGATCTTGTCGGTGCAGATAAGGGCATCTTTCTTGTCGCCAGGGACAGAGATGACACTTATCGGACCTGGCATCTTGAGCACGTTGTAGGCATAGTGAGAGGCTGCCATGAACTTGGCGAGCACCGGACGGCCGAGTATCCCATTGTAGGGTAACGGGAAATCAGCAACGTCAAAGGTGACTCTCTGTCCTGAAATTCAGCTCGCTGCCAAACGTCACTGGCAACGTGATCTTCCCCTTCGGCTTGCTCCTTCCCGGATTGATTCCTTGGAAGGTACCAGTCTCTTCAAGCTCACTGTCGGGGATCTGGAGTTTCTTGAGTACCGCGGAGGAAATCAGATTCAAGCCGGCCCCGCCGTCAACCAGCATCTTTGTGACCTTGAGGTTGCGGATAGTTGGTGAAACCAACATCGGCAAGCACCCGACTGCAGTTATGCGATCAGGGTGATCTTCAACATCAAAGATGATGGGCGTGCTGGACCACTTCAGAGGCTTGCGTGACTCAACTGGTGGTTCTGCCGCATTCACTTCCCGCACCCACTGTTTGAGCTGACGGTGCGAAGTATGCAGAGAAGCACCACCGTCAACGCACGGAACCTCTGTTGCTTTCTGAAATTCCTGCTCGTCGGCCTCATCGTCTTCCATGTCTTCATCTTCATCTTCATCTTTGTCCTTGTCACGGCCGCGGGGAGGCCTATCTCCTTGCCGCTGCTTGGCCTTGCCGCGGCGCCCTCCCCGGCCGGGACGCTTCTTGCCGGATCCTCCACCACCCTCTTGGGCCTTCTCCTTGTCGCGTCGCTCATACTCAGCTTTCTGCAGTTCAACAAGCTGCTCAACTTTCTTGCAGGTCTGGAGATCATGGCCCTTGGTGTGATGGATCTTGCAGTACTGCTTGCTGGAGCCATCCTGCTTGTCGGCGGCCACCACAGCCTCGCCGGAGTTACCAGCTTTGGCCTTCTCGGCGCCACCTCCGTTGCCGAACTGCTCGACGACTAGCACATCCTTAGCTTTCCTCTTCCTGTTGTTCCGCCTCCGGTTTTTCCTTGCCGGGGCGGCATCCTCACTGTCAGACCCTTCTGCTCATGCATTCTCTCCGGGGAGTTTCCTCCCCTCCTCAGCACGTGCGCATCTGTCGGCCAGGGCATATAGCTCGCTGACATCTCTGATCTTGCACATCGCCATCTCCTCCCTCATCCTGCGATTACGCACGTTCTGATGGAACGCGCTGATAACCGCGGCAGGGTGGACGTCTGGGATGTTGCGCTGCACTTGGCTGAATCTCTGAATGTACTTACGCAGGGACTCCCCTTCCTTCTGGGCGAGCAGATGAAGATCGCTCTCCTGGCCATGGGGCTTGTGGCCGCCCGTGAAGGCACCGACAAACTAATGACACAGGTCTGCCCATGAGGAGATGGAGTCGTCCGGCAAGTGCATGAGCCAGGATCTGACATTTGGCTTGAGTACCAGCGGGAAGTAGTTGGCGAGGATCTTCTCGTCGCGCCCTCGGCAGCCTGCACCGCGATGGTGTAGATGCTGAGGAACTCCGACGGGTGCAACCTGCCATCGTACTTCTCGGGTACATCTGGCTTGAAGTTCTTGGTACTGGGCCACTGGACTTGCAGTAGCTCACGAGTAAACGCAGGGCAACCTACCGCGTACGGTAAGTCGCCTGGTTCCCCTGGCACATGCATGTCAACAGCGGGCCCAGCGCGTTGTTCGGACTGACGTCGCGCTTCTCTTCGACGCTTGATGCGTGTACGAGCGTCTTCGTGTTGTCGTTCTTGAAGAACTTGGCGTTGATCGCGACGAGCTCGTGGATCTGACGACGCTGTGGAGTCGGTGTCGAGGTTGACCCGGCGAGTCGGCGATCTTGGCCTTCGGGGCGGGGAGTGCACGGTTGTCGCACCCCAACCAGTCTTGTCGCCATCGTCTTGCGCCTGGGCGTCTTGCCGCGGCTTCAACGTACTCGGTTGCCGGGGAGTGTCGCCGTTGGCGAAGCCGATAAGGATCTGAATGGTGGCCCTCCAATCGTCAATCTTGTCTGGCGCTGGAGGGTAATCTAGAAGCAGTTGGGCTCGGGCCAATGCTTCTTCTGGAGTCTTGGGTGGCGGCGGCGAACGGCGCGAGGAGCGAGATATGCTCGCACTTCTAACAATGTTAGAAGGAGCAGCATCTCGTCCAGGCGACCGCGCCGCGCTTGTGCCAGCATGTTGACGTGCATGCTGATCTTGAGCGTCCCGAGATCCACCAGCTTGGCCTTGACCCAACGAACGTATGGTACCGCGGGTACCATGACGTTGTCGGTCCCGCGCCTCCTGAGACGGGCACGGCGCGTGCACGGACGCCGAGGTCTGCGCAGCCTTGTCCTTGGACCTGGCGGCAGCATGAGCTCCCTCGTCGGCGCCCGTTCCTCCGCCGGCGTCTACCCCACCGCCCGTTTGCTCCGGTGGCGGTGGGATCGACGTGGACGGAGCGGCCACCTGCGAAGCCTTCTTCTTCGGTGGCATGCTGAAGATGATGATGAAGAAAACGAAGATTTGGCTCGCGTGAACGCCGGATCAAGTTCACGCAACCTCAACGCCCCCCTACCTGGTGCGTCAAAGATGTCGTGGGAAACGAACACCTATGGGGCAGGGCCCCTTTCGGTCCGGCAAGGGAGCGGAGAGCGCACGAAGAGCAGATCGAGGCGGAGCACGCGAGCGATTTTTACCCAGCTTCGGAGCTCTCCGGAGAGATAAAACTCCTACTGCTGCTTTGCGGTTGTATTGTGTTCTTGCTCGAGAGAGTGAGCGTTCTGTAGTTTCAAATGAGTCGAACCCCTTCTATGTTGCGCATGGGCCTCCTTTTATAGGCTAAAGGGGTCACCGACAGGTGGCAACGCAGACAGGGGTACAAATGTAAAAAGAGGGGTTGGTACAACTGCTATCTACAGTGCACCCTACCTAATTCTGACGGCAGGGGACAAGGGCATTTAATGCCCGTCCGCCTCGCCCAACAGTGCAGAGAAGCGACCGTTAGGGGCGCCACCGCTTGCCACGATGGCCTTCTCGTCATCTCCACTTGCCACCTCGCACCGCTTGGCTGCACGGCGCCCCGCCACGTGCTCCTGGGACGGTCCTGTGGCGACACATTGATGGGTGTGCTGGAGCGTGGGCACAGAGTGGTGGCTTCGCCATGGCGAGCGCCTTGCTGCGGTCGTTGTCTTGCCGCACCCGAGAGCTTGTCGCTCGTCGGGCTTTGCCGGGACGCGCGACGCGTCGCGGTAAGTTCTTTGAAGTGCCTTGGTTGGCCTTCCTGGCAAGCTCCTCTTGCCGGGGCCTTGTCCTTCCCGGCGAGCTACCCTTGCCGGGGTCTTGTCTTCTTAGTTAAACACTTTGTCCTTGAATGGCATTAATAGGAACTACGAAGGATCTTGGCGGACGCCCGGCAAGCCTTGCCGCGGGACGCTGCGACTGCCCGTGCACAAGTTCGGGATACTAAGGTACCCCTACTTTAGTACACCGACAACTGAAATATACCACAGTGTGGAAGGCAAAACAAAGGGCAATGAAAAAATTATATGGTGATTGGGCAAATACATTTAGGATGCTTTACAACTTCAAAGCAGAGGTGGAAAAGAGGTCACCTGGCAGTGTTGTGGAGATAGATACAGAGGTATCACCCGAAGGTGAAGTCAAGTTCTCCAAGTTTTTTATGGCTTTGAAGCCTTGCGTCGATGGGTTCAAAGCAGGGTGCCGTCCATATTTGAGCATAGACTCATCATTTTTGATAGGCAAGTGGAATGGTCAGTTGGCAGCATGCAATGCTCTAGATGGACACAACTGGATGTTTCCTATTGCTGTTGGCTTGTTTCAGTTAGAAACAGAGGCTTCATGGACATGGTTCATGATCCAGTTGAAAAGATGCCTAGGGCCAGTGTCACCTTTGGCTATACACACAGATGCATGTAAGGGGCTTGAAAATTTAGTGAAAAATGTTTTCCCACATGCTGAGCAGAGCGAGTGCTTCGGTCATTTGTGGATGAATTTGATCAAAAAGTTTAGAGGAGAAGAATTTGGGCGCATGTGGCCAACAGCAAGATCTTACACTAGACAGACACACAAATATCATCTTGATAAGATCATGGCAGCATGTGATGAGTTTGGTCCATGGCTGAACACCTACCATTCTTTGTTATGGTACAGGTCAGCAATCAACACTGCCATCAAGTCTGACCACATCAACAACAATTTGGCAGAGAGTTTCAACAACAAGGTGAAGGAGTTAAAAGATTTTCCTGTGCATGACATGGTTGACCAAATCAGGATCATGCTCATGCAGTTGTGGGAATTGAGAAGAAGGATAGGTGATTGTCTGCAAGGTGATAAGCTTCCAGCAGTGGTACAACAGGTGGTCAATAAGAGCAGAAATCTTTCACATTTGTTTGTTGAAAAATCTTCACCTTGGGGTGCTGAAGTTAGAGATAACAAAACTGGAAGGAGACATGTTGTTAACACTGAATTGCATGATTGCACTTGCCTTGAGTGGCAACACACTGGTAAACCATGTGAGCATGCCATTCTTTTCTTAGCAACCCAACCGAAGATAAACATGCACCCATACTTGCATGAATATTATTCGGTAGCAAGATTCAAAGCTGCATATGCTACTCCAATTCCACCACTTACAGATTAGTCTCAGTGGCCTGAAGTGGACATTGAATTTTCCATGTGTCCTCCCTTGACGAAAAGAAAGGCTGGCAGGCCTAAACAGAGTAGATTCAAGGCATGGTTTGAGAAAGGTGGGAGTAGTAAGAAGGGAAAGAAAGATGGAAAGCCAAAAAGGGCATAGAAAGGTAACAAAAACAGATGCAAGTTGTGCCAGGAACTTGGGCACAGAGTGGGATCTGTCAAGTGCCATTACACTCCTGATAAGCCAAAGTATGTTCTTGTTTATTTGTCTGTGTTTTGATTTGGTGCTTTTTCCAGTTACTATATCTATAACATTTTCCCAATGGCCAGGAGGAAGCGAGCAATTCAGCCCCTTGTTGTTGAACAGTGTTGGCCAACAAAAAAATCAAGAGTCAATGGCGGTAGAAAGAAGAGAAGTGTGCCTGAGCCTGAGCAGACTGAAGAAAATCCTGCTGCAGTCAACATTCAAACTGAAGAAACTGATGTGGAGGTGCACAGCGAAGAAACTGAAATTGCAGTCAACATTCAAACTGAAGAAACTGCTCTCGAGGTTGAAACTAAACCTGAGCGTGTCGAGGTTCAGACTGAAGAAACCCATGTTGAGGTTCAGACTGAAGAAACCCATGTTGAGGTACACATCAAAGAAACTGAAACTTCTGTCAACATTGAGACTGAAGACACTGATCACGAGGGTGTTGGCGAGGTGTTGAAAAGACCAGTGAAGAAAACCAAGATGATCAGTGAACTTGTGTGTGTAGTAGAACCAAAAACAAGAAGTGCTAAGACGAAGAAGGGCACACGACGCGGTAGGAAGAGGTAGAACAGAGAACAGTTTGAAAATTTGGGGCATGTAATAATATTTGTAACTTGGTGCATACTGGTAGTCACTATTCTATTCGTACTGGTAGAACAGAGAACAGTTTGAAAATTTGGGGCATGTAATAATATTTGGTACCTTGTCTAAAACAGCCAAATAAAATTCAAATTTAAATTCAAATTTGGGCTCAAATTTGAATTAGGGATGGGGTATTGATGTTTTAATGCTATCTAAAGTACCTCAACTGAAATATGTTTGCTTGCTGATCATTCCGAGCCCTTTTTGTAAGTTGAACTCATAGTCATGAAAAGTGTGTCTCAAATGACCTCCAAAGATAGGGTAAACGGCCTCATATTTAAGCAAGTTTTTTTGGCACCTTCTCTAAACCAGCCAAATAATTTTTCTACACATCTATTCTACCTATATAGTGTAAATATGAAGTTTCACTATTTATTGAATTAAATTTCTATTATTTTCTTTTCTTTTTAAAAAAACAAGGTTTAATAGAAAATTATATATAAAACAAGTTTAAAACATGAAAATGAGAAAAGTAAGTTAAGATCTTTCTTAGTCAATCCAAAATGAAGTTTAAAACACTTTTCATTTTCAAAACCCCCACCTACTCTCGGGTGCGCACTACTCTCTCCCTTGAACTCCATACTACATTGTCCGAGGAATGGCAATTTTGTGAAGGGTTTTTCGTAAAAATGTATGTAAACCATATTTATATTTTTTTCTCATTACTATACGACATAATAAGACTATGTGCGCAAGTTTCATATTTTTTTGATTTTTTTGAATTAGTTATGCTCAACCCTAATCAGTTAAAACCCCTCAAAACCCCTCTCAAAACCCCTCAAAACCCCGCACACTTCCGGGTCGTCGATCGTTGTGTGTGGACGGTTGAGATCATGCGCTAGGGTTAGCTACAGTGTGCATCGATCCGCATGAGACGCGCTGATTGGTTGGATTGGTGGGGTTTGGATCAGCCTCTCTCGTTGGGGCATCAGGACCGTTCATTTGAATCCAACGGCAAGAGTTGACGCGGTGCATGGACCAAGCCTACATAGTGCCCTTTCCATCGTTGCATGCGTGCCCGTGCCTGCCCCGCCTGCCCGACCGCAGCATGCATGCCCACCCGCAGAACTGCGCCCATGCATTGCATGCATGCCCGCCCTCGACGTAGCCCTGCTCCGCCACCTCCAACGAAGCAGTAAGTTGTCGCATGCCTACCATTACAACCGATGCAGCGTCGCATCAAAGCCAGCCCGATGAAGACAACCAAAAAGCCAATGCTGCATGGCGTGCCGTGCATGGCGTGCTCCTCTTTGAGGACGCAATACTGGCATGGGGTATCGATGTGGGTATCGATGAAGTTCAAACGGCGTGCTGCCCATTACAAGATGGGCAAATGAAGGCGTCCGCGTCCATTATTGTCACGTCTCCCATCGACCGAACGTTGCCCTCTAGCCAGCCCTAGCAAGATGGGCTATGACATGAATGCACGGGCGGCACACGTAGAGAACCCGGGGCAGGCGTGTCCCCTTGACCCACGACGCCACAGACGCGTGCGTGATCCCGTCCCCCTTGACCCGCGACCGGTGGCACAGAACCGTCGCAGCCCGTTTCCCACGCTCGTGTACACACTTCCATGGGGCGCCACCAAACGCCGCCCTCCCATTAATTCTACCCAGTGAAACCACTCGAAGAAATCAAAAACCACGTCGCTCTTGGGCTATTTAAGTTGGGCACTATCGTCTTCCTCTCCCTCCTCATCCATACCCCATCCTCTTCCTCCTCTGCCCTCCTTCTTCCTTCTTCTCCATCAAACCCGATCGAGCCCTCGAGACACCATGCAGTACAACGCCCCCACCTACCAACTCCCCCGAACCATGCCGGAAAGGCTCTACCCGAACGGAGTGTACGTGGAGAGTACCCTTAGGGTTTGGGCGATCTCAAGGTGGAGGGGCGCACGGGAGTTAACGGAGTTCTTCCTTGCGGCCGGCTTCCGCCACCTCCCCCGCGGCTCTCCGAGGATGTACCATGTTGAGGAGGTCACCCACAACGGCGTTGTGGTTGGGATCCTCGCTACGTTCACTAACCCATTCGACGCTTTCTACCTCCTCGGGCGAGTATATTGGGTTGGTTGTGAGTTCATAGCTTTCACCACCCATAACATTTTCACCGACTTCAACTCCATCTTCCCCAACAACGGCGTTATGCACACGCTCCTGTACCCAATCAACAACGACAAGTGAAGGGCGCCCGGAGGAGCGAGGTGGTCCGGCGTTCACCCGGAGGAGGAGGAGAGAAGAACCTGAAGAAGAACCCGCGTTTGGTGCCCCCCAATCTATCGTATCGTATCGTATTAGTTGTTAAGTTGTAATCGTTATGCTACTATTATTAAGTTGTATTAGTATTTTAAGTTGTAAGGCTATCGTGAAGTTGTAAGGCTATCGTGGAACTATGGGTTGCAATTATTATGCTTCTATATAATCGTTATGCTACTATATATATTGTGTGTTTCGTGCTATTATTTGTAGATTGCTATGGGTTGTTCCATTATTTGTGTATTGCTATGGGTTGCTACGGGCCCGGGTTGCTACACTCCAATCACCACACACACGATCTTCAAAATATTGGCCAAATAATGGGTCATGACCCAAACCATAGGCATGCAACTAGGAGCCCCATGCAAACCCACTATGGACATGCAACTAGGAAATGCAAACTAATTTACTTCATGCAAGCATGCAACCCATTTAGTCCATGGAACCTTAGACATGCATAAAAACAAGTAACATTTAGTTTAGTGCATCAAAAAATGATCCATCACAAAATTTAGTGCAAGAAAAAGGCCAAAGTAAAAACAAGTAACATTTTATTTGCCGAAGTTAGAGGTGGGCTGGTGCCCCTACGCGGGTGGGCTGGTCTCTATTCTGGGCATGGTTATTTTCTCAGGACCCATTTTCTCATGGCCCAACATCTATTCGGCGGCCCAATATTGTTTTTTACTAGAAGCTGAATTTGGGTGTGTACTCTGTTAACTGGAGAACAAAAATAGAGGAAACAGAGCATGAACACTGAATAGGGCCCCTGAATATCATTACAATAATTCAAGCAAGTTTTGCATCACACGAATTCAAATTCATCTAACAAATGATCCCTGGCTAACTCAAACTACTGGGCACCCTGAAACTAGCTGACTAACTAACTGAAACTCTAACAAATTCTAGCGATTGATGAACATCAAGTAAACTAAACCCATAGCAATGACACAACCATAAAATGCTCCAGCCATCATATTTGCTTGCTGCTTCAAATCGATCAGATGCTTTAGTTGCTTGCCGATTTTCTTCAATTCACACTTCAATTCTGCACTATGCATCATCGGATCGGCTCTGTCCGCCAAATTGGGGGCTTGTTCCACGGCAAGCCGCCCCCCAAAATTGAGCTCTTGGGTTGGGGTTGATCCCTCCAATTTCAACCTTTCAACATAGTCATCGAGCCACTCAAAATGCCCACATTTCTTCAGAACCTGAAAAACAGGGGGGCGGCGGCGCATGAATCCTAGATCCACCACCCAGATCCACTGCCCTAATTCGAGGAAAAAAGAAAGAAATTGGGAGAAATTAGACCATAGGATTGGTCAAGAACACAGATCTAACCTGCCTCGGGTGTGGCTTGCTCAAACATTTCACAAACTCGCGCCCACGGTTGCCATTTTCTTCCCTCACACAAGTCAAATGCTTGAGAGGCTCCATGCGCGGGCAATCGGGCATCCTGTCAACGGCAGTGGACCATACTGCGTCCATGATTGGCGGGTGGCCGAAGTCGAGCTAGACATCAATCGCCGGCGGCGCGCTTCGTTGCCGGAGCAGAGGAAGAAGAAGGTGGGAAAGGAAAGGGGCAGGGCAAGCAATGGAGGGGGCGAGCTGGCTCGGGCTCATGGCTGGCTCGGGTCGAGGCACGCTGATGAGCATGGGCATGCTTGTGTGGATAAGTTGTGGGTCCCACCCTCATGCAAGTAACTGGTGGGTCCCGCGTGTCATAACTCAAATCGCTAACCCCTCGTGTTTTTCATTTCACGCTTAAACAGAGCCATGTCGCATTGGAGCTATTGTTGGCTTCGAAGACATCGCATCACAGCCATTCGCTCGAACAACGTCGCACTCCTTCCAATTTGCATGAAAAACGTCGCACAGGAGCTATTGGCCCCAGCATTTGGATACAAATATTGCTCTGAATTTACCGCGATCTCGGTTAGCACTCAATCTTTGGCAACAAACTTGACAGTCACGTTACAGATCAAAAAGAATATCAGCAACTCTTACCTGTTGGCATCTAAGTCGGACCCGGACGTATTGCATTTAAAAGGACACGAGCGTGGTGGAACTGAACGGGCCGGAAATCAAAGGCCATGGAGCGGAACTTCCCCGCGGACGTCCTAGTGGACATCCTGGAGCGGCTGCCGACGAGCTCTCGGCGCCGGTCATGCCTCGTCTGCCGGCAATGGCGCGACGTCGTCAACGACCACACCACAGAGATGCAAAGCAGGGCGAAGCCCCTCCTCTGGGACAGCCATGACGCCATCGCCTACGTTGTCGATGACCTGTCGTCCACGCAGAGCTGCAGGAAGCTGTGGAGGAGCACCACCTCGGAGGGCCACTTCCACCGGAGATACCAACGAGGCTTGGGCATGCAGCTGATCGGCACGTGCAACGGCCTACTCTGCCTATGCGACAACGACAAGCAGCCGGGCGGTGCCATCACGGTGGTCAACCCGGTCACCAGCGAGATGCTGGTGGTCCCGCCACTGCCATGCCCCGACCTGTTCGGCCGGTACCACGGCGGGAAGAAATGGCACGAGGCATATAGCTTATCGTACCACCCGACGTCGGGGCGGTATAAGATGGTGCACGTCCCTTGCAGCTATGCCGGTTGCAGGTATTCTCGGACGTGCAATTTCAACCTCGTGCATGTGCTAACGTTGGGCGAGACAACGTGGCGGGAGGTGCAATCTGGCCCCGGAGCAGCACCCAGATGCAACCTAGCCGCAGGTGTCGTCAGTGTCAATGGCACAACTTATTGGGTCACTGGGAGCTCTCGTAGTGCCGCAAAGGTCGTGTCATTCGACCTCAACGACGAGCGCGTCACCTCCATCACAACACTTCCGGACCACCTGAACCGTGGAGATAGGTACCACCTGACAGAGGTGCATGGGCGGCTGGGCTTTGTCAGAGGTGATCATCGGGTAGATGTGTGGGTATTGGAGAAGGGCCAGTGGTGGAGCCATCGGTGCAACCTCGGGTTGCCACTTGGCTATAAATAGCCCACCCCCTACACCATAAATTGGTGGCTGCTCAGAGTTACTGCACGGCTTTTGTCGTTTTAGAGCAACCAACCTCCGATGCATTTGAGACAGAGATCCTTGCGAGGAGAAAGCCCAAAACACCCAGAGACAGAGAGTGTTAGGCATCACTGAAGTCTTTCTGTCCGCGTGATCTGAAGACTTGTTACGCTTGAGGACTGTGAATCCTCCAACCGTTGCGTCGCGTTCTGAGCATCCAAGAATCATTGTGGATCGCCGATGAACGAAGTCTGTGAAGGTTTGGAAGTCTACCTTGAAAACTTACTTGAGTGATAGGGCGAGGACTAAGCGTTCTCAGCTCTAGGGGAATAAGGTGAAGACACAGCCTTCTGAGTTCAATCTCAGCCTCCCTAACCAGACGTACAGTTGTCACAACAATTGGAACTGGTCTACCAAATCCTTGTCTTCACCAAGCAACTGGTTCTATCCCCTACACTCCTTACTTTTCAGTTTGTCTTCACGAAGTCATTGCTTGCCCGTCTGATCCATTTGACTTCACTGTGTGAAGACTTATATCTGTTTGGCTTCATACTGTCTTCTGTTCTGATCCTATCTACCTAGCTGTTGATAGTCTTCATACCTTCTCTGTACTGCTTGCTTGAATATTGCTTGCCTAGTGTAGTTTATATTCCGCTGCATATCATATAGGTTCAGTATTGCCTGTTTGTCTTCGAAGCCCTCGTGTTTTGAAGACTTTCATAAAAATGGCCTATTCACCCCATCTAGTCGATAACTAGCACTTTCATTCATCAATTTGGAAAATGCGTAAAACTATTTACGAATTTAAAAAATGTTCTTTATTTCAAGACAAGATTCATGTATTTGAAAAAATGGCCATGTATGTGAAAAAATGTTCATAATTTCAAAAAATGTTCATTATTTTAAAAACAATTCACATATCTGAAACATGTGTAAATTGGCAAACAAAAAGTAAAAATAATAATAAATTGAAACCTATGGCCACTAGTGAAACCTATGGCCCCCAGGTCTATTTTCCATCATATAAGTTTCCGATCTACTTTATTTTGCAATCTTTACTTTCCAATCTATATCATAAAAATACCAAAAATATTTATCTTATTATTATCTCTATCAGATCTCACTTTTGCAGGTGACCGTGAAGGGATTGACAACCCCTTTATCGCATTGGTTGCGAGGTTCTTGTTTGTTTGTGTAGGTACGAGGGACTTGCGTGTAGCCTCCTATTGGATTGATACCTTGGTTCTCAGAACTGAGGGAAATACTTACGCTACTTTGCTGCATCACCCTTTCCTCTTCAAGGGAAAACCAAGGCAGTGCTCAAGAGGTAGCAAAGAGCACTGGAACGGAGAGCTTCTGCTGCAGTTTTACACAACATTGCACATTCGAGGCTACAACAGGGATCCGAAGACTTGGATCCTTGAGTTGATGACAGGTGACGTCCATCATGAAGCCAAAGCTCAGGACATCATTGAGCTTACTTCCTTGCCCACTCCTGGTGAGTTGTATTAACCAGCTTGTCAGCTATATCAAAATAAACTACAAAGCATCTTTCAAAAGCCAGAGCCCAATATGAGCCAGATGCTGAGCCTGATGAAGCCATTGCCCCAAGACGCCAAATACCCCAAGGATTTCTTTGTCCAGGACCTAGAGTACTTGCACAGTATATCACATTCTGAGGCATACTCTGTGGCCTATCAAAGGCAACTCTTCTGAAGCCAAACTCGAAGGCACCATGAAGACATGGGTCTTCTATATCGTCAATGCCATCAGCACACAATCACGTCGTATTCTTGCCTGAAGTTGACATGCCCTATGAAGCCATCTACAATGATCCAGCAAAGAAGCTACTCCATCTGCAAAATGTTGAATATCGAAGCTTCACTCAACCTACTGATGGCATTCATGTACCAAACTCTGCTACTCCTGCTTATCCCCTAGCTGGCAACTTGCGTTTGCGGCATCCTGCCAATACTGAAGCCACTGCCAGCGTAATTGCTCAAAGGCCTCGAAAGCGTCCCCGTGTCCTCAACGATCGTGAGCTTCTAGTATCTTTGCATAAGAAGCAGGATAGGCATCATGAATGGCTGAAGCGCCAAATGCAGAGTCTTCTCGTTGATGTCAATCGCATTCACAACCTGGCCACCAAGAACTCTTTCGTCGCACATGAAGCCTGTCGGCGGTCCTGGAAGAGCCTTACACTGCTCTGCTCTGAAGATTATGTTTCTGAAGATGGCTTCACAGAAAGATTCAAGTTTGACTCCAGGCCACCACAATCTGCAAGTTGGCATCCAACACCTTCTATTGAAGATTATGAGTATTCATCTTCGGCTGCAACTATTGTTGCAAGAGTCGTCAATGAAGAAGACGACGCCACTTCACCAGCATTATCATTTTGGGCGCTCCACCAAGTTGTATGTGAGATGGAAGAGTAACCCATGATCCTAATCGATTGTGCATCTGCATTCAAATGCAAATTTTAAATAATGCACAAATTTAGGGGGAGCTCTTGCTTATCACATAGTTATCAAAGTGACGATGTATTTCATTCACATTATCATTTGTCGAACCTCTAATCTCTATGTTGTAATCAATTACCAAAAAGGGGGAGATCGAAAGTGCAACTAATCCACGGGTGGTTTTGGTAATTCATAACAACATATAGCTCATTAAACTAATATCCATTCAAGTTTAATATTTCAGATAGTTCAATGAATGGCATGGCATGGACTAGAGATGTGGACCCCTTAAAAAGCTAAGGACGCATATTGGCAAAAGCTCAAGACTCTTCATTTATATTTTAGTGATCCAAGATCACATTGAGTCCATACGAAATCCAATACTATTAAATGGGGATGAGGTATTGCTTAATGGTCTACTTGCTCAAAATGCCTAACAATATTGCTCCAAGATCCCTCAACCACTTTCTCATTTCCAAATATGTCCAAAACTCAAAGTGAAACTCGGCCCCAGCGAAATTCTCTATCCGGCGCCACCGAGTTTAGTTGACATAGGTTCTGCCAGAAACCCTAAAAGTTCGGTTACGCCGATACGGATCTCGGTCTCACCAAGGTTGCCTTGCAACCTCCTTGTGACTTGTTGCACTCTTTCGGTCTAACCGAGTCAGTGCAATCGGTCACACTGAGTTAGCTTGATAGTCGCTCTGTTGTCCTATTGCTTCACTTTGGTCTCACCGAGTTGATGCAATTGGTGCCACCAAGTTGATGTTTTCCCTAAGCCCTAGCACATCGGTCCCACCGAGTTCTTCCAGTCGGTCCCACCGAGAATCCTAACATTCACATTTTGAACTAAACCGGTCTCACTGAGTTCCTCTATTCGGTCTGACCGAGTTGGGTCAAATGTGTGTAATGGTTGGATTTTGTGTGGAGGCTATATATACCCCTCCACCCCATCTCCATTTGAGGGAGAGCCATCGGAACGTGCCTACACATCCACTACTCATTTTTTGAGAGAGAACCACCTGCTCATGTGTTGAGACCAAGGTATTCCAATCCTACCACAAGAATCTTGATCTCTAGCCTTCCCCGAGTTGCTTTCCACTCGAATCATCTTTCCACCATAACCAAATCTATGTGAGAGAGTTGAGTGTTGGGGAGATTATCATTTGAAGCACAAGAGCAAGGAGTTCATCATCAACACACCATCTATTATCTTTTGGAGAGTGGTGTCCCCTAGATTGGTTAGGTGTCGCTTGGAAGCCTCCGACTAGATTGTGGAGTAGAACCAAGAATTTTGTAAGGGCAAGGAGATCGCCTACTTCATTAAGATCTACCCGAGTGAGGCAAGTCCTTCATGAGTGATGGCCATGGTAGGATAGACAAGGTTGCTTCTTCGTGGACCCTTCGTGGGTGGAGCCCTTCTTGGACTCGCGCAGCCGTTGCCCTTCGTGGGTTGAAGTCTCCATCAACATGGACGACGATGACGCACCTATCGGAACCACGCCAAAAATCTCCATGTCTACATTGCGTTTGCACTCTCCAATCCTGTCCCTTTACCTTCATACGCAATGCTTTACTTTCCGTTGCTATACTCTTAGAATTGCGTGTGTATATTGATTGCTTGACTTGTACTTGTTGCTAAAATCTGCCAACAAGTAATATTGGGAAAATGCTAGATTTTTAGTTGGTCAAGTAGTCTAATCACCCCCATCTAGACCTACTTTCGATCCTACACCTTGGTAGATGTTGCACCTGTTCGGCCCTCTGGAATAATTAAGCTTGAGGAGTTCGATGTGGTAGTACTACTATTGCACTGAGTAGGTCGCCCGGCCAGTTGGTGCCCGCTAGTTTGGAGGATTGCGTCTCGCCGGCAGACACTACGAGCTGCACAGGACGAACGTATCGAGAGAACAATTTTTCTGGCTTTTCGAGCAACCTAGGGAAAGATAGGATAATGTGCATGTTATGGCCTTTTAAATACGACGCGGATATGTCTCAAACGATTTGGGATTTGACCATGGAAAATAAAAGTTTTTTGAGGCCATTTTTTTTGCGGGTGGGCGATTTATATTTATTGACCATGGCAAGTTTAGTTGATATGCATGGCAAATCCGTCCTCAATTTTATTTTTACCAGAAAATTGCCATGCTTGCAAACGAAGTTGCCATACTCGCGTCAACTAAAATTGCCATAAAACACGTTCGCTTTGCCATGGTCAAAAATTTGATGTTCGGATTTTATCATTTCCGTTTAGATATATGTATTTGGTTTTTTACATAGCCTACAGACAATGTCTTTTAAGACAAATCCATAAAGGAGTGCAGGACTCACACGAAGGATGTGCATGTTAACAGGAAACTCTCCCGCAAATAAATACAACCTGAATGGGGATCCTAACTGCACGTAGCTTCTTTGTATCACAGATTTTTTTTTTTCATCTACTCTAGCCTACGTATATAAGATGATGAATCTCCAGCGTTAAATTTCCATACCTAAAGTTTAACAAATCTCCACCATTCCTTTTCTTCTGTCTTATAATAATAATAATAATAATAATGATGATGATGATGGTGATGATGATGATGATAGATAGATAGATAGATAGATAGATAGATAGATTGTTTTGGAAGAAATTAATAATGCATGTATTGGGCAAACCTTTGAAACATAAAATGAAACTTTAATCACGCTTTAGGTAACATCTTACACTGGTTGTCCCATAAGCATAATTTAGAAATTATTTAGCTGTAGGAGGAAGGTGGCATTAATTTTTAGCTCATCTGTTGGGACGTGGAAAGACACATATCTGGCGGTATGCTGGCTCATCCGATGTACCGTGCTTCCCCAAGTAGCATGGTGATACCATGTGTCGTTATCGCTGTTGCTTTATCGCTAATGCACATCAGCTTCCATGTGTCCTATTATTAACAGAAGACGGCAAAAAAGAATTTAAAAACAGAAATGAAAGACGTGCATCCAAGGAGAACTTCCATCTATGCTTGGATAGTTTGAGATAATGGGTCAAGTACCAGCTGCCATGCTTGATGAAAACGCCAACTGGTATAGGACACTCATATATACCAAGGACGAAGGACGTTTCGGCAGGCCGGCTGGCAGGCTACTGGTGCCACTACTGTTTATTTCCTCTTTATCGTTCAAAGTTTGATCGGCACTTGAAGGATGTTGCAGCCGGCCAGCCAAGTACTTGCGTCATGGAATGCAGGCGGCCATGGCGCAACTTGCTATGGTAGCTTTTCTGTTGTTCCTTTTTCCCTTAGCAGAAAAGATTGGGTAGGGTTTCTTGTAAAACAAATATGACATTTCTTCTGGCTTAGGCTAACATCAAGTTAATGATGATGGTCTATTAGGTATTTATATGTCTTCTCTGGTCCACCATACCATGTTATGCGAATCAAGCGGTCATGGTTTCATAATTGTAAAAGATCATTTCTATTGATGTCTACTCCCTCCGTCCCGATTTACTCGTCGTGGTTTTAGTTCAAATTTAAACTAAAACCACGACGAGTAAATCAGAACGGAGGGAGTAGTATTTTCTGATGAACATGGGATTTTACAGCTTATTTTTTGGCTTTTGATTAACCCATCAATTAAACTTTTTTTCACAATTATTTGCAAAGCATGACGCCAATGACCATTCTCATGTTGCATTCCCTCGCACCAATCTTTATTGGGGTAGTATTAGATGTGTGCATGCGGACATAGGTAACAACAAAGCGCATGTACTGAGCAGCAGTACCCTGACTCAAAACATAAATCGAGAACCGGCCTCCCCAATGACCTCCTAACTGGCAACCGACAACAAAATGAAGGTACTTAGCAAACCGCCTGCCAGGAACTCGGCGAAGTATCTGTCGGATGGAACTAGTCAAAACAAGGCATGCTACCTGTGGGCCTCACACACATAGTATGTCTGCTTAGATGGAACTCGGCAAACGTGCATGCCATGTGGCATCGCTGTTAACGGCGCGTCTCGTCTACCACCCTGTGTTTGACGAGTTCTCATTTTTACGTACTCGGCAGTAGTTGCTTTTTTGTTTTGTAGAATTCCTGATATTAAGAACTCAGCAATCTTAACGATTGCCGACCCGGTCCAGCCGTGTCCCGCGAGCGGAACACGGCAAACTCACTGGCAGAGTTGTTTGATGATTCTTGCTTTTAAAATTGGAAACATTGCCGCGACTGCTAAATTAAGCTGATACTTTTGTGCACCATGCTTCTTAAGACGGCTATTATGGTAGAGTTTCTCTAAGATGCAGGCGTCCCATCAGAATTAAGAAAACAAACAAGCTCAGTCGTCGGTGTATTCAACTCCAGTAGAAAAAAATGAATCCGTTAGCAAATCATGTTCTATAAAGTGGCAGCACTCCCAGTGAGTTCTATCACCAGAGTTGAGAAATACAATCTTACGTTAAGTGCACCTTCCAAACCCTTGCTACTTAGCTAGTACTCCTTGGTGCTGATCAATGGCGGCGGTGAAATTGGAGGAAGTGAGAAGGGCACAGCGGGCGGTTGGTCTGGCGACCGTGCTGGCAATCGGCACGGCTGTCCCGGCCAACTGCGTGTACCAGGCCACCTACCCGGACTACTATTTCAGAGTCACCAAGAGTGAGCACCTCCCGGACCTCAAGGAGAAGTTCGAGAGGATGTGCGAGAAGTCCACGATCAGGAAGAGGCACATGCACCTCACCGAGGAGATCCTCAAAAAGAACCCCAACATCTGCTCCCACATGGAGCCGTCGCTCGACACGCGTCACGACATTGTCGTCGTGGAGGTCCCCAAGCTCGGGAAAGAGGCGGCGGAGAGGGCCATCAAGGAGTGGGGCCAGCCGCTGTCGAAGATCACCCACGTCATCTTCTGCACCACCTCCGGCGTGGACATGCCAGGCGCCGACTACCAGTTGACGAGGCTGCTCGGCCTCTCTCCGACGGTCAAACGCCTCATGATGTACCAGCAAGGCTGCTTTGGCGGTGCCACGGTGCTCCGCATGGCCAAAGACATCGCCGAGAACAACTGCGGTGCACGTGTGTTGGTGGTCTGCTCGGAGATCACCGCCATGGCATTCCGTGGCCCCTCCAAGTCACATTTGGATTCGCTGGTTGGGCATGCACTCTTTGGCGATGGTGCGGCCGCTGCCATCATCGGCGCCGACCCCGACGAGCCCTTCGAGAAGCCACTCTTCCAGCTGGTATCAGCGAGCCAGACCATCCTGCCCGACTCCGAGGGTGCCATTAACGGCCACCTTACCGAGGCGGGGCTCACCATCCACCTTCTCAAGGACGTGCCCGGGCTCATCTCCGAGAACATCGAGCAAGCGCTCGAGGACGCCTTCAAGCCTCTAGGCATCCATGACTGGAACTCCATCTTCTGGATTGCACATCCTGGAGGGCCAGCGATCCTGGACATGGTTGAGGAGAAAGTTGGCCTTGACAAGGAACGCATGTGCGCCAGCCGAGAGGTCCTGTCGGAGTACGGCAACATGTCCAGCGCATGTGTCCTCTTCGTGCTCGACGTGATGCGTAAGACCTCTTCCCAGGATGGCCACGCAACCACTGGAGAGGGTAAGGAGTGGGGTGTCCTCTTCGGCTTCGGCCCCGGCCTCACCGTCGAGACACTCGTCCTCTACAGCGTCCCGATCACAGCCACTGCATGATCGATCAGCAAAACACACTTTATTATTTATTCGCCAACAACATAAAATCACCAGTACTACAAGTGGTTACGAGAGCGACGGTGTGATGGCTGTTCTGAGTTTCCTTTATCCCTGATTTTTCACTTTTTGTTGTGTTTCTGCTGTAAGAATTGATATGCGTTTTCCTCCCCAAACCCTGTTGTATGTGCTCCTGATGTACCTCGTGTATTTTAGTAACGTTCAACATTATGTTTCTTATTAGTAATTTTATATAATGTATGGGTTGCATTGTCTACATCCTCAAACATGTACGGTTCAGCTGCCTGTCTCTTTTCCCTCTCATCATGATCATTGAGCTTCTTAACTAGACATACTAGTCATTAACCCCGTAGTGTTTTCGGTTTCAAATATAGGGACATTCAGGACACTATTTTGATCAGTGTAACAGTATTTAATTTCTAATTTTGTATAGATAAAAGGATCGAGTTAAACAGCTCCAACCATTTGTGATTGTACTGTTTGCATGTATACTCTTTTCCAACCATCAATCGAGGCACAACTATTTTTCACCCCAGGAACTTTATGTTTATAATAAATGTAACAATGTTCCATATTCATGAAGGTTGCTTGTGTATTGGTGGCTGTAGTTTTGCAAATGCAAAATTCGGTGGATGTATCATTTGTTATCCTTTTTTCCGACAAATTATGACGGAGTTTGGTGTTATGGTTTCGAGATGCTGAGCATTCTCTCGATAACATCTTTACTGTTATCTTTATGATTATGTCATTTTTAAGATCAAATTTACATAAGATATTCATGCAAAGTGTTCTATAGGGAGTACATGTGGGCATTCATTTTCCCCTGGTAATAAGTAGTGAATCCATGCACTTTATTCATTCTGTCTGGAAAAATACGATGCTGAAACCATTTATATTACATGAAAATATATTGTCATTTTTTAGAGTTTTTTTGTTAAAATTCATCAGATAGGGGACCTGATTTTTTATGATTAAATTTCTAAGAAACACCTATTGAGGAAAAGCAGGGAATTCTAGTTATTTTCCATTGAAAACACACAGGTTCATGACATGGATAATTGTGTGTGTGCATGAGATCTTTCTCACAAATGATAAATGGAAGGCTTAATTTTGTAACCTTGTAGCGGTATATTAGCATGGAAATTTGAGCACATGATGATTTTAGTAGTATTTGCACTATTCTTCTATCAATGGCATAAGTAGATATATGTGTAGTTATCATACCTTGTGCCAAAGTATCGGCAAATCCCACGCGCTGCAGTCAATGAACCAACTAAATATAGTAACATGTCATCACCAGCCATATATGTGCTTCATACAAAAAGCAGTAAATTAAGTGACCAATTTGCCCAACCCAAATCTAAAGCTCACGCAAGATAATAATCAAACCACCAACTTGTTAGCGTGTGTGACATAGATCAAACCTGCTTGAAAAAATTACCATTGCCCGCATCTAGAGCAAATGGATCCCATTCATCGCCACGTACATGTAGACAAAAGAAACTCATGGAGCTGCAATAGGCCAGTACTCACCATCAGCTCTTGGCATGGGCATCCTTAGCACTTCACATTGTAGGGCAACGGTGTGCTCATCAACGCCTTGGCTCACCAAGGAGTCCACCGTCTTCCTTCATGGCCAATCTGCAGATTTTCTTGTCACTAAAGTACTATATCCGCCTACTATTTTTCTTCTTCATGGGGATAGCTCATTAGGAGCTGTTGAATTTGGTCTTGTGTCGGCAATAGCATATGTCTGTTGGCAACATATTTGAAAAAAAATTAGGTCATATCAATTTTTTAAATTAATTGTCAAAGCCTTTCTTTATCAGGAATGCATGCAGACATTCATTTTCTTTGCCGACAATGAGCAGAACCTGGGACCATAATATATTAGCAAGGGGTGATATTTAAGTTACGTCAAAAATAAATTTGCACTTTTTTGTTAAACTACAGCAGATAGATCTCAAAATATCTAATTGAGGTAAGGTGGGTATTATAGCTTTTTTTTAATCTGCAACACATATATGGGTCTGTGTATCACATGTTTCTGACCGATGACAGCCATAAGGCTTATTTTTATTACATTGAGTTAGTACAATCGGTATGGAGATTTCAGCGTACAATCATTTTTAATATTTATTTCTACTAATTATGACAAAAATATATACGTATGTGTAGTTATCACACCTTGCATTGAAATTATCAGAACATTCAATGCCTGCACCCAAATCTACACATATATGCATCGGAAAATAGATGCTCATATGAACTACCAAAATCTGTAGCACACATGAATTATATCAAACCTGATTGATATATTTACCTTTGCCTGCATATGGAGCACTGAAAAAAAATAGCGCGCTATAGCGTCGCTGTGAGAAATGCCTCTGTAAATAAATCTATGTACAATTTCTCGCTAATAGCACGCTAATAGAATATTTTAAAGGCCTTGCTATTTTGCCATACCACACTATTTTTTCATTGATCTGAAGGCATGATGTAGCCGGCCTATGGAGGTAGACCAAATTAAATAGTCATTCGAGCAGCTAGCCTGCAGCTGGCCAGTATTCTCAATCATGTCTTTGCATGAACCTCATCAGCACTTCAACTCATCGACTAAATGCTTGTGGATTCACAATCCTTTAGAAATCATGGGCATACAGAGACATGCAATAACTACAGATGCGTACAGCGAGATCTGTATACATGGATGACATGTCATTCGTCTAAAAGATAGGCCGATGAAGTTGCAGATGTGGAGCCTGAAGAGGAATGGAGGCGATGATTAGATTTACTTTGTCCTGCCTATGTTTTTACTTCTTTTTCTAATACGGAAGGAGACAGAAAGCAAATAGATGTAGTTCTTTTATTATGCACGGAAGGAGATAAGATTGATTTGAGAGAACTCCTTCTCTCTTGCGGGTGGAAGAGGCAGAGTAGGAATCACCCCATGGTTATTTGTGCATCATCAGTTAATCTTATGGATGGAAATTTCTAACCTCCAAGATTAACGTGGAGCTTTCTATGGTGCATCTAATTAGTAGATACAAGATGATGCCTCACGCGTTGCTGCGGAAGCCTCGATAAAATCGATGTTAAAAGGCTAAACAATTGCAAAAACAAATTTAAGAATGCTCTTGGGATATAGTCTGAAAATAATAAGCTGTATGAAGCACGCCACAAAATGTTATATAAAAGGAGAAATCCATTGGATTGAAGTCAAATGGGATGCTATCTTTAACAAAAGTGTGTAACATGACGCAAAGATATTTGCTCCAAGTGTCCAACATACAAATATATGTATGCTATGCTTCAAAAATGTGTAATGTGGCAGTCTATGTTGCGGACAAAAATTGGTGAAACAAATCCAAGCATGATTCGTGAGGTGGCATGGTTGCTTGAATACATTAGTGCACTAAATGTGACATAGTTGGAGAGGAAAAATAGATAGTGGGTTGCAACTATTTAAGAATAGATGATAAGATATAAGATGCTTATAAAAGTAAACCTGCCGAAAGAAATGATTCTACATGTCCGCGAACAGAAGAATTAAATTAACGCGGTTCTCTATGTTATATCTTATTTAGGACAATAAAACTGAAAGAAATCTCAGTCCTCTCACGACCTGAGCATTTCTGGCCGTTTGTTTTCGGGTTATTATGAAGGTCTCGGCCAACAAATCTACTCTCTGTTTTGTCCTCCACCACATTTATCTTTCATGGGTCAAATGTTCTAATGGGCCACTGCTCCAGAGGAGAAGAGGTGCCCGCTGTTTAGCTCGGACTATCATCCGAACCCAATTGCTAGCCACACGAGAAAGGCCACAATTGCGGATTTTCCAAAAAGAAAAAAAAACAGGCGAGTGAGGACCGGATCCATCACCTCCTTGTATATTCAAGAGAGAGAAAAAAAATCCAACTTTAAAACATTCATCACAAAGAGAGGTGATTTTTTAAGATGAAGATTTCTGTAACCATGTTTGCCTCTCTCATAATAATTACATGCAGGATCACAATCAAACTTAATGATATAACTATCACTTAGGACTTCCCTGGCCTATGTGCTTCAATGGTGAAGTTGTGTTTTTGGTCAAGTCGGGTTGCCTCGCTCCAACGTTTTCCCCTTATGTTTCCGCATGTTCGGCCAAGCATAACACGGGAACACCCCTGTGTTTGCACAACAAGTTTCCCTTGATGAAATGAAGACAAAAACAAGGAACAAGATTCGCCCCTGGCAGAAGCTCGACACAAAGATGTGTAGATCTTATTCCTCTCCATTGATGGCGCGAGCCAGATAACAATACTTAACCCATACTCTAGCTAGGGTGGCCGCGGACAACATAGACACCCCATAGGAGGGTTTCCTCCACCTCATTGGCGCTAGAAGCCAACCAACGGCGAGGGAACCAGCATCGGCGGAGTCTCTTAGGAGGAAGACCTAGTTGCCCTATTTCTCTACAGGTGGTGGCCACTAGGTAATATTCGTTTTTCTAGACACACTTGTATATCGGTAGACACACTTGTAATGCTAGTAAAGTACTCCCTCCATTCAAAAATATAAGTTATTTTCGATATTCTAATATGAATGAAACATGGACTGAAGTGAGTGGACAAACACATTAAAACTTGTCTATTCTCATCCGATTCAAAATAGAAAAACTACTTTCTCCAATCCATATTACTTGTCGCTCATTTAATACAAAGTTAGTACAATTTTGTACTAGACCAGGAACAAGTAATACTGATCGGAGGGAGTAGAACATCTTATATTTGTGAACAGTGGGAGTGGATGTTTATATTTTGGACGCCGATAAGTGCCACACGTGTGGGCGTTAGGAAGACTGCACACACATTTTGTGTGGTGTATAAGAGGAACAGCCCACACACCTACGTGTGGGCAAAACAAGTAATGCACACACACCTTTTTTCCCTCCCGATCCCTCTCACACGCGTGCGTGTGGGCGAAGTAGATAGCGCCTACACGCCCCGTATGTCAGGCCTCGTACCTCGTGGCCCCGCACGCCACGCGTGACAGTCACCGTGCGTCCGCAGTTGCCATGGTCCAGACCCTCGTCCATGTTCGTTTAACTGCAGTTGCCATGTCGCTGAACTACGGTTGCCATGTCGGACAACTGCAGTTGCCATGGTTGCTCAACTGCACTTGCCATGTATGGTCTGGTCTACTATAAGTTGTCATGATTTCAAAACTTTAGGAGTTGCCACATACTAACACTAGGCAGTTGAGAGTGTTGCCATGTGCTCACAAGCATGCTAGGGCGTTGCCATGTAAAAAGGAAGAGTTGTCATCTGCTTACGTGCACGTTAGGGCAGTTGCCATGTAGCATGCAAAAACACATGGCAACTCGGTAAAGAGAGAGTTGGCATCTGCTTACGTGCACACTAGGCAGTTGCCGTGTACCCTGCAAAACACATGGCAACTCGGATAAAAAGAGAGTTGCCACCTGCTTATAAAGCACACTAGGGCAGTTGCCATGCGCGCTGCAAAACATATGGCAACTAGCAGGTTAGGTGTGGGAGAGGAGACGGGCGTGTGGGCGAGATGGCAAATGCCCACACACTAGCCCTTATACGTGCATGGAAAGTGGCGTGTGGGCGAACTGCTGAACGCCCACACACCAGCCCCTCCCGTGTGGCGAAACGGCTGTGTGGGCGACCGGGTGAACGCCCACACACCAGGCCAGTCCTACGTGGCACTGAAAACATGCCAAGATTCGTGCGCTCACGAACGGACGCGGATCCACGCGTGTGGGCGAGATGCAAACGCCCACATGTGTGGGCATTAACATTTCCGTATGTTTTTTATCAATTGTATTTCTTTCATATTGAATGTAAAGAACCTTGCGAGGCTGCAGGTACCGGTCGAGTTATATATGACGTGGCCGGCCGGATGCCCTGGCCACATCCGATCGATCTAAGCCGGATGCGTCCGAGCGCTACGACCAACAACTACTGCCGAACCTCTGCCGTCTCATCAACTACACTACACGAGATCAACCTCTGCTTCCGACCACATACGATTTTTTGTTGCCCCTAATTCGGTTTGAATTGGTATACTGTTCCACTTCTGCTGTCACATCAACTTACACGAGCTCTTGTCATGTCAAAAAAAAAAAACTAGACGCGTTGGCA
Source organism: Triticum timopheevii (assembly GCA_963921465.1). Lineage (NCBI taxonomy): Eukaryota > Viridiplantae > Streptophyta > Magnoliopsida > Poales > Poaceae > Triticum > Triticum timopheevii. The sequence goes on from OY997271.1 coordinate 21,400,131, forward strand.
GTCCGAGATGGTTGGACGTACCAAATGGCACAAATGCATCCATAGAGACAAGCAGGTGTCACAGTGATGCCGAACCAAATGAGAAGCGTCGTTGCCGGCAGTATAAGAAAGTCTCAACCAACACGGCCGGCCGGCGGTAACCCGTAGCTCTGGTCTACAAATTCAACTGACGCAATCGTTCACTAGATGCTGTTTAATTTATTAACTTCCAATTTATGTTTGCCGCGACACCACTTCCATTTTCGTATCTGCATTATCAGACATTTGGACGGGTCTAGTAAATGCATTGATCAAATGTTCCACTAATATACTTTGAACAAGAGAGACGTCGGGACAATATGTATTCCTTTAGATAAGCTATATAGAGAGAGGTTTTTTGGACTGTATAATTGTCTTTCGCTCGATGGAGTATTTGACCAGTCAGTACCACTCCCTTCATTCCAAAATAGATGACTCAACTTTATACTAACTTTAGTACAAAGTTGGGTCATCTATTTTGGAACGGAGGGATACCTGTCAATGCTTTGCACAAAAGCTGAAGAGAAATTTGGCCATAGGCAACTGCAAACATCGGCCAGGCAAAAGGACGAGGATTTAGGGCACACGGGTCAGGGGCACGGAAGTCGCGGGTGCGCATTTTTTTATTCGGAAGTACTCTACACACGACAATGCATGGCCAAGATCTTTACGATGTACATCTTAAACGGTGCTGATTTGCTAAAAGATGTCATCCAACGATGATTTGATCCATCGTCCAGATTTCGGCTGGCGATGTGTCGTCCCTGTAGCACTGCTTTTTTTATTTTGGCTTTCGATTTTCAAAATTATGTATCTTCCAAACAAAAATTCCAAATCAAGTTATTTTTTCATATTCATGTTTCTCTTTCAAATAAGATACATTTTGAATATATTTTGACAACTTATATATATATATATATATATATATATATATATTAAGTTTCAATATTGAAACATAGTACGCTCTACCGAGAATAGTCAAGTATTTTGTTTCTACGACCAACAGAAAAAAATGCTTAAAATTACATCTATAAAACTTGGTTGAAACATGAAATTTTCAGATGCAAAATCCGTAAATTTCAACGCTGAAACTTAAAACTTACTGTGCCCCTGTGCAGGATTCAACTACTGAAACTTAAAACTTACTGTGCCCACGTGCAGGATTCAACCACTACATGAACCGTGAGGCAATCGAGCGGCTAGGCAGGGCTGGACAGGTGCGTGCCCCCGCACTCACGTGCCCCTGTGAATTTCCGTCGGGCAAAATGGGATCATGAGGTTGTTCTACTACCATGTCAAGAGGGCCCGATAGAACATTGAAGGGGGCGCAGTCTGGAATATGTTGCCTTGAGCGATGCACTCCGGCAGGGAAAAGGGCGCACTGAGGCAGGAAACTAGTGCACGCAGCGGATGGCATTGTTGGGAGTGCTTGCCGACTGGAATGGATGAGTTTTGAATCGTACATAAATTTAAGGAGATGCTTCCAGGAGGGAGGACACGGCGGCAGTGAGGAGGCAACGGATGAGGAAGAGCTGCAAACAGGCATAGGACGGCGTGTATTTGCGTTGTGGTGTACGTGGCGGTGGCCCGGAAAGTATGGGTTATATTGTTCGACTCGATCAAGCGCCACATCGGATGAAAGTATCAAGCGAGTCTTCTCTTCATTGTTAGTGACGCGATCAAGTGGTGAGGCTTGCATAGGAAGAAATGGGCCAAAGAAGATGGCAACAAGCGCTAATGTCGCGTTGCTATTTCTGTTCAATTTCTCCACACGGTTTGGTGGCACAACCACGATTTAACAAAGTTGTGGCAGCCTGCACTTTTAGACGTTGTATAGTGGAACACCCATCATTTCTCCACTTTATTTATTCAGAACTAGATGTGATCTCTCCCTATATATACTTACCTTCTTTCAGGCACCACCATGGAACCATACAAGCTATAGGCACCATCCAAGTATCAATGGATAACAATACTGTGGGCGGAAGTAGGATTAATCCGGCCGCAGGTGACGACGACGAGGGGACATGGTTACATGCGTGGGGGCTCATCACCAGCTTCGCGGTCTCCATGACCCTGAAAGCAGCAATCGAGCTGGGCATCTTTGACGCACTCAGCAACGCCGGCAGCGGAGCGATTACGGCGGATGAATTAGCCGTGCGGCTCCCAACCATGGACAAGTCCGGTGGGGCGGCTTCGGTGGACCGCGTCATGCGACTGCTTGCCTCCTTCGACGTCGTCAAGTGCGTGACGGAGGCAGGTCCAAGTGGTGAGGCGATCCGGCAGTACAGGCCCTCGCCGGTGTGTCGGTGGCTCAGCAGCAACCACGGTGGCCCGTCGCTGGCGCCCTACGCTATGTTCACTACGGACCAGGACTTCTTGATGGCCTGGTAAGCTATGATACGAATGACTTCTATTGCAATTGCCGTTTGGAACAGTTTTAACAGTGTCCCTCGTACCTCCTCTTTTCACATGAGAGGCAAGAGTATAACATATATCTGAATCATCGATCTCATTAATTAATAGTCTGATTAACTCTTATCATTTTATCTCGTATGTAAAAAGAGGAGGTAAGAGGGACCATGTTAAAATTTGCCTACGGTTTATAGAATCTAACATCGTCCTGCATTTCAAAGGCAGCAGCTGGGGGCGGCAGCGGGAGGCGGACAAACGGCGTTCAAGAGGACGCATGGGGTTCCGATGGGCGAGCACTTGGGGAGAAACCCTCGTCTACTCGGGGTGGTCGACAAGGCCATGGTGCAGATCTCGGTGATGGTGACCAGCAAGCTGTTGGAGCGCTTCCACGGGTTCGACGACGTGGCCGTGCTCGTCGATGTTGGTGGCGGCACCGGTTCTACCCTGGAGATGATCACCTCCAGGTACAAGCATATTAGGGGCATCAACTTCGACCTGCCTCATGTCATCTCCCTCGCGCCGTCTATTCTCGGTACGTCGCCTCCTTCTTATGAATTTGATTTGGTATCATCACCTCGTGAATAGGGTACTGTGCGCTTTCTCTACAAACTTTTACACATGGCTCATTTACTCTTTCTCTCTTAGCACACTCTCCTAACCGTTGCATGCTCTCTCTCTCTCTCTCTCTCTCTCTCTCTCTCTATCCCCCTCTCTCTCTCTCTCTCTCTCTCACCTGACCCGCGGGCAGTGCTAGTGACTTTAGTCGCAACTCGGATATGGAAGGAGGCTAGGGCCTCCTTATAAGGGAGAGTGCCTCACTCTTCTCAAGCAGGGGCGGAGCCAGGATTTGGGTATGGGGGGGGGGGGGGGGGGGGGGCAAGCGAAGTTGATAAACCAAAAAATTATGTGCGAAAAAAAAACATACAACGTAATATCATATTCATTTGTGTTAGTCTAAATTTCTCCTGCAATTGCCAATAAAATCAAATTATTAATAGTTTCATCAGAAGATCACCTAATTTCTAAATGCTTTCCTTTTCAATTTAGATTATCTTGCAATTCTGAACAAGTCGTCTCCATTTGGACCGGGATTGGCAACTTGCACATTAGCCCCGTTAACTATATCATTAGATTGGGAACCCAATACAACATGCTTAAAAGTTAAATTAATCATTATGATGTTTGTCGGTGCTTTTCTTTTCGTAACCCCTTTTTGAGTTTTGCGAATGCTTTTCATAACTACTTGGCAGATCAAACTATGAAAAGAAATTTCAAAGGAACTACCGTCATAAATCACCATTACAATAAGTAAAACTGGATATGCAATTCAGACGCGCATAGATGAGGGTTGAGAAAGAATAGCAGACTGTTTTAGTGATGCTAACCTTGACTAGTTGACTTGGACCGCTGGAGATCATCGCGGAGCCAGTGCCGGTTGATTTAATCGGACTCAAATCTGATCATGGCCAGGGAGGGCAGGAGGCAGCCACAGCGGCCAGCGCTTCGCCTCAAATAACGCCAGGGGCTACGTACTTTTTTGTTTAGAGAACCAGGGGCAGATGCCATGACCAAAATGGGCTTTATTATGGGCCTTTACCTTTTGCAGATTTCACTTTATTAAGGGGGCCAAGTACGTCCAGTAAATCCAGTTTTATCGCTAAATACTCCTAGGTGTTATAGAAATCGTTGATCCTTAGGGGGGGCCAGGCCCTGCTCGCCCCCGCTTGGCTCCGCCACTGTCCTCAAGCCTGTTTTTTGTGATGTAGTGGGCTCTCTGCTTGTAGTGGAGTGTCCGTGGCGCACCGGAAACGCCCGAACGTATGTCGATAGACCAGGAGCTGGGCATGGTCTGCTAACAAGTTGTGTCGGAGCCGTTCCTAGCCCCAGGCAGTCTTTTGGGGTGTAGTGGGTTCTCTGCTAGTAGTTGGGTGTCTGATGCGCACCCAAAATGTCCGAACATATGCCGATGGATTGGGAGCTGAGCCTGAGCTACTAACAAGTGGTATTAGAGCTGGCCCCTATGCCACCCTAAGCGGGGCTTCCCTAGGGGGTGGGGTGTCAGGAACCCTACACTCGGGCAGTGCCAGTAACTTTAGTCCTACCTCAAATACGATAGCAGGCTAGGACCTCCTTATAAGGGAGAGTGTCATGCTCTCCTCAGGCCGGTGTTTTGGAATGTAATTGGCTCTTTGCTTCTAGTGGACTCTCCGATGCGCACCGAAAACATTTGAACCTATGCCGATGGACCGGGAGCTGGTCCCGGGCTGCCAACACACTCTCTCTATCTCACTCTCCTATTTTCCTCTATGCTTAAGCTTTACGTGTGAGTTCTAGGAAGCATTTTTGCATGCATCAATCTCTCTCTCTCTGCGCGCGCGCTTTTCTTGTTTCAGTTTCTGCCATACTGTTTCTTTCTGTTCTCTCTCCTAACCATATGGATTCCCCTACAAGGGCAGGAGTAGAGACACGATTGAACAGACAAACACCACTTTGTTCAGGGGCCCACAAAGTGCACCTAAAAAATAAAAAATGTCAGTCTTCATGTGTATATCACCTACCCTCGGTTATAAAAATTCTACTCTTCCTGGGTTCACCTAAGCTTCATTTGGTGGGGAACGCAGGATACGGAGATAAAAAAGAATAATTAGTTGAATATAATATGTATGGAAACTCCATGCAAAGTTCACACCTAGGGATGAAAAATGGAGAAAATGAAAACAATGACACATACCGCATATTTTCTCAAAATTGGAGAGATTGTGTCCAGATACGAATTAGTGAATATAGTACAATGAAGAATACTATATATTATGCAAAACATCGCGTACATCATATATAACATCCTCCATGGGAATATAAGCCAGGCACAGGTTTTTAGGCATCCAGTTTGACTAGCAAAATATGTGTAAATTGCATAAAACTACTAGTTTCGCACTTTCATTCGTCGATGAATCTAAATATATATATATATATATATATATATATATATATATATATATATATATATATATATATATATATATATATATTACAACATACTATACACAAGTTTCGTCACTCAAATTGAAGACCTAAACCACATGCCCAACTTATGTTCCCATCCCGAAAGAGTGTCAATGTAGTCGATTATCCTATATCATATTATTAAATTGCATCAATTAATAATTGAACATTCTACCACTTCATTGTAATATTCTCAAGGAATTAGACTTGTTAAGATTATTCCAGGCCTATCTAACTGTTTGGGTTGCCTCACGGCCTGGAGTCTCCTTTCCAGACATCATCATCCAAGTCGGCCTACCAAATAAAATGCCTGGGAAATTGGGAGTGCATATCTTAATTGGAGGGGTTGTACTTTTGGTTGTTAGCGTATACACAAATGGCTTATTCTTATCTCCCAGACGTATGCACCATCATTAGTGTCTTGTAAACTCAACAATTTAATTTTAAGTACTAAAGCCTATAGATCAAATGATCAACACACATGTGTGTACGTGTCGTGCGCACGTACCAGCGGAACTTTCAACTCAGTAGGAATACCATCAGTTTCCTCTATTCAATGGATTAATTTCTACTAGAAAAAGCATCAACGCCAATCTTTTTCTCACCAGTTCATAAGGGATCGGGTACAAAAATGTTGTTATCCAGCAAAACCAAACACCCATCACTCAACTCTTTTGTCTTTCCTTGTTTTTGTATTGCAACTGTATTCTCTTTTTTTGCGTGGATGTTGTGACTGTACATTTAGATCATATTTATATCATTTTCTATTGTTGAGTTCTTTCATCTATGCTTTCCTGTGAGATAATTGAGAACTTAGCTTGTAATGTCAACCCAATGCAGGTGTCGAACATATAGCTGGAAATATGTTTGATAATGTTCCCACTGGAGATGCGATTTTCCTAAAGGTATATATATATATATATATATATATATATATATATATATACGAACTACTGTATCTAGTTCCCTTCTCTGTCATTCTGTATTCCATATGGTGTAAAGTCTAATATTACTCAAAACCTTGTAGATACGTGATACACCCTCATTATATCATATATAAAATATGTTTCAACCAAAATATAGAAACGATGTCTATAGAATACTTCTCCAAAATAATTTTCTACTACTGACAAACAATGCGTTCAACTTGTAATCCTATAAACACATTGGTAAAGTAATAAAAGTATTTATCTAGGGTCCAAGCAATCAAGGTGGCTGCCCTTATGCAGAAGTAATCAAACCACATGTTTTCTCTTACTAAGATTTTCTCCGCGGTGCGATGTCGGACAGTGCCAGACAACCCCTCAAAAGTCCTGCCGGACAACCACGCTCCTCATATCAAAACCCTCAATTCCATGGAAATCCATGCACATCGATCATATAGCAAAATTCAACACCAATTCAACAATGCAATACTGCAACAAAGCAAAATGAACCACAACTCAACAATTCAAACATGCCAAAATTATATTCAATGTCCGTGTACAATAGTGAATTTGCAATGTTTTCATTGTGACAAAGAAAGAACATTCTGTTGTGCTAAATAAATCCCCTAAATATTTGAGAATGCAGAGCAGACTTAAACCTACACTTTGAGCAAAGTGGGTTTAATATTACATAACATATTCTAGATACTGAATATTTCTTGAATGTACATACAGACGGTACTCCATATGTTGGATGACAATGACTGCATAAAGGTTCTAAAAAATTGCCATCAAGCTTTGTCAGACAAGGGGCGGCTGATCGCTGTTGAGTTTGTCTTGCCGGCTACTCCAGAGATGACAAGGGCAGCACAAAATCTCTACATTCTCGATGTGATGATGTTAAACAACTGTGAGGGAGGGAAGGAGAGAACTGCGCAAGAGTTTCTGAAGCTGGCTAGGGAATCGGGTTTCAGCTGCACCTTCCAGTCAACTTACATTTTTGGAAACTTTTGGGCTCTCGAATTTACCAAATAAGAACCATGACATTTTATGTCTATGCTGGCTACTATTGATAATGTGTGTGAGATTGGCTTGAATAATTGTTTGTATTATTTATTCCAATAATGATGGACTTTTTAATCAAAACAATGCATGTATCATTATTTGTACCATTTAATATAATGATGATGTTGGTATAATTCTGTGTATCACTTATATGTTAATAACAATGTTAACAACTTGTTATCGAGGTTCAGATGTATTTTTGTATTGTCAATATGTTACCATGAAGAGGTACATAAAAGCACGGAGTAGTCGTTGTTCAGAATGTCTCACTTTGGCCCAGTAACTTTTTCCCAGTTACATAATAATAACACAATTGTTCGTATAGTAAAACTTTCTCAATAGATCAAACATAATTGGTAATTTATTGTTTTTCAATAAAGGTTGGATTTTGTAAGCTCAAGATGAATCATCGAGTGGGTACAAACACAATGATCACACACCCAGCCTCTACATAGTTAGGATGCATACAGTCAACACTAACACAAGCATGCAAAAAAAACACCAGTAAATAGCAAAGTAATATTAGACTCAAGTTTTTTTTTACCGACAAATAGCACAGCGTCTTGTTGATCTGCTGTTAAGGGGCATGGCCTCAGATAGCACAGGAAACCCCCTCAAGAATCCCGCTAGACAACCACACTCTTCATATCAAAACCCTAAATTTCATGCAAATCCATGCACATCGATCATATAGCACAAAATTCATAACCAATTCAACAATGCAACAAAGCAAAATGAGTGATAGGAAACAGGGCGGCGGAGCTCGATAGGAGAGGAGGAAGAAGTTGGGAGGGCTCCACGAACTGGATAGGAGCAGGGCCGGCCCTGGGGAGGGGCAGGGGGGGCGGCCGCCCCGGGCCCCCAAACTCCAGGGGGCCCCTCCCAGAAACGCAGTAGCCCATACAGGAAACTGCATGCCCAAGTATTTGTTTTTTTTATTAGGCCTAGCACTAAAGAAATCTGTCATTGGGCCTGACCCAAGTAATAGAAGCTACGTAATTGGAGCGTCTAAACGAACACATTGACCAGAATCTATGAGAGCGCATCACGCCCGTGTTGAGCGCCGCCTGTTCGCCTCACGCCCAGATCGCCGCAGATGAGCTTGCTCGAGGAGTCGAGGATGAGAGAGACCCTGAAAGAGACATATGACGCGTTTGGTTCAATTCTGGTAGCATATTCAACTTTGTAATCGGATGCACTGTATTTGGTGGAGGATCGATTGACTCCCTGATTTGTTTGCTTCAGTAATGGCCAATGGGATGCTTTCTCAATTCAAAGAGGAACACCAGAAGAACACTGTCGATCCGGCCACCACGAGGAACTGCGTGCATCGGAGCCCGACGGCGTACGGCGCTGCGTGTTCTGTACGTATCATAAACCGTTTATTAATGTTGTTGGGCAATATTGGTCTTCTGGTACAGATCTGAAACAGATAAAAACAGGGAGTAATGTTCTAGATGGTGGTCTTGGTGAGCAGTTTTCAGAGGAACCGTGCAATGCCAGCATCAATGTGGTAATTTACTCTTAGTTTGCAAATTTCCTCAAGTAGATAAGAATTACTCCCTCTGTAAACTAATATAAGAGCGTTTAAATCACTAAAATAGAGGGCTACACTAGCGTAACATAAGACGTTAGCATAGTCAGTTCAAAAAAACGTCTTATATTATGGGACGGAGAAAGTACTTTGCACTATTGCAGTACGATTGACTTAATTTTGTAAGTGTGGAATAATATTTTCATATCGTTTATATGGATTTGCTCATCATCTTAATTTCTCGGATACTTTTATTTAAAATAATGACCTTAGCATAGTCAGTTCAAGAACTAATCTGCATTTTACATATCTAAATTTCTTTTAGAATAATTCATGAACAAATTTCTTGTAGTCACCTGTCTGACTGTCTCGAGGATGTCTAGTCATAGATTGCTTCATACAGTATAGCCTGACACTAAACAAAGCTTTTGCATTTTCAAGAATGTTTTGTGATAGATTTCTTCATAGGCCATTAGATGTACTTGCATAACTGTTGCAATGCGTATCCCACACGTTTATGGTTACATTTCAAATATACACATACATATTGTTAATATGACATCTATGCTAAAGGGCCCCGAGATTTAGTTTCGCCCCGGGCCCCCAAAATCTCAGGACCGGCCCTGGATAGGAGGATGACTTCGAAGGGAAGGTGTAACGTCCGGATAGTTAAGCTACAGTAACTCTCTACTAATGACACCACGTCATCACTTTACTATTGCTAAGTCCCAGTTGATTCAAACCAACTCAAATTTCAGATTCAAAATTAAGTCAAACAATTAAAGTTTTGAAAAGCCAAAACTAAAATGTTCTAAATGAGTGAACTAAATCATGGGTAATTAGGGTGGAGAACCACATGTTTTTGTAAAGTGTTCTAATGCTCTTAAATAAATAAAACAGCGGCCAAAACAATAAATTCAATGCTTTTTAAATTATAAAAAATACTAAACTAATTTATTTAAACCCCAAACTAAATGTGGCAGTGGCATAATTTTCTTAAACTAAATTAGGTGCAGTTTTATATTTTATCGCGCCACTTGCTGGCTCCTGCCGCTGGCTCTCTACCAAGGCCGCCACGCTCGCTCGCGTGCGTGCCTGGCCGGCTGGGCTCTGCCCAGTAAGGCCGGCACCTATTTGGACTTAGATTAGGATTAGTTTAATTCTGTTAGAAACCAACTACTAGTTTCACTCAATCTCCATGGTTTGGCTACAATTTGAGGATTACAAGAGAAGGAAGCAGAGGAAGGAGACAGGGGAGGAAGAACACGAGCTACAGAGAGAGATCGCTAGCCAAGCCTCGCCAGGCCGAAGCCTTCCGTCCAAGCCACTTTCCCCGTGTCCATCTTCTGCCTACTTGTAGTGGTTGTGTGTGGTAGTTTCCGGGTAGGCCCATGGCCCAACAGCAGCCCACTGGAGGGAGGTCGCTGACAAATTCCTAATTAGCTTAATAGCAAATGACATGTGTGACCACTGCTAATTTAAAACAGATAATTAGAACCGATGAAAAAATTAGTGTATGACAACGGGTCCCACTGGACCGCTGACTAGTCAAACATGGACCAGTCAACTGCTGACTGGGCAGTTGACTGGCCCCACCTGTCAACCTCATGTACACATTGGCTGGGTATCCTTATCCATTTAGATATTTACTCAAATTATTGGACGAATCAAGGAAATCCCAGAATATAAATAAAAATTTAAAAATGAATAGAAAAAAATCCTTAACTCGTATGAAAATAATTTATATATGGAAGTTGTTCAGAAAAATATGACGACTCCGCATATGCATTCGGTTCGTCTGCCACGTGCATCTAGCATAGCGAATATGGATCCGTCCCTTCCATTCATCTATCCGAAAAATGCCAAGCACAAGAATGTTTTCCCTCTTCGTCTATGATAATCCACAAGTATAGGAGATCGCAACAGTTTTTGAGGGTAGAGTATTGAACCCAAATTTATAGATTCGACACACGAAGAACCAAAGAATATTTGTAAGTATTAGCAACTGAGTTGTCAATTCAATCACACCTAGAGATTAATTATCTGCAGCAAAGTGATTAGTAGCACAGTAATATGAGAGCTTTGATAGTAGTGGCAGCAGTAACAATAACGGTAACAGTGATAGTAATAGTTTTGTAGCAGTAACGATAGTAACAGGAGCAGTAGTAACTTAGCAAGATCAATATGTAGAAAAAACGTAGGCATTGGATCAGCGATTTGTTGGATGATATTCATCATATAACAGTCATAACCTCTGGCAATGTGGCACTAGCTTCAGTTCATAAATATAATGTAAGCATGTATTCCGTAAATAGTGAGAAGGGTTGCTGCTTTGAGATTTCGTTTTGCCAGTTGTCGCGCGTAGAAGTGGGTCTCCAGAACGGGTGCGTACGACCCAGGTTGCATACGATTTTCTTCTGCATCGCGCGGCCTCCCGGAATCCCCGCCGCCACGCCACCTCCCAAACCCCCGCCGCCGCTCCCCGACCCTCTTCCCATCCACTTCCGCCGGGACCATGCCTCACCCCGATGCTCCCAGCATGCCGCGGCCAGTTCCTCTTCTCTCCCCGATATCGGGTACGTCGATCGGAGCCATTGCTCCTCCACGGCGCTGGCCGCGGATCTATCCCCGGGGACCGACCCCGACGCCGGCTGCCTCCACCACGTGTCGGACCCCGCCTCCACCCTCATTCCACCAGGCGGATGTCGTCGCCATGCTCGAGGCCGTTGTCGCTCTTCCCTGCTTGAGGCTGCTGTCCATTAACTTGGTCGAGATCCCATGCTTAGGGAGCATCTCGTGCTTGCCAGAGGTCACCGGCGGCCTGCCCTTTCCTTTCCCCTTCCTACGGTGAGCTAGACATGGTTGTCATAACTTTTTCTGTTCTGACGGCCAACCACCCGCCGGGACCACATGTGCTAGTGCTGCCTCGGATCCCCACCATAGCATCTCCCAACCGGCACTACTAGGAAAAGGCCTACTAATGGCGCACCTAATTTGGTCATTAATAGCGCATTAGGGGTGTGCCATTAGTGCCACGCCATTAGTATATTTTACTAATGGCGCACCACTGGTGCGCCATTAGTATCTGGTATACTAATGGCGCACCTCTGATGCGCCATTAGTGTATACAGAAGTGCGCCATTAGTATGCCTCCCAGGGGGCCATGTATACCCAGGTGCTCTGGCATACTAATGACGCACAGCAACAAGATGCGCCATTAGTAACTTCGGCATACTAATGGCGCACTGTTTAATGACGCGCCTTTAGTATACTTTGGCATACTAATGGCGCACTGTGATGTGATGTGCCATTAGTATGAATATTAGGTTTTTTATTTTTTATTTTCTGTTTTTTGCACAGGTTACAAAATGTATAATTGGACAAAATATAGACAGCACACATCAACAACAGATTCATACAATAGAAGATTAGTTTTTGAATACAATTCATCATATTAGTCTCCGAATACAATTCATCATATTAGTGTCCGAATTGAAAAGACCGAACAAAGATAGAACATTATATTACAAGTCTCGAGACCGCGAGTAGCGAGTTTGTCTTCACATTACAAGTCGATATCGATCATCTAAACTACCATCACATAGAAGAGAGCTGCGGTCATCACGATGAGCATCATCACGATGAAATTCGTCTTCATCCGGTTCCTCCAATGCTCCCTCCCCTCTCCCGCTAGATAGCGGGCGTATCTAGATTCGGCCTCAGCCCTAGTGGTGTACCCTTTGTAACTGTTACCGCTGAATCGGTGAACCTGTCTCCGACACTCCTCCCAGTCGTTGTAGACTCCGGGAACCTTACCCTTGTACATGACATACGACGGCATCGCTATGCACTAGCCAAACGAAACGTTAGTACCAATTCACAGACAATACATAAGCAATATATAAGTATGCAACAGAACGATCGGAAGAGAAAAGCAATACATTAATAGCATCGATTACATCTAAGTTGAACGACTCTCGAAACCAAAGAGACATACTACAAGTTCATTAAAGTTTAATTACAACATGAGCCAATCGATGTTTCAGAACTAGACACAGCATCACTGCTTTCGACTCGACTCAAGGGACCGGAGCGTGGATGAAGCCGCCGTCTATCGTGGGAGTCATGAAATAACGGTCGTTGTCAGCCTGCATTTGTAGCATTGTGTCGATGTCACTGTTGGACGGTTGATTGTTGAGGTAGAACTGCCCCGAGGTACGAAGGACATCTTGATGGATGATTTCCGCAAACTCCGACTGGATGCGAAAGAATTCTTGTCGGAGGTCCGCGTCCTGGATTGTCGACACGCTCTTTGCCCAATCTTTGAGTTTACTCGGTAGCAGAAGTTGATGATGGTCCCGTACGATCGCCCGCATGTGATGGATGGCGTAGTAGGCACCCTTCTGACCGCCAGGCGGCTGCTTGACGCAGCAGAACGTCGTATTGTGGGAGAACACGTGCTTGTCGTACTTACAAATAGGCTTGGTGAAGGTGCCTCCAGATTTGGCGTAGCCGGGGAGAACATCATCAAGAACCTTCTTGACATTTGTGTAGTCTACATTCGACTGACGGTCCGGGTCGAAATACGTGGCCATGGAATATTTGGGGCTTAGGAGGATGAGCGTGCAATGTGTGTCACTGCAGAAAACACGGAATGTTAAAAGAAAAACGATCGAAATCTAAGAATTCATATGTTACGGGCCGGTTGAGGGAAGGACTTACTCGGGAAAGTAAGGCACGAGGAAGTTATCCTTATCTTGGTTTGCCAGAATGACGCCTTCGAGGTAAGAACTCGCGACTTGCCGGTCCCCAGTGCTGCCCAAGATCTTGGCACGCATGTAGAAGGGGTCGACTATCATGATGTTCGGGGTCTTGTCGCGAATGATCTGCATCTCCATACTCAGCGAAAATAGCTGAACAAAGGTGTAGTGCAGCGGATGAAGGTTCAACATAGCGTGGATGTCATCAAACCGCAGGACGATCGTACGCCCGATGAAGTTATCCACAAAGCCATTGCCCTCTGGCACCTTGGCCGCGAAAACCGGGTATGCCACATCCTTCTCTCTGAGACGCCGCTTCTCCAAAGAAAGAACACTGTCATGCAGACTCGCATAGCACCGGTTGCAGCATTGAGCATATTTGTCGGTAGCATCGCCCTAACCGCCACATGCACCCTCCTCGAGATATCCTTAGGTGAAGGTGGCCCGTCCTGAGCACGGATCGTACTCGGTGTCGGCTGGATCGCACCCTTCTTAGTCTTTCTTTTGCGTGCCTTCGTCTTCTCCTGTAATGGGACCGAGTTCTGCTCACAGACCGCCTTCTTGAGTGTGTTGGGGCTGATAATATTTCGCACCTCGCCTATCTGAGGCTCGGTGAAGTCGGCAGCTGGAGGCGTCTCCTGAGAGCTGAACGCCAGACGACGCCTGTTCCAACTTGGCTTCTCCGCGGTACCAGCTAGATCGTGCACGTCTTTTGTTGGGTTGGGTTCTTGAGAAGGAGGCCCCATGAAGTCGCCATTGTACCCATGATCGGCAAAGTACTGATCGACGTTGCCAAATGTATCGTCGTCGTCGTCGTTCTGATCCTGTGCCATATGCATGTTTGGATCCAGTGGCATAGGGATGTCCGGCACCGTTGCGGCGGACTTGCCATGGGGCCGACTTGGCGCCGGCACGACTGGCGGTGTTGTCTTTGGGGTGGTGTCCCCCGCCCCCAAACGAATCTGGCTCTTCGGCCAAAGTAGGCGCCAGCTCAGGCAGGCGCTGAGGGTCATCACGTCATCATCGTCGGCCCCGACGGGTCGAATCGGAGGTAACAACTCGTCGCAGCCTGGCAGCACCCGAACCAGTTGAACCCTAAACAAGTTGGGTGGCATCTGGGTACCGTGGAACAAGGGGTTGCCCGGTTGAACGATTTTGCCCTTGGCGACATCGACCAACTCATTGTTCACGAAGTGCAGGAGAGTGCACGGAACGTCGGCCGCGCCCTGCGAAAACATGTAGGGCATCAGGGATGCCCAGTCAAAGGCAAGGAGATGAAGTCCTCGGCCGAGAGAGGCTTAATTAGTTACTGTGATGATGGCGTCGAGCTCGGCTAATGTTGAGGCACCACCAACGGCGGGCGTGCAGTTGATGGAGGGCCGCTTGCTGCAGAGGTGCCGGCCAGCATACATCTGGGTGCATTAAGCTCCCGTGCCGGCGTCGGAGACACCAATGCTGCCTCCGCCGGAGGCACCAATGGCCCCGCCATCGCATTTTGCAAGTTGCTGGCCGTGAAGCTAGGAATCGGGGGCGGCCCCTGTTGGCCGCCCGCAATCCACGCACTCAACCCCTCGATCAAGGTAGGCACAATGGCGGTGATCGTCACTCCGAGTTGTTGTTGCACTTGCTCTTGGACAATCTCTAGAATCCGCGCCACCTGTGCCTTGAGTTCTTGAACCTCGCGCGCCTGGCTTTCCGAGCTGGTCTTTTTCTCCTTCCGCACACCAGCGGTATAGTATGACCCCCATTTTGTCGACAAGCGTTTGCCGGCCACACGACCAGCTGACGTCGGCTTACTGAGCTTATCCTTGTTCTTCATTACATTCAGCGCCCTATTTAGAGTGGTGTCCCAAGGGTTGCTCTTAGTCGACCCCGCGCTACTGCTTTCAGTCGCCTGCGGAAGGAATGTGAACCATTTAGAAATTTGGTTTCATTAATTAGAATGCAACCATATGGAGCAAATTACGCGGGGGTGTATTCCTTACCAGAACAAGCTCAAGCTTCCTGGTCTTCGGATCCGTGGTAAGCTCCTTTGTTTTCGGGTCCTTCTTGTACCGGGCCCTGACAAAGTTCCTGGTCTGCTTGTCACCGTATTTATGGAAGAGGGGCGGTAGGCCTTGCTCGGCACGGTCCGCCTCCTCCTTGTCCCATATAGGCTCCGCCACTCTGTAACCGCCGGGACCGAGTGTGTGTTCCCCTATGTTCAGCTCCCGCATTTCTTTCCCCCACTGACTTGATTGGGAGTTTGCGGTGCTCGAGCAATTGATCTTGAAGTCGTTGTAGTCATCTTTGGTGATTGAAGGATTTTTCTCCTTGATCTTCTCATAACTCTCATATTTCTCGATCATTCTCTTCACATTGCTTTTCCAAGTAGACAGGGCCTTGCTCATCTTCGTGAGGGCAGCATTGTTCACTTTATTCCCTTTGAGGCTTGTGTTTGCAAATTCAGCGGGGAACTTGTATCGTTCGTGCAGCTTCGTGAAGAGGAGGTTGCGCAAATTCCCTCGGTCGGGATGCCTCAGGTTCTCGGTGTTGATCGAGACGGTGCTCCGGAGAATGCACCCGAGCTGAAGAGCGAGTACCCCTTGACTATTCGTTCGGGCGTCGTTGGATTCCCGTTGAAGTCCACTTCAGTAACTTCCTCCTTGAGGGTGAGGAGCACGATCAGGCGCCGGTCCTTCCGTTGCCTCTTCGGTTGGCTGCCATCTGTGCGTGCACCGCCATCATCAGTGGTGGCATCCTCGGCGGCACCATCAGTGGTGGCATCAGTGGGGTCATCCTCGGCGGTACCATCAGTGGTCTCAGGATCGGTGGGGAAGGCGGCGTCCTCATACAACTGAGGTTGGTCCTCCATCTCCTGGGACAGCTCCCAGAATGCCTTGCCGCCCGAACCCCCGGCCTCATCGTTGTTGGCCATGTTTCTCTCTAAATAGGAACAAAGTTTGGTCAAAAAGTTGGTTATTGTTTAGGGTTTGTCGACACCGAGGCATCCTAAAAGCTAAGCTTTTATCATTGAGGGTTTTTCGACGCCGAGGCACCCTAAAAGCCTAAGCTTTCATCATTAGTCACAAGTACCCCATATGTCCTATTTTTAGCAAAGTCATGCTAAAATTCACGGAAAATTTCAGCATGACCTTTGCTGAAAATAGGACATATGGAGTACCCAAATTTGTTGGAACGGAAGTTAATCGACATTCCAGCAAACTCAAGGGCCTCTCGGGTGGACAAGGCAAAAAAGGCCTCCATCACAGATGTTGAAGTAAGAACGCCAGAAGTAGCATTAAACCATTTCCACAGTACTATGGTGATTTGAGATCATCTATTTATGTTCGCAAAGAGTAGTTTATGATCTAAGACTAAAAGGAAATGCACCAGCAGTACTAAATTGTCGGTCAGTCTCCAAAACTGATCCCAGCATTTTAAACAGTCCCTAGCAAGAACACAAATGTGGAAGCAAGTCAACGCAAAGCTATCTTTTCTTGTTTATCAGAAATGCACCCTAATTAGGCATTCACAAAATTAAGAGCAAAGTCTAGCTTGCAAACCACAAAATTAAGAGCAAATTAAGAGTAAATTTTTTTCAATTTTCATTGATGTTTCAAATTAGATTGGTGCACATGTGGCTGCAATTTCTATTGGTCATCCAAGATGGGTGTTCATAGTAAAGTACTATATAGTGGCACTAACATAACCAAGGATTGCTTTTAAAAAAACATAACCAAGAATCACCTTCCACGTGGCTTCTTCTCTTTAGCCTGGCTTCCTTCTGCAAAGTGGGCAAATACTTCTGTCTGCTGCAGTAGGTACTTCAGTCGCCCTTTCCCTTCTTGTTCTGTGATCAAAACCACGATGAGAATGCAATACACACCAAAGAATATCATATACAAGAATTGCAGAAATTAAACAAGGTCAGACCCACACTATCTATTCTTTCTTCATGATAAAATCAGGAGCCCCATATAAACAGTCTAAAAAGCACATGTGTGACCAACATCAACAAAGTCAGGTTGTCCTAAGAGGCTAAGATATTTGTATCAACTGGCATAGCTCCATGCAAATTACAGAATTAGTACATCAAAAACAAAAATAACCAGCATGTTGCCAACAGTCTAGACAGCACAGCATAACCAACACCAACGAAGTCAAGTTGTCCAAAGAGGGTAAGATATTTGAATGTTCCATGCACACAAAATAACCAGCAAGTTCACAAGGGATGGTGAAGATGAGTAGACTAAACTTTTGGGGCAACTCCTGTTCAGGTGTCCAAATGACAACAAATGGCTACTCTAGTTTTAGGGCACACAGCCATTTACTCTTGATCAGGTGCTGAGTCAAGGCATAATGACATTGATTATTACAACTACCGACAGTGAATATCACATCTCAAGGAGATGGATCAGAAATATTGTGCATACAACATTAGTATACACAAGCTGATAGGAAAACTTACAATGAAGATAGCATGCTGACAAATCAACTGCCTAGAACAGAGAAACAAAGATAACAATATCTACTCCTTTTAAGTGCTCACCAACAAAATAAGTAACTGGGACTAGGGACAATCTCTACTATTGCATGCAGACACAGTTTAAGTACAAACTGACAACAAAATAAACAGAGCAATCGCACACGTGACATTCATCTAACCTTGCCTCACGATATTACCCTAAACTTGATGTATCAGTTGGTGCTCTAGCAACTAAAAAAGACGAAATCAAGAACAGAGATGTACCCGCAACAGAGAAACTGATACACAAAAGCACAGATTGTTCTGGAACATCGAAATATGGATGCTAATCCGGCATGTGAAGTCACAAACAACTAGGCATATGCCACCATCAATCAGTGCACACAGAATACGATTGTAAATTTGTGATGCCCACCCACCCACCCACCCGCAAACATGTCGTTCGCCAGAGTTCATAGTTGGAATCTATCTACTTGTGTGTTTGCGTCGCACCGTGGCTTACCAACAAAATAAGATCGGAGGGGAGGCGGGGCGGCGGGGCGGCGGCGTCGGGAGAGGAGAGGGCGGCGTCGCGGCGTCGGGGCATCGGGGCGGAGACGAGGACAACGAGGCGGCGGGGCGGCGGCGTCGGGAGAGGAGAGGGCGGCGTCGGGGCGTCGGGGCAGCGGCGTCGCGGCGTCGTCGAGGCGCCGGGGCAGCGGCGTCGGGAGAGGAGAGGGGAAGGGGATCGAGGGCGAGGGCGTTGGAGAGAGATAGGTTTGGGCCGTCGGGGAGGAAATATCGATGGGGGCGGCACAATACTAATGGCGCACCACCCCTCGGTGCGCCATAAGTACATCCATACTAATGGCGCACCTCACCCTGGTGCGCCATTAGTATTTTTTTATTTCTGCTCGAGCCAACAGGTTATCTTCCACCTGACCTAATCCACACCAAGTTCCCTCTACAAGCTCGACTGGTTAGCAGCCAGTTCTCACACCAGGAGGTCCTGGGTTCGATTCCCAGCCTCCACAATTTTTTTTATGCATTTAAAATGCTATTTGATACTTATTTGTGTTTAAATATGTTCAAACTTGTTTAAATCATAACAGTAATATTTTTTTTATAAGACAGTAATAATTTTTTAAAAAATATCATCAAACAGTAATGCCGGTGGAGCGGGGGAGGGTGCGCAGGGTGCGGGGGGTCGGCGGCGGTGGTTGAGTAGGGGAGGGGTGCGAGGGGTCGGCGGCGGCGGTTGAGTAGGGGAATCGAGGGTGCGGGCGGTCGGCGGCGGCGGCCGGTGGACCGGGGGGTGCTCGGCGGAGGGGGGCCGGATCTGGCGAGGTGGGATAGCGATCGAGGTGGAGGGGGATCGAGATCGAGTGTCCATGAAATTTAAAAATATTCATGATAGTTCAAAAAGTGCCCATGAAATACAATCGAGAAATGAAGGCTACGATTTAAATACAATCGATCTTAGCTAGCTATCTGTTCACATTCTTCTTGCCCTTCTTTTTCGCAAATGGAGTTCTTCTGTGGAACGGACGTCCTTTAGGTAGGGTGGTCCTGCTTCTTCTTGTGGTGTATGCTGCTACTTCATCACCGTCGTCATGTTCGATCCTCGGGTCACCGTACTTGTCGAAGTCTTGCTCATTGGCTACTCCATCCATTCCAATGATCTTTCTTTTGCCTCTCCTCACGACAACACGACTGGGCTTTGACGGGTCGGTAATGAAGAAGCATTGGTCCACTTGGGAAGCCAGTACCCATGGCTCATTTTTCGCGGTGACGTTTGCGCCCGCGGTCTTGGATTTGGCTTCGGGTATAACCATGGTGGTGAAATACCTGTCTTCTTTTAGGACGCTCTTCGCCCATCTGACACGGAACATCGGGACCTTCTCTCCAGCATAGCTCAGCTCCCAGATCTCCTTGATCCTTCTGTAGTATCTGTCCTTGTCGTTACCGGTGTAGGATTCCATCGTTACCCCGGAGTTCTGATAACCATCGCTCTTCATGTCCTTGGCCTCGGTGTAGAATGTGTAGCCGTTGATATCGTACGCCTCATAGGTCATCAGGTTGTGCTCGGCGCCCTGTGACAAGGCGAATATGAGTTGTTCTTCCGTGGAAGAATCCTCATGTAAAGGGTACGACAGAAGCTTCTGCTTGAACCAATGCGTGAAACATGAGTTGTGCTCTTTGATTATATCTCCACCCGTCCTCTGTTGGCCCCGGTCATTGTACGTCTTCTTAATAAAGGTTTTGTGCTCTACCACCCAAGGATCGACCACGTCTATGTGTTGTAGCGCGACTAGGTTTGCTCTTTCAAAGTCGCCGAGTCGACCCTCTAAGTCGACATGCATTTCGCGGCGACCCTCACGGTGACCCCATCCAGCGAGCCTGCCGAGGTGCCAGTTGACGGGCAGACCAACGGGGTTCTCGATGCCTAGATAATTCGTGCAGTAGGAGATGCACTCTTCGGTCAGAAAGCCCCTGGCTATACTTCCCTCTGGACGTGACATGTTGCGAACGTATCCTTTGATGACACCATTCATCCTTTCGAACGGCATCATGCTGTGCAGGAACGTCGGCCCGAGTTGGATGATATCCTCCACTATATGGACCAGCAAATGCACCATAACGTCGAAGAATGCGGGCGGGAAGTACATCTCAAGCTCGCATAGTATCACCACGATCTCTTCCTGCAGCCTTCTTAGTTGCCTCACGCCAATCGACTTCCGAGAGATGACGTCGAAAAAGTTGCATAGGCCAAATAGCGTTTCATGGACGTGCGCGTCCATGATCCCACGGATTGCAACTGGAAGTATCTGCGTCATCAGCATGTGACAGTCATGAGACTTCATCCCATTGAACTTCTGCTTCGCTGGGTCTAGGTATCTGCTTATCTTCCCCGCGTAACTGTAAGGAAGTTTTACTCCTAGGAGGCAGGTGAAAAACTGCTCGATCTCCTCCTGACTTAGAGTGAAGCACGCGGGAGGGTAGTCATTTCCGGTCTTCTTGGCCTTTTTGCCTTTGCGACGACTTTTTGTGTCCTGCTTCGCCTCATCATCATCATCATCATCATCATTAGCGTGAAGCTCCTGCCTGATGCCCATTGATTTCAAGTCTGCCCTTGCTTTCGGCCCATCTTTGGTCCTCTCTGGCATGTTGAGCAGGGTACCAAGTAGACTCTCGCACACGTTCTTCGTGATATGCATGACATCAAGGCTGTGAGGCACACGGTGGATCTTCCAGTACGGCAAGTCCCAGAAAACAGACCTCGTTTTCCATACCTTCAGCAGCGGCTCTAGCGCCTTTCGCTTCTTTCCCGGCTCTGGCGCCTTTTGCTTCTTTCCCGGCAGTGGGTAGTCTTTCCAATTTTTCAACAGCTTGTCTATTTCCTCGCCGCTCCTTGTACACGGGCGTTTTCGGGGTTCGGTTTCACCATCGAACAGATCCTTGCGTTTCCTCCACGGGTCATCGTCGCGAAGCCACCTTCGATGTCCCATGAACACGGTTTTCGAAGACCCGGGATCTCTATCTAGCTGGCGATACGTTGTGTCATCCATGCACCTTACGCATCCAGAAAATCCGTGGACTACCTGCCCCGCGAGATATCCGTAACCGAGATAGTCGTGCACCGTCGTGAGCAGTGCGGCTCTCATAGGGAAATATTCTTTCTCTGCGGCGTCCCACGTATTGGCTGGCGTTTTCCACAGCGTGTCAAGCTCCTCTTTCGGCAGCCCCAGATACATATTGATGTCGTTCACTGGTTGTTTCGGCCCTTCAGTTAGCATACTCATGTGAATGTACTTCCTCTTCATGCACAACCAGGGGGGAAGGTTGTACATCCACACAAACACAGGCCAGGTGCTATGTGTGCTTCTCTGGCTGCCAAACGGATTGACTCCATCGGTGCTCGCGCCCAGCACGATGTTCCTTGGATCGTTCCCAAATTCTGGGTCTTCGAAGTTCAACGCTTGCCACTGGCTTGCATCCTTAGGATGACTCAGCATCTTGTCTTTTTTATCTATCTCCGGATCATTTGCGTCATCTTCTCGCTTCTTCTCCTCCCTATCCGCGTGCCAACGCAGGAGCTTTGCTACCTTAGGGTCCGCGAAATACCGCTGCAGACGAGGAGTGATCGGAAAGTACCACATCACTTTTCGAGGAGCTTTCTTCCTCTTCTCGTATCGAGTGACGCCGCACACCGGACATATGGTAGACTCCGCGTGCTTGTCCCGATAAATGATGCAATTGTTCATGCACACATGGTATTTCACGTGCGGTAAATCCAGAGGACACACGATTTTCTTCGCCTCCTCCAAACTGGTCGGGCACTTGTTCCCCTTGGGAAGACGTTCGTGCCAGAATGACATGTTCTCGTCGAAGCATGCGTCGGTCATTTTGTGTTTTACCTTCATCTCCAGAGCCATGAGCGTTACTTTCAGGCGGGTATCCTCGGGCCTGCATCCTTCATACAATGGAGTAACCGCATCTAACTCAAGTTGATCCATCTTGGCTTTCTCTCGGGCGGCAGCTCTTGCGTTATCCGTCTGCTTGAGAAGCAGCTCTTGAATATGAGGGTCCTGCACCCAGCCCATCGATGGAACAGCGTCGTCTGCTCCGCCGGCATCATCATCTTCATGATCATGCCCATCGTCTGCTCCGGCATCTTCCTCATCATCATGTCCTGCATCTTCTACATGATGACTGTGTACAGCATCACCGTCGTGATCATCTCCTGGGGATTCTTCGTCTTCTCGCCCGCCCGAGCCGCGGTGGTTGTCTTGCTGCCCTTCCTCATTTCTTGCCCGGCCCCCATGGACGACTTCGTAGTCATCTTCATCACCTTGCCACCGATAGCCATCCATGAAACCACGCAAGAGCAGGTGGTCCCGCACCTGCCCGGAATCCGGGTCCGCAATAAGCCTCTTCAGCTTGCATCTTCGACACGGACATCTTATCTCCGTCTCGTTCTTTTGAAGCATCTCGGCCTTCGCGGACCTCAAAAACCTATTCACGATGCCTTCGGTCATCGTGCGGACCATGGTCACCTGCGGGGTAGAGCAAAACGATATTTTAGAACCAAGAAAAAATTTGGCATGACTTTCCCTAAAAATAGGACCAAAAAGAATGCTTAATGCCAAAATTCTCGCCGAAACGGAAATGAATCAACATTCCGGCAAAATATTGGCAACTATCGCATTTCAAATACCGGTACACCTCCAAACAGAAACACATATGCAACACCACAAACATATGCAACACCACGAACATACATAGATCTAGCTAGGCCATAAAAAGTGCATGTGCACATTGTTGTAGGGAGAACAACATAAATATAGCTTCCCCCTTACTTACCTATCAAAACAAGGTAATATAACCACTTAATTTGAATGAATCTATGGTGGAAATGAAGTGAAAAAGAGGAGGCACCCGAGACAAGGAGGAGGCGGTGGAGAGAATGAAGTGGGGAGAAAATGAGTGTGGGTAGGAGAGGCTGTCCAAAATATCTTGTTGCTGCCCACTTACTAATGGCGCACCAACCATAAATGCGCCATTAGTAATCCAGGTTACTAATGGCGCACCTTCTGATGGTGCGCCATTAGTAGTTTTACAAAAAAAAAACATACTAATGGCGCACTGTTCCACAGTGCGCCATTACTAGTTTAAACTAGTAATGGCGCACGGTGGAAAAGTGCGCCATTAGTAGTTTTGCAAAAAAAAGGAATAAAAAATATAATAAAAAAACAACATTAGTGGCTCACTTTCCGATAGATGCGCCATTACTAGTTACAACTAGTAAGGCGCACTTCGTCTGGATGCGCCATTAGTATGTTTGGACAGGCGCACTAGTTTAAAAAAAATTGATACTGATGGCGCACCTTGGGCCAGGTGCGCCATTAGTAGTTTCAACACTAATGGCGTATCAGAAGGTGGTGCGCCATTAGTATATACTAATGGCGCACCGCGTGTCTGGTGCGCCATTAGTGTCAATCCCATCTATAGTCCTTTTTCTAGTAGTGCGGGGAGCAGATCTCATCTAGGTCTCCCCCGATTATGCCTTCGAGCGAAGTTCACCGGTCACAGTTTTGGTTTGATCCATCACTGGTGCGTCACCTTGGTTAGTCTCTAATGCCGCCCTGCATCTGCTCCCTTGTGCGTTGCCACGCCAACCACGGCCGCCCCGCACCCAATCCTCCTTGGCCACAAATGAAAGTCGCAGCTACCCTAACTCTGCGGCCATGCCAGCGCCGTTCAAGTTTCTCGGTCGTAGCTCTTCACTAATGCAGAGCTTTGAGTCCAGGCCCTTGCGCCGAATAAATGTCGTGCACGCTCCTCCGGGAATGCTCCTCCAAATATTCCGGCGGCAAGTGTTCTTCATGTTCTGGACTTCTGCCCCAGCTTCTTCTGGACTTCTGCTGATTCATACCTAAATGAATTTGCACTATGATTTTTCAACAGCTTTTGGGTGAAATAATGCTTCCTGTTCACATCGACAAATGCTACCTTGAGGACTTCTCCATCGACTTGCAGGTTCAGCAAAGGACAAGGAAGCTGCCCTTGACCATTTTCTCTTGTACGGACTGCATGCAGCATACAGATACACCTCCCCCGCCCGTCAGCTATGGCGTGTGGCTGCCTAGCACATCGACGCCCCAAGGTACATTGTCTCTCCATCTCGCTTACATGTTGTTCCCTGTTGCTGTACTATGTTCAGTTATGTATTGTTTCTAAGTTACTTTCTTGCTTGGAGTTCAGGAATACTTGGAGGTGCAAAAAAGTAGTGATATGTTGGTTCATTTTCAAAGGTCCTTCAAAAAATGGAAAACATGAGTTTTCTTCTCCAAAATGCATCAACACCGTGGAGTGCTAATTCTTCTTGCGTGCTTCTATCGATCCTTGTGTTTCAGGCACCACCATGATGAACCAGCTCGTCCTATTTTGCAGAAGCAAATCACACAAAAGTTTTTAAGTAGAATGCAGTTCGGAGATAATGGGGAAACGAGGTTCAAAGAGATTTTTTGTAGTACCTCCGAAGAGCTTTTTCAGTGCACTGTAGCCAAACCCGCTCGGAAGGCCAAACTACTGACATGTGGCTGCGCTTTTATTTTACACAAACGAGGTTGCTAGAGCTAGTAGATCTTGGGATATGGGCACACAAGGAAGAAGACGAAAAGGAGGATTGTGAGTTGGAGATTGCAAGTTCGCTGCTCAAAGGATAAGATCATTTTGGTTTTAGAGAACACCTAGTGGGGTAAAAGAGCATCGCTTTGTCCAAAATCCACCGATGAAAGTTTTGCTCTGTATAAAGGTCTGCATGACAGTAAATTCTTGATTGTTTCTTTATGTTTGAGCATCCGACTTGATTTTCATTTCTTGACCATGAGGTTGTGCTTCTATTTTACACAAAAAACAAGCGCGCATTTCCTGAAGACAAAAAAAAGGTTGATGCGAAGGTCATATTCTCTACCGCGGATAGTTCAATATGTTAAAATCTTGGATTTTTCTCGTTATTAAAAGAATAAAACCAAGAAGTTTAAACTAAAATAACGGAGTTATTCAATATACATAAAAAAACTCAGTTTTTCCTCATTACTAAAACAAGAAACCCAAGAAGTTCAATTTATAAATAGTAGAGTGGTTTGATGTTTTTTATATAACTTTCATTTCTCCCTTTACTAAAGAATAAAGCAACAAGTTCAATTATAAATAGTAGAGTGATTTGATGTTTTTTATATAACTTTCATTTCTCCCTTTACTAAAGAATAAAGCAACAAGTTCAATTTATAATAATAGAATAGTTCAAAATTTAAATAACTCGGTTTCTATACATAAGCATTTATACAAAATTCAAAATATGTGACCGAAGTTCAATGTGAAAACAATGAACAATTCAACTATTATACGAAATGTGTTTTCAGTTGATAATAAAAATAATGCAAAACTAAAAGCCTAAAAGGTTTGTAGCGAGAAGTTCACGTGCTCCTCCCTGCACAGTTCAAAAAATAAATTATGAGACGTCCGACCTTCAATAACATGTAAGAAAAGAAAACCAATGTTGTTTTCGCCATTTTTAAAGCTGCTCTCAGACGGCAACGAATTTCTAACAAGTGTCTACATGAAAAAGTTGCTCAAGAATAAAACCAAGAAGTTCTATTTTAAAAGCAGAGCAATTTGATATTTATTTGGAAACTCAGTTTTTTCCGGTTACTAAAGATGCTCGTTGCACCGTTTCTGCTAGCCGTCATCCCCAGCTACGGCGTTCCTGTTATCGCCACAAAACAGAGCACAAGACTCGGGTGCTAGTCGCTGTCCACCTCCTCAAGCACCTCTTTGCTTCTTGAGAGTTAGGTGTGGCTTTCCGTGGCCATACATACAGAGTTTATTGTTTTGCCCAACCACTTGTATATATGTGCATATTTCCATTTTTGCCAAATTGTATTCTCCTCGATTTTTGTTTTTAAAAACAAATGTCCATGTGAACGTGGGAAAAAAAGTTTGTACAAAGAAGTTCATTCAATACTTATCAGATGGTTTGTGTATTACTAAGTGTTTGCACATATAATTTCCCTCTCCATATATGTGTGTATGTCTGTTTGTGTGTTCTGCCAATTCCACATTAGCTTTGACCAAGGTTCACCAACTAGGTAAACAACAGTTCCGCACATACGTCCTTCACATTGTTACCTCTCCCCATTATTTAGTTTAAAAATGTGTTGTCTAGTTCTAGTTCTATACTATTTTTCTGAAGTTCAATAATATCGGTGGGGGAAAAACCCGAGGTTTTCATATGTTGGTTTCAGTTTCGGAAATGCTTCACTTCAACAAGTTTCCATAACGGAAGCTCAAATTAAAATAAAGAAAATAGTATAGAAATTTTAAATAGAAAATGGATTTCCCTGTTTCTAAAAGAAACCTAGAAGTACAAATTAAAGTAATGGAGCAGCTCAATGTTTATTAAAAACTCGGATTCTAATCGCTAATAGAAAATAAAACCAACGCGAGGTTCGAATTAAAATAACATGGAAATTTGGAGTTTATTATAACCTAAGATTTACATGTTCGAAAAAGAAAAAGAAAAACCAATGCTATTTTGGCATTTTTAAAACCAACTCATAAAATGAGAAACATTGCTAGCTAGAAGTTCAAGTGCTCGATGAGGTAAAGTTGGAAATTGCTACACACATAATTCTCTCTCTCATTTGTGTTTATGTTTTTACAAATAAATCAAAATTTACAAAAATGTGGAGGGGGTCCAATATTTATGACAAAACTAGGATATTTTGATGCTAAAAGAAATAAACTAAGAAGTCCAAATTACAAAATAGACAAGTTAGATATTTATAAAAAAACTCAGATTTTCCTTGTTACTAAAGAATAAAAATGATGAAGTTCGAATTAAAATAGAGGAGTAGTTCGATGTATACTGCTACCTCTTTAGCTTGCGTTCATTTTCCCTTGAAGAAGAAAGGGTGATGCAGTAAAGTAGCGTAAGTATTTCCCTCAGTTTTGAGAACCAAGGTATGAATCCAGTAGGAGACGACAAGTCACCGAATACCTTCACAAACAATCGAGAACTTGTAACCAATGCGATAGAGGTGTTGCCAATCCCTTCACGGTCACTCGCAAAAGTGAGATCTAATAGAGATAATAAAGTAAATATTTTTGATATTTTTGTTGTATAGGTTGAAAAGTAAAGATTGCAAAACAATAATCGAGATTCAACAATATGGAAAAGAGACTTTAGTATAATGGAAAAGAGACTCGAGGCCATAGGTTTCACTAGTGGCTTCTCTCGAGATAGCATGTATTACGGTGGGTGAAAAAATTACTGCCGAGCAATTGATAGAAAAGCGCATAATTATGATGGCATCTAAGGCAATGATCATGAACATAGGCATCACGTCCGTGTCAAGTAGACCGACTCCTGCCTGCATCTACTACTATTACTCCACACATCGACCGCTATCCAGCATGCATCTAGAGTATTAAGTTCATAAGAACGTAGTAACGCATTAAGCAAGATGACATGATATAGAGGGATAAACTCAAGCAATATGATATAAACCCCATCTTTTTATCCTCGATGGCAACAATACAATATGTGCCTTGCTGCCCCTACTGTCATTGGGAAAGGACACCGCAAGATTGAACCCAAAGCTAAGCACTTCTCCCATGGCAAGAAAGATCAATCTAGTAGGCCAAACTAAACTGCTAATTCAAAGAGACTTGCAACCCAAATCATGCATATAAGAATTAGGAGAAGAACCGAATAATATTCATAGATAATCTTGATCATAAATCCACAATTCATTGGATCTCGGCAAACACATCGCAAAATAATATTACATCGAATAGATCTCCAAGAACATCGAGGAGAACTTTTTATTGAGAATCAAAGAGAGAGAGAAGAAGCCATCTAGCTAATAACTATGGACCCGAAGGTCTGTGGTAAACTACTCACGCTTCATCGGAGAGGCAATGGTGTTGATGTAGAAGTCCTTCGTGATTGATTCCCCCTTTGGCGGGACACCGGAAAAGGCCCCAAGATGGGATCTCACGGGTACAAAAGGTTGAGGCGGTGGAGAAGTGGTTTCGTGGCTCCCCCTGATGTTTTTACGGTATAAGAGTATATATAGGCGAAAGAACTAGGTCGGTGGAGCTACGAGGGGCCGACGAGGGTGGGGGGCGCGCCTACCCCCCTTGGGTGCGCCCTCCTGCCTTGTGGATGTATCGTTGCATCTCTGACTTCAACTCCAAGTCTTCTGGTTTGCTTTCAGTCCAAAAAAGATCATCACGAAGGTTTCATTCCATTTGGACTCCGTTTGGTATTCCTTTTCTGCAAAACTCCAAAATAGGCAAGAAAAAACAAAAACTGGCACTGGGCCTTTGGTTAATAGGTTAGTCCCAAAAATAATATAAAATAGCATATTAAAGCCTATTAAACATCCAAAACAGATAATATAATAGCATGAACAATCAAAAATTATAGATACATTGGAGACTATCAAGCATCCCGAAGCTTAATTCCAACTCGTCCTCGAGTAGGTAAATGATAAAAACAGAATTTTTGATGTGGAATGCTACCTAACATATTTATCAATATAATTTTCTTTATTGTGGCATGAATGTTCAGATCCGAAAGATTCAAGACAAAAGTTTAATATTGACATAAAAATAATAATACGTCAAGCATACTAACAAAGCAATCATGTCTTCTCAGAATAACATGGCCAAAGAAAGCTATCCCTACAAAATCATATAGTTTGGTTATGCTCTATCTTTCATCACACAAAGTATTTAATCATGCACAACCCCGATGACAATCCAAGCAATTGTTTCATACTTTTGATGTTCTCAAACTTTTTCAATCTTCACGCAATACATGAGTGTGAGCCATGGACATAGCACTATATGTGGAATAGAATGGTGGTTTGGGAGAAGACAAAAAGGGGAAGATAGTTTCACATCAACTAGGCGTATCAACGGGCTATGGAGATGCCCATCGATAGATATCAATGTGAATGAGTAGGGATTGCCATGCAACGGATGCACTAGAGCTATAAGTGTATGAAAGCTCAACAAAAGAAACTAAGTGGGTGTGCATCCAACTTGCTTGCTCACGAAGACCTAGGACACTTTGAGGAAGCCCATCATTGGAATATACAAGCCAAGTTCTATAATGAAAAATTTCCACTAGTATATGAAGACAACATAGGAGACTCTCTATGATGAAGATCATCGTGCTACTTTGAAGCACAAGTGTGGAAAAAGGATAGTAGCATTGCCCCTTCTTCCTTTTTCTCTCATTTTTTTATTAGTGCCTTTTCTCTTTTTTTATGACCTCTTTTTTTCGTCCGGAGTCTCATGCCGACTTGTGGAAGAATCATAGTCTCCATCATCCTTTCCTCACTGGGACAATGCTCTAATAATGAAGATCACCACACTTGTATTTACTTACAACTCAAGAATTACAACTCGATACTTAGAACAAAATATGACTCTATGTGAATGCCTCCGGCGGTGTACCAGGATGTGCAATGATTCAAGAGTGACATGTATGAAAAATTATAAACGGTGGCTTTGCCACAAATACGATGTCAACCACATGATCATGCTAGGCAATATGACAATGATGGAGCGTGTCATAATAAATAGAACGGTGGAAAGTTGCATGGCAATATATCTCGGAATGGCTATGAAAATGCCATAATAGGTAGGTATGGTGGCTGTTTTGAGGAAGGTATATGGTGGGTGTATGGTACCGGCGAAAGTTGCGCGGTACTAGAGAGGCTAGCAATGGTGGAAGGGTGAGATTACGTATAATCCATGGACTCAACATTAGTCATAAAGAACTCACATACTTATTGCAAAAATTTATTAGTTATCCAAAAGAAGTACTATGCGCATGCTCCTAGGGGGGTAGATTGGTAGGAAAATACCATCGCTCGTCCCCAACCGCCACTCATAAGGAAGACAATCAATAAATAAATCATGCTCCAACTTCATCACATAACGGTTCACCATACGTGCATGCTACGGAAATCACAAACTTGAACACAAGTATCTCTCAAATTCACAACTACTCTACTAGCATGATTCTAATATCACCATCTTCATATCTCAAAACAATCATAAAGAATCAAACTTCTCATAGTATTCAATGCACTTTATATGGAAGTTTTTATTATACCCATCTTGGATGCCCATCATATTATGACTAATTTTATAACCAAAGCAAATTACCATGTCATTCTAAAGGACTCTCAAAATAATATAAGTGAAGCATGAGAGATCAACAATTTCTGTAAAACAAAACCACCACCATGCTCTAAAAAGTATAAGTGAAGCACTAGAGCAATATTGGCTAGCTCAAAAGATATAAGTGAAGCACATAGAGTATTCTAATAAATTCTGATTCATGCGTATCTCTCCCAAAAAATGTGTACAGCAAGGATGATTGTGGTAAAATAAAAAGCAAAGACTCAAATCATACAAGACGCTCCAAGCAAAACACATATCATGTGGTGAATAAAAATATAGCCTCAAGTAAAGTTACCGATAGATGAAGACGAAAGAGGGGATGACTTCTGGGGCATCCCCAAGCTTAGGATTTTGGTTCTCCTTGAATTTTACCTTGGGGTGCCTTGGGCATCCCCAAACTTAGACTCTTTTCACTCCTTATTCTAAAATTCATCAAATCCTTACCCAAAAGAGAAAATTCCTTATTTGACACTACCTTAAAATGTGGTTCCTTATTTGACCCCGAAGAAACTTTTTTTCCCTATTTGACATGTAGTCTAAATTCCTTTCCTTACGTGACATCGTCGTTAGTTTTGTTACACTGTTCCGTCAAAAAAAATTGGATGGACCAAAATACCCCTGTGCTAGTCGCTAGCCCACACCAAACAAAAGAAAATACCCCGATTTCGATCTAGCCGTCCCTCTCGTCTCTGTTGTTTGACGTGTTTTTGTGCTTGTCGATTTGAGAAAGCTAAGTCCAGTTGCATTTTTTTAGTGCAAGTTACAGGTACATTTAGAGTTATACCTACGTGCATGCACACACTTTGATTGCCTTGTTGCTTCACGTACCATGCATGCATGCTCGCACATACGTATACTAGCCGATTACATACGTGCACCCGTCTATGTATTAGATCATGTAGCTAGCTAGCCTTGCAGATGTAGAGGTGCGGAGCAGTTTCCGCTCACGTCTCGTCGACTCGTACATGTATCTGAACATCCGCGGGTCAGTTCCGAATACCCATATAGTATACCGGCGCCCTGGCCTGTGCGTATTATACTTCTTCGAATACCCGAATACTTGACTAATGCATGCATGTACCAGTACAGTCTGGGCTGGCCGTGGCATGTTAAATATGGTTGAGTTCTACTATGTAGATGCACGTATACAAATACCCGCAACTGATCCAGCCAGCAAACTTGGGAGTTACGTATGAAGGTTGCGAGCAAACATGTCAACCAGATGGCCCGCCGGCAGCTGTGTAGCTCGGGTACGCTCGCGCTCTACCTATCTCCCTTCCACGCACAAGGCCATTCACACTCACGCACGGCCGGAGAGGGAAATCATACATAGTTCACAACATGCATCCATTCGCCAACGCCAACGCCCAGAGGCGTTCGGCGGCGGCGGAGTCCTCGAAGCACAGTACGTCCAACCACCATCCACTCAAACTATGGGGTCTCAATTGATCATTTAACATGACCAAATATAACATAACTACAGATATTGTCATGTACGGATTTTTGTCACCTTATGCACCAGGGGTAAATAGGTCTTTTCACGCCTGTTTTTAACACCGTTAGTGAACAAAATGCACTAGAGTGTCATATTCAGATGTCAAACAGGGAAGAAAAATTTCTTCAGGGCCAAATAGGGAACCACATTTTAAGGTAGTGTCAAATAAGGAATTCTCTCTACCCAAAACTTGAAAACTTCACAACACAAAACTTCAACAGAAAATCTCATGAGCTCCATTAGTATAACAAAATAAACCACCACTTTAAGGTATGTAATAAACTCATTCTTTATTTATGTTGGTGTTAAACCTACTGTATTCCAACTTCTTTATGGTTCATACCCCCCGATACTATTCATAGATTCATCAAAATAAGCAAACAACACACGAAAAACAGAATCTGTCAAAAACAAAACAGTCTATAGCAATCTGTAACTTTCGAATACTTCTGTAACTTCAAAAATTGTGAAATAAATTGGTGGACGTGAGGAATTTGTCTATTAATTTTATTCAAAAAGAATCAACCTAAAAGCACTCTTCTGTAAAACAAATGGCTATTCTTGTGAGCGCAAAAGTTTCTGTTTTACAGCAAGATCGCAAAGACTTCACCCAAGTCTTCCCAAAGGTTTTACTTGGCACAAACACTAATTAAAACATAAACCACATATAAACAGAAGCTAGATGAATTATATTACTAAACAAGGGCAAAAATCAAAGAACAAAAATAAAATTGGGTTGCCTCCCAACAAGCGCTATCGTTTAACGCCCCTAGTTAGGCATAAAAACAAGAATAGATCTAGGTATTGCCATCTTTGGTATGCAATCCATAAGTGGCTCTCATAATAGATTCATAAGGTAATTTAATTTTCTTCATAGGAAAGTGTCACATGCCCTTCCTTAACGAAAATTGGAATCTAATGTTTCCTTCTTTCATATCAATAATTGCACCAATCATTCTAAGGAAAGGTCTACCAAGAATAATAGGATATGTAGGATTGCAATCTATATCAAGAACAATGAAATCTACGAGCACATAGTTCCTATTTGCAACAATAAGAACATCATTAATCCTTCCCATAGGTTTCTTAATGGTGGAACCCACAAGATGCAAATTTAAAGAACAATCATCAAATTCACGGGAACCTAGCATATCACACAAAGTTTTTGGAATCGTGGAAACACTAGCACCCTAATCACACAAAGCATAACATTCATAATATTTAATCTTAATCTTAATAGTAGGTTCCCACTCATCATAAAGTTTTCTAGGGATAGAAACTTCTAGTTCAAGCTTTTCTTCATAAGATTGCATCAAAGCATCAACGATATGTTTAGTAAAAGCTTTATTTTGATTATAAGCATGAGGAGAATTTAACACGGATTGCAACAAGGAAATACAATATATTAAAGAACAACTATCATAATTAAATCCCTTGAAATCCAAAATAGTGGGTTCATTGCTATTTAAAGTTTTGACCTCTTCAATCCCACGTTTATCAATTTTTACATCTAGATCTAAAACCTTTGAATCATTGGGACGCCTTCTAACTAAAGTTGACTCATCTCCAGTCCCATCTTTATCAAGATTCATATTGGAAAACAAAGATTTAATAGGAGTCACATCAATCACTTTTAGATCTTCATCATTATTATCATGAAAACTAGAAGAACACACTTTTACAAACCAATCTTTTTTTGCACGCATCCTAGCGGTTCTTTCTTTGCACTCATCAATGGAACTTCTCATGGCTTTGTGAGACTCATTGATATCATGCTGAGGTGGAATAGATCTAAGTTTCAAAGAATCAACATCAAGAGAAATTCTATCCACGTTCCTAGCCAACTCATCATTCTTAAGCAATTTTTCTTCAATCAAAGCGTTAAAGTTCTTTTGTGAACTCATAAATTCTTTAACACTATTCTCAAAATCAGAGAGCGACTTATTAAAGTTTCCATAAGAGTTGTTGTAGGAATTACCATAATTATTATAGGAATTACTTGGAAACGGACTAGGATTAAAATTGCCTCTATACGCGTTGTTACCAAAACTGTTCCTACCAACAAAATTCACATCCATAGATTCATTATTATTCTCAATCAAAGTGGACAAAGGCATATCATTAGGATCAGAAGAAACACTTTTATTAGCAAATAATTTTATAAGTCCATCCATCTTTCCACTCAAAACATTAATTTCTTCAATCGCATGAACTTCTTTACTAGTGGATCTTTTGGTGTGCCATTGAGAATAATTAACCATAATATTATCTAGGAGCTTAGTAGCTTCTCCTAGAGTGATTTCCATAAAAGTGCCTCCCGCAGCCGAATCTAAAAGATTTCTAGAAGCAAAATTCAACCCGGCATAAAAATTTGTATAATGATCCACAAATTTAAACCATGTGTAGAGCAATTATGTATCATTAATTTCATCCTCTCCCAAGCTTGTGCAACATGATCGTGATCTAGTTGCTTAAAATTCATAATATCGTTCCTAAGGGAGATGATCTTAGCGGGAGGAAAATACTTAGAGATAAAAGCATCTTTGCACTTATTCCATGAATCAATATTATTTTTAGGCAAAGATGAGAACCAAGTTTTAGCATGATCTTAAAGCGAAAACGGAAATAGCTTCAATTTAACAATATCATTATCCACATCTTTTTTCTTTTGCATATCACACAAATCAACGAAGTTGTTTAGATGGGTTGCGGCATCTTCACTAGGAAGGCCAGAAAATTGATCTTTCATAACAAGATTCAACAAAGCGGTATTAATTTCACAAGGTTCATCATCGATAGTAGGAGCAATCGGAGTGCTAATAAAATCATTGTTGTTGGTACTGGAAAAGTCACACAATTTAGTATTATCTTGAGCCATCGTGACAAGCGATCAATCCAACACACAAGCACACAAGAAGCTAGCGAAAAGAGATGAATAGAAGAGGGGCGAAGAAAAGGCAAAGGTTTTCGAAAATCATTTTAGAAGTGGGGGAGAGGAAAACGAGAGGCGAATGTCAAATAATGTAATGCAAGGGAGAAGAGTTTATGATGGGTACTTGGTATGGCTTGACTTGGCGTAGATCTCCCCGGCAACGGCGCCAGAAATCCTTCTTGCTACCTCTTGAGCTTGCGTTGGTTTTCCCTTGAAGAGGAAAGGGTGATGCAACAAAGTAACATAAGTATTTCCCTCAGTTTTGAGAACCAAGGCATTAAGCCAGTAGGAGACGACGCACAAGTCACCGAATACCTATACAAACAATCAAGAACTTGCAACCAACGCGATAAAGGGGTTGTCAATCCTTCACGGTCACTCGCAAAAGTGAGATCTGATAGAGGTAATAAAGTAAATATTTTTGGTGTTTTTGTTGTATAGATTGGTAAGTAAAGATTGCAAAATAGTAAACGAGATTTAACAATATGGAAAAAAGACTTTAATATAATGGAAAAGAGACCGGGGGGGCATAGGTTTCACTAGTGGTTTCTCTCGAGATAGCATGTATTACGGTGGGTGAAAACATTACTGCCGAGCAATTGATAGAAAAGCGCATAATTATGATGACATCTAAGGCAATGATCATGAACATAGGCATCACGTCCGTGTCAAGTATACCGACTCCTGCCTGCATCTACTACTATTACTCCACACATCAACCGCTATCCAGCATGCATCTAGAGTATTAAGTTCATAAGAACGGGGTAATGCATTAAGCAAGATGACATGATGTAGAGGGGTAAACTCAAGCAATATGATATAAGCCCCATATTTTTATCCTCGATGGCAACAATACAATACGTGCCTTGCTGCCCCTACTGTCACTGGGAAAGGACACCGCAAGATTGAACCCAAAGCTAAGCACTTCTCCCATGTCAAGAAAGATCAATCTAGTAGGCCAAACTAAACTGATAATTCAAAGAGACTTGCAAAGATATCAAATCATGCATATAAGAATTCAGAGAAGAACCAAATAATATTCATAGATAATCTTGATCATAAATCCACAATTCATCGGATCTCGGCAAACACATCGCAAAATAATATTACATCGAATAGATCTCCAAGAACATCGAGGAGGACTTTTTATTGAGAATCAAAGAGAGAGAAGAAGCCATCTAGCTAATAACTATGGACCCGAAGGTCTGTGGTAAACTACTCATGCTTCATCGGAGAGGCAATGATGTTGATGTAGAAGCCCTCCGTGATCGATTCCCCCTCCGATAGGACGCTGAAAAGGCCCCAAGATGGGATCTCATGGGTACAGAAGGTTGCGGCGGTGGAAAAGTGGTTTTGTGGCTCCCCCTGATGTTTTTAGGGTATAAGACTATATATAGGCGAAAGAACTAGGTCGGTGGAGCTACGAGGGGCCCACGAGGGTGGAGTTGCGCCTACCCCCCTGGGCACGCCCTCCTGCCTCGTGGATGCCTCGTTGCGTCTCCGACTTCAACTCCAAGTCTTCTGGTTTGCTTTCGGTCCAAAAAAGATCATCGCAAAGGTTTCATTCCGTTTGGACTACGTTTGGTATTCCTTTTCTGCAAAACTCTAAAATAGGCAAAAAAACAGAAACTCGCATTGGGCCCTCGGTTAATAGGTAGTCTCAAAAATAATATAAAAGAGCATATTGAAGCCTATTAAACATTCAAAACATATAATATAATAGCATGGAACAATAAAAAATTATAGATACGTTGGAGACGTATCATATACGGGAAACTCAAATTATTAACGTTTCTAAGAAAAATAAAACTATGAAGTTCAATTTACAAAAAAATGTTTGATAATAGAGAATATGACTAAGAAGTTCAAATTAAAATAACAGAGAAGTTCGAAGTATACAAAAAACTCAGATTTGTTGAAAGAAGTTCACGTGCACCTACAAGCACGGTCCAGAATTTATATTACGGGTAGTCCGACCTCCAATTACATGTTTTAAAATGGCAAAAAATGGTGTCCGACCTTCAATTGCGTGTAATTCAATATATACAGAAAAATGTGACAGAAATTCATAGTGAAAACAACGAGAAGTTCAAGTACTGCAAGGAATGCATTTCAGGT
This sequence comes from Triticum timopheevii, assembly GCA_963921465.1. Lineage (NCBI taxonomy): Eukaryota > Viridiplantae > Streptophyta > Magnoliopsida > Poales > Poaceae > Triticum > Triticum timopheevii. The sequence goes on from OY997271.1 coordinate 21,437,615, forward strand.
GAGAATAAAAGTATAGAAAAATAAAAGCTTAAAAGGTTTGTTGAAAGAGGTTCAAGTGCTCTATCTGGGAAAGTTCAAAACTCTTGCGAGACAGGTTCACCTTGTATTTCCATGTTGGAAAACACAAAAAAGAAATTGTTTTTTGCGTTTTAAAATAATTCTCTCAACCCTCAAAGAAGTTCGGTTATTATTTGGGGGCTATTTGATTTAAAAAATAAAATAAAAAATTCAAATTATAAAAATGGAAAAAGTTCGTGTACTACATGATGTGTTTTTAAAATGAGAAAAATGAATAAAATGGCAAGGTCCAAATTTTTAGTTTGCTATAAGTTCAAGTCCTCGGTCGGAGAAAGTTACAAAATTATTGTGAGAGAGGTTTGTACAAAAAGAATATCATTTGTGTAACACTGACAAATGGATGAGAAAATTACAATCGACAATACATCAAAGAAGTTCAACGTGAAAATAGCAGGAAGTTCAACTACTGCGTTGAATGAATTTCAGATAAAAAACTTTTAAAACCGTCGTGATTTTGAAAAAATGATCAACACGGGAAAGTTGTGTATTTACAACAACTTTACATCGGTATATCACTTGCTCAATTTCGGTGAGTGGGTGGAGAGCTACGAGTAAAAAAGCACGTGAAAAATAGAGTGAAGTTCAATTAGACATGCCGAGAAGTTCAAGTTCTTCAGGGTGCTTTTTTGAAGAATCTGTTTCGCGATAAAGACAGAACGAATGATCTCGCTGTTTTTGAAATTACTTGAAAACGGCTAGGAATCAGAGAAAACCATCAACATGAAAAAGTTTCGCATTTTCTGTAGCTTTTCAAGGGTATATTATTTGCCACATGCCAATAAATTTTGTAGAAATTATGGCGAAAATATGTTTTTATTCATTTTCAAAATTTACTTAAAACCGTAAGGAATTGGGATAAACAATATATAACAAAAAGTTTCGCATTTCCACAAGCTTTCCAACGCCATATAATTTGCTGTATCCGGGCGTACAGTTGAAAAATTAGCTTGAAAATATGAGCTAGATGGAACTTGTACCGTTTTCTAAATTAATTTTAAACCGTTCAAAATTAGAAAATACTTTCAACATGAAAAAGTAGCGCATTTTCTTAAGCTTTCCAATGCCATATCATTTGTCTCAATTGGATTAGTCATCATAAAATGGCATCGAAAATACGAACTCGGCTGTTCGGTTTGTGAAATTCTATGATTTTTCAGATTACTCTTTAATCATAGGGAATTAGAGAAAACTTTCAGCATGTGGAAGGAGCGGTTTTGAAGTAGCTTTCCAACACCATATTATTTACCTTATTCTGACAAACGGTTTAGAAATTGGATCGAAGATACGGTTCATGTTTTTTGTATGAAGAAGAAACGGTTTTCAAAAGTGCTCTTAAACCACTTACATTTTTGCCAAAAATTTAACCTGGATCATGATACCCGTGTCCATAGCTTTCCAACGGTATATCACAAGCCTCATTTGGGCAATGTCTGTGGAAGTTCAACCTAGTACTAGGGGAAGTTTAGTCGAACAACTCAGGTAGTAAAATTGCAAACAGACACATGTTCAGACCCGAGAGCAAACCCGCCAATGAGCGAGATTCCTATTTAAAACAAGCATTTAATTGCTAAAAACCATTTGCAGGTTACACTTACATCACATAGATCACGACTGACCAGAATACTTCACGGGGGGAGACACGGTTGCGAAAATAGACCGAATGTCGGGTTCCTACAGAGGGAAGTTCAGGAAAATAGCCCAATTTAATGCATCACTAGCACCAGTAGAACCAGCAGCGGCAAGCACTCCCGTCGGATCACCACAGATCGCTGCTCTCTGCCTTGGATGAATCAACCAAAAGCACCTTCACAGGAAAAAATGGTCCGTTTTTTCCCTCACTTCTACATGGCAAGATGGGTAATGTGTGTCAATTTGGGGATAATTTCGGAACGGGCGGTCAGAAACATTAATCTCTTTATTATTCTTTATTATTATTATTAGGTATAGATATAGAATACGCTGCATTAGGTTGATCGAATTGGTTTCAACAAAGCCAATTAATATTAATCAGCTTCGCTTAAAACTGACTGGCCCTAATGCCTCTACCCGACTGGTCAGACAGTTTTAGCCTAATAATAAAAAGATTAATGCTTCTCTCTCCGGCCTCCTCAGCACTAAATGGCTTTTAGTCTGCTTTGGCTAGGCCGACTGGGTCCTAATCGGCTTCGCCATGGCCGACTGGGTCCAGTCGACTTAGCCAGAGCCGATGCTTGTAAATTGTTGAAACGGCATATTATTTCTCAAATTTATTAAAAAAAGTTTTTTTTAAAAAAATTAGCAAATATCTGAGGGGCATACGTACGTTATTGTGTTTTTGGGGGAGCGGGCGGTAAAAATTACCGGTGCATAATTGGTGAGTGAAGTCTCTCTGTCCTCCTTCTCACCCACCCACCCCCCACGCCGACCACCTCCCCTCTCCTCCCCCCTTCCCTTCCGGCAAACCCTAGCCCCGCCTCCACCCCGTCGCAGCCGCTGCCTCGCCGCCCATGGAGGAGGACGCGGGCGAGGGCGAGGGCGAGGTCGAGATCCGCGACTGGGCGGGGATGCCGTCGGACGCGCTCTTCGCGGTGTTCGGGAGGCTGGACGTGGCCGACATCCTGACGGGGGCCGGGCGGGCGTGCCGCGCGTGGCGCCGCCTCGCCGACGGCGACCCCGCGCTGTGGCGCCGCCTCGACATGACCCACCACGGGGACATCCTCGAGACCGAGGAGGCCGAGGCCATGGCCCGCGCCGCCGTCGACCGCGCCGCCGGCACGCTCCAGTCCTTCTGCGCCGACACCTTCGTCACCGACGCCCTCCTCGGCTACATCTCCGGCAGGTTGTTCGCCACGGCTCTCCCCTTCCTGTTTCACATGCCAATTTCTGGCATACAGCGGGGGATTTTTTTTCCCCCAATTTGTGGATGCGGCGCTTAGTTTATTCAGTTAAACGAACGGTTGCTGCTACTGCTGGTAAATTAAAATTCATGGGAAAGGTCTTTAACCTAAAAAAAGTCTGTATTCTGTAGTTGGAAATGGACCTTTCTGATGTTTGATTTGACAGGTTGAAAGAAAAAACACATATTCATAACCTAACAAAATTGGATGGGGTAAAATGGTACTCAACAGTAAAGTGCTTGCAAGTTGTAACATATCACATGAGTCTCTAGTGCTATGTCTTTGTGTGACTCGATGTTCCTTGCTAAGCTCTGTCTATTCCATACCGTTGGGACATAATGTATGTGGAGCAACCCGGAAAATGTATATAGAGTAGCACACTGACTGAAGGTTTGTTTTCCTGGAGGGAATTGGCCTGTTCCCACTAATAGTCAGAATGGGGGTATCATTGTGCTCTTGGATATAACATAGGCACCGACCAATCCCTAAAACATACAAGGATAGGTGAGTCTCAGCATGGAGACTTTACAGGGGGGAGGGCCATCTTAACTTGTTTGTTGGTTTCCAGCAAATTACTTGCTGTAAAGGTCTGTAGAAAACCAAATGATCACTTCGATGGTTCAGTACCATTTTTTTCTGATAAAGATGTAGGCAGTTAAGTTTCACTGCAAGATTGATGCATGATGCAATTCGGCATTTCTGACAATCCTGCCTTTGGTACCTGCAGACTTCTCTGTTAATCTTCCTGTAACTGTTTTTGGTTCATGCATCTTCCAGTACCTTTCACTTGTACACACAGTCCTCTCCTGCATTTAGATTATCCAGAAACTTGCAACCTTGGAAACTTTCACGCTTTTATCCAACAATCCATCAGAATATTTCCAAAATAACTCATGTACTTCAGGATGAATGTTTTAGTGTGCCTGCACTCTTCATGTAGTTAACTTAAAATATTGGGTGGGCCCACTACCTGGGTTCAAATCATCATTTACTTGAATTTGTTCATATTGATTATACTGTTGGAGCCACCACTACAACATTTCCTTGCATACAAAAAAATTAAGGGCCTTACTGAATGCACATCCAATTACCACTGGTGTATATCTGTATTGCATAGTATTAACAATCAAATCAACAACTATGCAGTGAAACGATTTAACAATCAAATCAACAACTATGCAGTGAAACGATAAATATGTAAAACTGTTACTAGCTACTTTCTTTTATGGTATTGCAACTGTTATATCCCCTCACTGAAGCAAAACCCCTAAGCTGCCCATAGCTCCATATTCTTGTGACCAGTTGTTTGCTTGGTAAGCGTAGTGGTAGTCAGATTTGCTATTTTCTTATCGTTGTGTTGATCTTTTGGTGCATTGAAATAAATTGATCCCACTTCTTGTCTTCTTGACCGCCTAACACCTGGCTCGTTGTCGTCTTCTTCTAATGGTTTGACTAGATGTGATATGTGGAGTTCAGACACGGTATCAAGTCATGTCGTATTTTGTTTAGAACTGCATGCTGAAGTTCATTTGCATGTGACTGGAGTTAGACTTATTTGAAGACTATGATGAATCTATCAGTGTGGAATGTTTTGCGTTCACATGGTTATTTCAATCAATTCTGTTGCTCTAGTGTTATTTTTTGTCCTGAGCTTGGAAAGCATGATTGGGTTTGGCATTAGTTTGAATGTTTGTGTTAGATAAGAACTCGACATGTCTCAATGCAGGGCACCCTCGCTGAAGAGCCTTCAACTGAGCCTGTGTGATGAAGTATCCAACGAGGCGCTGGCAGAGGCAGTCAAGGGTTTTCCTCAGCTTGAGGAGCTGGAGATCACATTCTGCTCGCTGAACAGCAACGTGTGCGAGTCAGTCGGCAGAGCCTGCCCACACCTGAAATCCTTTCGGCTGAACAAGCGCTGGACGGTCCTCCAAAGTGGGTTTGCAGTCTTTGAGGGCATGGATGATGACGCGGGTGCACTCGGGATCGCGAGCAGCATGCCCGAGCTCCGAGACCTCCAGCTGATCGGCAACAACCTGACCAACGCCAGGCTGGCGGCGATCCTCGACCACTGCCCCCGCCTCGAGTCCCTCGACGTGCGCCGCTGCTACAACCTCCAGATGGACGACGCCCTGAGATCCAAGTGCGCCAGGATCGGGAACCTCAGGCTTCCCGGGGACCCCATCTCCGACTTCAAGTACCGGGCTTACCTCGCTGGCAGTGTTGACTACTCTGACGGTTCCGACATCGAGGTCGACATGTACGATGATCTGCTGGATGTGGTCACCGACGACGAGGATGCTGAGTTCGATGACATGGCTGATTATATCGACGGCGCGGACTGGGACGCCGACATGTATGATGATGTGTTCGATGTCTGAAGGAGCTGTGGCCAGGACCGGGTTCTCATGTGGAAGGATGGGAACTTGGTGCTGAAACAATGTGGTCTTTACCTGTGTTGGAGATTCTTGAAGCTGGGTTCACGTTTGTGTCTCCTGTTTGTTAACTAGTCTACTACTCTCTTGCTGTGAAACCGGGTTCGCTTTCTCTCTGCGATTGTAGTTTTATGCCGCACCTGTGATTTGGTCATGCAATAAAATCATGTAAATTAAGTATTGGCACCAATGTTATGTTGTGTTAGGTTGATGATGTCCTTAGTGTTTGCCCGTGTCGTGGCTATCGAATCGCGTTGCGCCGAATCTATTTTAGGTTAACGGCATGAAAAGATCGCAAGCTTATGCGATTGGGTTGTTGAACTGAATCTATGCAAGTTTGATGGCATAAAGCTCACAAGCATGTGCGCCCAGTCACAGATGTGGAACCATTGCTACGTGGCTGGTACTTAAGAGAGGATTTTCGAAGCACATTATGTTAAACAGCTTGAAAATGGCATTTTTTTTTTGAAGTTTTGGAGAAGTTGATATTTTCTTTACACGTCGTTCTGCACGCACCTGATAATTTTCGTTTGATGGTTCGGTGCAGATAAGAACACAAAAGATCCAGCACAAAGAAATGCACATTGTTTGCATGTCTTTGGCCCTTTTTTATATCTCACATACAAACCCGTATGTTGATGAAACATCTACATATTCACGTGAAATAAATCTGAATTTTTTTGAATCAGAATTCTTGAACCATAAAAAACAATATTTTTCAAACTAACATGCTCAAATCTCAATGATGCTAGGAAGATGGGAATCCTAGACTTGGATAAACAGGAAGAGTCATTGGGTTCTCGAACGTGGAGAAATGCTACATAACTACTCCGTCCGTTCCTAAATATTTGTCTTTTTAAAGATTTCAAATGAACTACCACGTACGGATGTATATAGACATATTTTAGAGTGTACATTCATTCATTTTGCTCCGTCACTTGTTGAAAACTCTAGAAAGACAAATATTTAGGAACGGAGGGAGTATGTTTCATTTCTAAGAGACCATAAGATATGTAGCTAAGTGTGATGTTTATACTCCCTCCGTTCCTAAATATGTCTTTTTAGAGATTTCAACAAGGACTACATACGGAGTAAAATATGTCTATATACATCCGTATGTTGTGGTTCATTTGAAACCGACTTATATTTAGGAACGGAGGGAATACATTGTAAATAAGATTCAAACCATAAATCCTCCGAATGCCGCATGCATTTGCAGCATGGTACTCCTAACTAGAACCTTCCCCATAAATCTAGCTTGCATTCTCGCTGAAACCGAAACCAGGATATCTTCTTCAATTGGCAGGCTGCTGATAACTTACCAGTTGCTATATATATATATGGTATCAGAATAACTCCACCAAAAGTCATGCCCATATTTCCAAAGATCTTCACCACTTACAAAGAGACTGAAGACTTTCTCCTTTTCAAAAGACTACGCACTGACCTGACTATATCACAACAGAAGAACATGGGGAAAACATTCCTTCGGACAACTATGCATTACAGAAGCGGCTATGTGCTACGACCTACGGCTAAGTAACCTATCACTGGTTGCTGGGAGTAGGCTTTTCATCTACCAGGTGGCCGAACCACGTAAGAACATCCAGAGGGCACGGCAAGGCAAGGCCCGAGCGAAACTAGGCCCTTGAATATACATCATCTCTTGCACAACTATCGACTTTTCGGCAGGCAGGATGCCACCATCACTTCCGCCCTGTTGCGATTCTTGGCTTTCCTTTCACCTCGGCTTCCTGTCCAGAATGAGACAAGTTGAGTGCCAAAACATGATGAAATAAAAACAGGAACGGGTCTCAAATGATATCAACGCTCAGAAACTACCTGCGGACTGTGGAGATAGATGGATGTCTTTGCATTTGCAGGATTATGGTTCTCAGCGCCACGGCTCCAGTCATAGCACACCTGCTCTCCAGCAACGATAATTATGGTTGCATTCAGAACTTGGAATTCAGACAACACTATGACCGCATAATGCATTTTTAAGAAGTAGCAGTTCAAAAGGAACATGAATTATTCATCAAGCTGAAACATCAGGAGCTGATTTCTTCCCCGTGTTAAACAAGGTGCAGGAAAAATGACAGACATGTCACATATGTAAACTGGACCCAATCCAAAAACATGGTGATAACAAGACACTCAAAAGCATCACTTGACTTACCCCATAAGCAAATATTGAGCCATCATTATTGAAGCTACTGCAAGGAATGGGTTGAGGACACCGACTGAAAGCCTGCATAGAAGCCGTGTAGAGCAAATGTAAGAATATGTTATGTGCAAAATACCAGAAGGTGTATGATAAATGAAAGAACTGAAGCAATAAACTTGGACATACCCAGATAGCCCTCTATGCTAAGCAAGTAAGCAACTGTCAGAATGCAACACTGTGTATGGGTCTACAAGCTAAAAGGTTATCTGATCACAAATTACACAGATGCCTCTGACTGCGGAGGTTCCATGCAGTTGAGTAATAAATATGCAATACACTTTTATCAAGAATAAAAAAAAGTGCATACTAAACACCAAAGAAGGCAGGATGACAGGCTGGGAAAATCAGAATTGGTGATAACATTTATGAACTAATATTTTTTCTGCTCATGGCCATGATAGTGAGTTTATTTATTAGCTTGAGCTCGGGTTGATTCCACGCTATGCATGCGCATCCACAAAGAAGTTATATGCAGACCATCAATGTCCACAGATCACAACAAAGTAAAGCCATCTTGAAATCATCGAATACCAATCAAGAAAACAGAAACCAACAAGAGCAAAAAACAGAAGGAAAAAAAAACAGGTAGAGACAAACCTTAAGTCTCTGCTTGCTATCCTTGTCCCAAAAGTTGAAAGCACCATCAGATCCAGCTGTGGCAAACGTGTGATGAACCTGTGCCAAGTGGTAGATAACATGAAAACCTAGATGCAACTTCACTAACTGAATTTCCATACTTCACAATTACCACCAGTCAGTTGCATTTTCCAGTGAAATATATAGCCAACAAGCACACTCAAGCATATACCAATTCAATGAATAAGATGCCAAAGTTAGCAATAGAAGAAGCAGAAACGCTTCTCTTTGATGTGCATGTAACAAAGAGGTACAATTTCGAGTTGCTCAATTGAACTGAAGCTAATCTGTTGCGATTTTTATTTTTGCAAAATATTACTTGATCAATTTGGAGTAGTTTACTAACATATGTATGCCTAAAAGCATAGTGGTTATTATATTAGAAGAAGCGTGGTATCTGCATCGAATAAAGCTCAACACATCTTGTGGACGACAACGAACTGAGCTTTTAGTATTCTGAAAATCATGATGACGGAGACATAGTGACTAAAACTCAACAGAAGTCTCCATTAGCATTTTCCATAATAGCAAAAGTGGACTAATGAAATATAAGAGTGGCACACAGATAAATAAGGGGTCAAGAGAGAACAAGATAGAGAAAGAGAGAGATCTTACAGGGTGAAAGTTGAGCGAATTGACAGAGAAAATATCATTTCCTTCCCTGTGACACTTGAATGTGAAGTTTTTGCTTTGCTGTGAATCATCAATATGATGCACACCAACTCTTCCTTCTATGGAACCCACCTTTAAACAAAATCAGGTGTCAGATGCATGTGAAAAAATCCTTTTGCCCAAGTCATATTGAAAGAACAATAAATAAAACTATTGCCAGGTATCGACCAGCTTTAATGCACCTTGAAATCTGAACATGTGAATGGGACTCGTTTATATGAGCTCAATTAGGTAAAAAGAACATAATTGGGCAACATAAATACTCGCTCCCTTCTGGTTCATAGGGCTCAATATAAAAATCTCACCAACCAAGGTAGATGGTGAGTGGTGGAATAATTTTTGTAGTTTGCAGAAGTACTCAATTATGGGGCTCGTTTTCCTCAAGAAATTGTGTTTACCAATGTATTAATTGCAATGCATGCATGCATGACCAATAAATGAACAAGAACTTTTTACATGCATTGGTGAGTTTTCTCTTTTTCTTTCCATGCAACGATTTAATGCACCTCGAAATCTGAACATGTGGATGGGAGCAATTATGTAAGCCCTATAAACCGCAGAAAGCAGGGAGTAATTATGATGGGATAGGTAGAGAAGAACATGTGATTAACCTTCACGCATAGTAACAATCAGTTATGTATTCGAACAACGTTAGTATGCTTAGAGTAAAAGACACAAAAAAATATGGCAGTACCAGGAATCCTTGTTGATCTGGAAAGGCAGCAACACACCGTGTCTGGTATTTCAGAGGTGATTGAATACGCTTAAACTCAGTCTAATATCACACCAGAGATGAAATTAAGTCAGTCAGTTCAAAATATAAGTCAATGACAGTAAAAGCATGAGCACCACCACCAAAAGAATTGAAAATTAAAAGTGCACATGCATAGTCAGTTAGGAAGCAAAATTACCTGAGGATTCTGCAAGTTGAAGATCACAATATTGCGATCAGCTGTTCCCACAATCATAAGGGGATAATTCACAGCAAGTGCGTAGCAACGATCAGGAAGTTGCTGCACATGGGCAGGATTTGGTTGTCTTGTGTCCCAATACCTACAATAGTATGATGGTCAGCATTGACAGCGGACTAGAAACAAGTCATAGGGATCAGAGCTAAAAGTTGTAATGAGAACAAGATCAAAGCACAACCCAAATGTATTAGTCTCAGCATGATACAGACACAGGAAAATAAGCAGACAACACAAATACACAACAGAAGTGCCACATGAGATCCATCCAGACCTCCAGCTGAACGGGAGTTGCCCCGGGAAACCTAGTACTAGTCAGTTTCAGCTTGTCCTTGTCCCACTCTGTTTTGGCATGTCTGAGACCTAGATGACTTCAGCCTGAGCCCGTGCCCTATATGGTGTCTTGGTATTTGCGGCATTCAGTTTAGGGAAGAGTCTTGGTCCGTTTTTGTTTCTTAGTCATATTTTAAGGCCAACCTCTACAAAATGATGCAACCACATTTTTTTATGAATCGGCTACGAAGTCTAATCCCCAATGTTTATTTCTCTGTTTCTGCCTGCCTTAATTCCAGTGCCCTGTCCCTTGCACCCCTTCTGCTATAACGGGTACGCCGGCAGGTCCCACAAGGATCCCGGTCCCTGGCCTCCTACCTACCATGATTATCGCCTATGCTCAATCTGTGCTCATGTTTAAACTGACAGCCAGAACCTAACTTGACGTTTCCTAAATAATCTTCATAAAGATTATGCTAAAACTCGAAACGTACATTTCTAACACTAATAACGTGATGTACATTTAATATAGTAACTGTCTGTGTCAATACTTACTTTTATAAAAACAGAGAAATTCACTGCAGCCATAAAAACAGAGAAATTCACTGCAGCCATAAGAAAAATTCACTGCAGCCATAAATAGTACAGATGATACCCAGAAAGTGCACAACCTTTGATAAGAATAGGGAGTATGATTCAACAAGTAGTAGAAAACTCTTCAGGATCAAAGAAGGCATACAAAATGAGTGGAAATATAAAGTGGATGAGATAGAACTTCTACAATATTTGGTTAGGTCTTGTGAAACTCCATAATTGCAGTTTCTTCATAAATTGCATGAAAAACACCATTAAAATTAGCCAATGTGTGAACATTAATGCAAAACACATGAAGTACAGAAAAGATACCACAAACAACATGAATTCCATAACGCGAAACAGCCATAAATAACGATTTATGATCAGACATGGGTGATATGCGCTCAATTTCCATGTAAAAGGAATACTGAGGGGTGGAGAGGAATATTGTTCTTCCACCTTAGTGTCTTGTCCCAGCTACCGGAGACAAGAAGATTCATCTGAGAAATCCAAGAGACCTCCTTGACAGGTGCATCATGCATTGCAACCGTCTGAGCCTGCCCACCAGACAGCAGCGGCCACATTTTGACCTGTTTATCACACCCTCCAGAGAAGACAGTAGTCCCATCATCTTTCCAGGCTGAGCAGAGCACCTGATGGAAGGAAACAAATCAATCATCATACCAAGTAAACAGGTAAGGAACCACTCTAATGTGGAAGATGAAAGTACTTTCAGGAGAAATATGTTTGAGATCGTACTGGCTGATCATGTGATATGGATGCCTTTGGCTGACTGTTACCGTTACCTATCTCCCAACACCTCACCTGCACAAAACTCAAAAGACATTCCTAGTAAGATACATGACAATAATGAAAGCTCACTGAAAATTACAGCAGAAACAAAATTACCTGGTTATCCCAGGAAGTTGCCACCAGAAGATTACTTTTCGGGCTAAAACTGAGGCTTGAGAGGGAGTCGCCCGGATTAGGCAGGACCTGCAATTGAAAGCAACCGTTGCAGAGAACATGTAGCATTTGCAGAATGACCAGACACAAAAAATAAAAGCAGGACAGACATGGCCACAAAAAGTATCACACCTCGAATGACTTGTTTGGATTCGGGTTTGAGGCAAGGCTGGTTAGAGTTGCCATCTCTCCTTCTGTGAACCTTCAAAATCTGGAAAAGAAATATCACAGTCCAGTGACCATGAGTCTCCCACGCACACGAGAGCATAAATAACAACTTAAAGTAGCTCAGACTACGAAAAAGAACGATTTCAACAGTCCACGATGCCAGAACCAGTGTTCAACATTAGGGAAGTCATTATTTAAGTTTGCACCACAAAATCCCGACAAAAAAAAGTGTCGCGCCAAAACCCACATAAATGCTATCCCCTGGTAGGTGCACGATAGTGTAGGTCCAAATTTCGGCTAAATGTCTGGTCATAAAACCTGGGATCGCTCCACTACAAATGCCTACACCCCGACCACTCAATTCCCACCACCTGACAGTGAAATCACCAGGAGGTAGCCTCGCAAACCAAGCGCGCCCCAAGTTAAAACCACAAAATCTCCCACAGAAGCACCGCACCGAAACCAGCATAAACACCATCCTCTGGTACGTGCCGCAACGGCGACGGTCCGAAACTATTCGGTAAACGTTAACCGGCTGACTCGAGTAATACGAGCTGGGATCGCTCCACTACAAATGCCTACACCCTGACCACTCAACTCCCACCACCCGACAGTGAGATCACTAGAAGGCAGCCCCAAAAGTTTGCACGCACGCACAAAATCACCGCGCCAAAGCCAGCATAAACGCCATCCCCCGGCATGCGCCGCAACAATGCAGGTCCGAAATTCGCCAAATGTTAGCCTGCCGAACGCCCGGATCCGAGCGATAACACGAGCTGGTGGGCACAGAACCTGGAAGGGAGCACTCAGTCCACCTGCAAACGCCTACACCCGGGCCACGACCACCCAATCCCCACCACGGCAGCGGAATCACCAGGAGGTCGCCCAAGCTGGCCCTCTCGGCCTGACCAACGGGGGCGGGGGATAACAGTCGCACTATATCCTAAGCTCGCACGGGCCGCTCGATGCGGCCGATTTGCTCCGGAGACCGCGAGCGAGCGAGCGCCGGCCGCCAGATCAGAGCTTCCCCCGAAGCGGCAGCGCGGCGGGCCACGAGCATTGCGCCGCCGAATCGGTGCCGGGAACCCTAGCTAGCTGGGAGTCCGCGCGAGCGGAGCGGCGAGGAGGGGCTCGGGGGGGGGGGGGGGGGGGGGGGGGGGGGGGGCGGACGGGGAGCGGTCGGCGGCGGCTGCTGGGGACGGCGCGGCTGCGGGTGCGACTTGCGAGTGCGGAGTGGCGCCGAGGATTCCCGAGTCGTCTGGGAGGAGGGCGATGAGACGAGATGTAGTATAGGCTTTGGTGTAGCGCGTCGCGTCGGATGCACGCGCAGGTCCTTCCAAAGAAATGGCTTGATCGGCACGCGGGGGTGGTTGATGTGGGTGTGGACTTCGCCCTAGTCTCAGTTGCCATCCCTCCGTCCGGGCCGGCCCGGGCTTGGGCTTCGGGCGATAGGCCCAGTCCGAAGCCTGGCCCGGCCCGGCCATCGGGCCTAATAATCTGGCCCAACCCCAGCCCATCAGTCAAAAAACCCGTCGGGCCTCGGCCCCTTGGCCGGGCCTCCTCCTTAAATCGCAAATACGACAGGCGCGAGCACGGCCCGGCCCGGCAAACGGTCTCAAAATCTAGGCCTGGATCCGGCCCGTGGGCAAGGTCGAGTCGGGCTGGGTCGGGCTTTTTCGAGACAGGTCGAGTCAGGCCGAGTTGCGCATGGCCAGGCATACTCTCGGTTCGCAGGCTTGATCGGCGCGTGGCTTATTTTGCTCTTTTTTTCTTATATAAAAAGACAACACCCATATGTCCCCTCTTATATATAACCAAACCAGCGCATCCGAAGACACGAGTATTAATCAAACCAGCAGTACAAAATAGTTTTCTTTCTAAGAAAAGGAAGTACAAATTATAGGAAGAAAATATTAATAGAGTTCCATCAAAATCCCTGGGTCAACCTTCTCCATCCTCTAGAACATGCCGAGCCAACACATGCTTCTTCATCATCGAAGCCAGCCTGATGTTCATCACGGGCGGGAAGTGATTAAGGCCACATCTTACCGGGCCATCGCTCTGAATGAAAAACCACCAACGCTAGACGAGCATTAGATCCAAGAGACATACCTCAGGCCTCACGTCAGCACCAAACCAACACGGTGGAGACGATGACGAAGCACGGGATCGTCCGAAGTCTGGTCTTCCCCTGACGAACAACAAAAAACCCACTAGTACGACCCATGAGAAATAGGTCGGCAGCCCGAGGACCCCTTAGTCCAAGACACCCTCATTAGCCTCCGAAATAGCCTCCAACAACGAGGTCGATAATTTCCATTAGCTCTGCGCTTCTTGAAGTCTTCGGATTGAGGGGCAAGTTCCTCCCGTCTCCTGTATCCGGCTGATGATAGCTTGGCCACCCTCGACACCTTCGTTAGCGAGGTATTGCGGAGCCCATAGCATTGTCTTCTTCATTCAGAATTAATGACACCCCTTGATTTCTGTGCGCCAGAGGAAAACAAATGTCCCCACAGCCTTTTACAAAAATGCCCCTTACGGGCCTGGGAAAAACGCCTATTTAACGGGCCCAAAAATGTGAAAATTGTCGCATCCGATCCTGAATCACCAAAGGTAGAGCTAAACAAGCCTTGAACAATGGCGGGCGCTCCAAGCTCCTCTTTGCGCCCCCACGGCCCCTGCTACTTATTGAGCTTGCGTTGGTTTTTTCCTTGAAGAGGAAAGGGTGATGCAGCAAAGTAGAGATAAGTATTTCCCTCAGTTTGAGAACTAAGGTATCAATCCAGTAGGAGACAACGCATAAATCACCGAATACATGCACAAACAATCAAACAAACTTGCACCCAACGCGATAAAGGGGTTGTCAATCCCTTCACGGTTATTTGCAAAAGTGAGATAGATAAACGATAAAGTAAATATTTTTGGTATTTTTGGTTTATAGATCAGAAAGTAAAAGATTGCAAGAATAGAGATCAGAAACTTGTATGATGAAAAATAGACCCGGGGGCCATAGGTTTCACTAGAGGCTTCTCTCAAGATAGCAAATAATACGGTGGGTGATCAAATTACTGCCGAGCAATTGATAGAAAAGCGCAAAGTTATGATGATATCTAAGGCAATGATCATGAATATAGGCATCACGTCCGTGTCAAGTAGACCAAAACGATTCTGCATCTACTACTATTACTGCACACATCGACCGCTATCCAGCATGCATCTAGAGTATTAAGTTCATAAAGAACGGAGTAATGCATTAAGTAAGACGACATGATGTGGAGGAATTAACTCAAGCAATATTGAAAGATCGTGGATGTCGCCTAGAGGGGGGTGAATAGGCGCTTTAAAATAATTACGGTTTAGGCTTGAACAAATGCGGAATAAACCTAGCGGTTAATTTGTCAAGCACAAAACCTACAACAACTAGGCTCACAAAGTGATAGCAAGATATATGACAAGAAACAATATGGCTATCACAAAGTAAAGTGCATAAGTAAAGGGTTTGGGTAAGAGATAATCGAGGCACATGAAGACAACGATGTATCCCGAAGTTCACACCCTTGCGGATGCTAATCTCCATTTGGAGCGGTGTGGAGGCACAATGCTCCCCAAGAAGCCACTAAGGCCACCGTAATCTCCTCATGCCCTCGCATAATGCAAGATGCCGTGATTGCACTAAGGGACCATTGAGGGCCGTCACCGAACCCGTACAAATGGCAACCCTTGGGGGCGGTCACCGAACTCGTACACTTTGGCAACCCTTGGGGGCGATCACCGAAACTCGTCAAATTGCTCGGGGCGATCTCCACAACCTAATTGGAGACCCCTACGCTTGCCCGGAGCTTTACACCATAATGATTGAGCTCCGAACAACACCAACCATCTAGGGCACCAAGGCACCCAAGAGGAACAAGCTCTAGGGTGCCCAAACAGCCAAGAGTAATAAGCTTCTCAAACTTCACTTCCACGTATCACCGTGGAGAACTCAAACCTATACACCAAATGCAATGGCAAGGGCACACGGAGTGCCCAAGTCCTTCTCTCCCAAATCCCACCAAAGCAACTAATGCTAGGGAGGAAAATGAGAGGAAGAACAAGAAGGAGAACACCAAGAACTCCAAGATCTAGATCCAAGGGGTTCCCCTCACATAAAGGAGAAAGTGATTGGTGGAAGTGTGGATCTAGATCTCCTCTCTCTTTTCCCTAAAAAACTAGCAAGAATCCATGGAGGGATTGAGAGTTAGCAAGCTCAAAGAAGGTCAACAATGGGGGCAAAAACGAGCTCAAGAGATAGATAACCATTGGGGAAGAAGACCCCCTTAAATAGGTCCCCACGAATCTGCCCGTTATGTGCAGAATAACATAGGAGCGGTACAACCGCTATGAGCACCGGTACAACCGATAACAGGCAATAAGCAGTACAACCGGCCCACAACCGCCCAACAACCGCACCACAACAGAAACTAGTCCGGTGGTAGAGCGGTACATGGTCGGTACAACCTCCGGACCAATTCTGGAGCGGTACAACCGCTCCAAACACCGGTTGTACCGGTCAACCGGTACAACCTCTCTATGGGGCGGTACAACCTCTCTATGTAAAACAGGCAATATCAAAATAGCCACAACTTTCGCATACGAGCTCCGAATTAGACGAAATCAAATTTGTTGGAAAGCTAAGGACAAGAACAAACACAATATTGATAGAAATATCAAGAAATAGCAATTGATAAAATACCCAAAATAAAATGGTGAGAGCCCTTTCTCAATTAAGACCGGTAAAACCTCCAACACCGAAAACACAAAAGAAGATGCATATGAAATCGGTTTTCAAAGAACTCGAACTCGTCATCAAGATGACCATAAGCTCTAAGACTCACAAAGAGAATCAAACAAGAACCAAGAAAGCTGATGCAAGGATGCAATGGTTTCAGTTCTCTACGAATGATACGACCAAGCTACTCATCGAGAGCCCCCCTTGATAGTACGGCAATCGATCCTATAACCCGGTCTCCCAACTACCACCATGAGACCGGTAAAAGAGAAAACCTATCAAGGGCAAACCTTTGCCTTGCACATGGTCCACTTGAGCTAGATGATGATGATCTTGACTCCCTCAAGTTGGACCATCTTTCTTGATTGCATTGGCTCGATGAAGACTAGATGATTGCTCCCCCATACTCCACTATGGGTGAGCCACTCTTCGGCACATCTTCACAAGTCCATTGACACCACAATGGCTGGCAAGCTTCAAGCACTTGATCTCTTCGTGATGCTCCACTTGAACTTGCACACGACAATCTTGATGACAATCACCACTTGATGCCATCCTCTCCATGGGTTGAGTGATATCTTCCTCTTGACGCAAGCTCATGAACACGTACCTAACCCCACATAAAACTCTCACATAGACCATGGGTTAGTACACAAAGTGCAATGGACAATGCTTACCATATCATGGGATCACTTGATCTCTCTCGGTACATCTTCTACGCTTTGTGAGTTGATCAACTTGATCCACTCTTGACTTAGTCTTGATCAACCTTGAATCTTTCCAACTCTCTTCATTTGGATGATGTCTTGAAGGTAAACATGAATGATCACACAATCTTCTTCTTCAAGACATGCTTGTAATAAGCTCAACACTCACATGGCCAATCTTATAATAATTCCTTAATAGAACCTTGGTCAACTCATAAACTCCTTGAAACCAACACATGGACTTCAAGAAATGCCTATGGACAAATCCTTCAAATATAACTCAAGGCAACCATTAGTTCATAGAGATTGTCATAATTACCAAAACCAAACATGGGGGCACTACATGTTCTTTCAATCTCCCCCATTTTGGTAATTGATGACAATCACTTTCAAGAGAGTTTATATAAGGAATTATGCATCACCATGCAATGCAACAACCAATAATGCATGTGTAAGAGATGCAAACACTTGGGAACACAACCAAAGGAAGAAAAGGTGACTCTCTAAATTTCTCCACAAAACTCTCTGAAACTTCTCCCCCATTGGCATCAATTGCCAAAATGAGAGAAAAGCTTAGAAGGCCAATATAAATTGTGTTCCTTCATAAATTGTGTATTTCTCAACAAGAGTGTGGAATGCAATACACATATCCAATGGTAAATACTTGGAGGAAGACAAACTATATTGAGGCCCAAAGATTGCAAAAGAAAGATATGCCACAAAGACATAACAAAGAGAGAAACAATCAATCAAGCAATCAAAAGATACCAATTGAAGCAAGCTATCAAAAGATACCAGTTGAACCAACTAGACCAATGATCCTACGAGCCACATGAATAAAGGATATTATGATATGAGCAAAGGAGTGTTCTAGAGAAGCTCCCCATGATTTGTGCACAATTTAGTTTTGTAATTGGATACAACAAGCACAAAATAGGATCGTCACTCCCCCAAGATCAATAGAACCTCATGACAAGTGCAAGAGAGCAACGGAGTGTTCTAAAGACACTAGTGAAGCTCCCCATGATCCGTGCACTCCTTAGAATATTTGCATTAGGATACCAAGTGCACAAAATAGGATCATCACTCCCCAAAAATCAATAGAAACTCACAACAAGTGCAAGTGAGCAAGTAGGAAACAAAGTCTTGCAACAAACAAATGGTTGAGCAACATATAAAAGAGGCAACTTAAGAGTAGGCTCAACCAAAATGATGTGTGTGAGTCATGGCAAAGCACTTGAGAAGACTAATGTAAGGGTGAGCATTAAGCCTCAACATAGTCTTGAAAAGTGGAGATACAAGGTGCATGACATGTCCTTCCCACACACACCAGGCAAAAGTGATCACAAGCACACTAAATATGGAAAAAGAATAACCAACACTTGTGACAACCCATGGTGAAGATAGAAAGTGAAAGCCTCATCAAGACGAGGGATACCAATTAAAAAGCCTCATCAAGACAAGCATGAAGAAAATGATCTTCACCACACAAGAGTGCAACAAGATGCAACGAGATAAGACCCGCACTCAAGGCACACACTTTCACGGAGCCACCAAATAAATAACATGAGAAAGAAACGATGGACGTGAAAGAAAGGGATATCAACTAGAGATGTACCTTCTCTCAAGTGTATAAGATTCTAGGTAAATGAAAATCATGATGATATCAATCCACAAAGAAGGATATACACATGAAATAGTTACAAAAAGGAAAGAACAAGATATCCACAAGGAAGTCATAAATATACCAATAAGAAATTTGCTTGAGAGCACAGCACATTGCTAGATATGGTCTTATTGTATATAAATGAATTCCAACCACACGAACATCAAAGACATCACAACTAGCAACAAGAGATCATTGTTGGGATGCTTTGAGAAAGGAAACAAGTAACACAAGAAAGAATGAATAACATGCCATGATACAACCTACACAAGGTTGATGCAAGAAATGTGTGCATGAAGTATATGAAGATACTTGTTACCGAGATAACATTGGAAGGATGTACTAGATACCAATTGAAGGTACAAAGTAGTTCATTGATCATCCTAGCTTGACTCCAATAAGCACATGGTGACAACACCTTCCTTGTGAGTGAGCCGAGCATCCAATGCATCTCCACTTGTTCCTAGAACAACAACACAAACAAAATGGCACCCAAACTCATGGGACCAAAGAGTTAGAGAACCAACAACATATAGGACAAACTCCACATAAATATGTGCATATAGATATGAAAATGAATTTCATGCACATCTCATCCAATTTGAAACTTGGTGGAGTTCCCCCTATATATTGGGTCAAAGAAAGAAAACATGCCAAAGAAACTACAAGAAGTAAATATGCATGCTCAAGACTTTCAAGAACCGAGACCAAAAGACAAAGAAATACCAAGCGAAGAAAAGATACAAATGAATAAATCATCACTTGGAGGATCTCCATAAAAGATACATCAAGGAATGAGATATCCATTGGTACACTCAAAAAGAAAGATGCCAAACTCCCAAAAGAGAGAATGGTTCCAAACAAACCAAGCCCTCTACAAAGTTTCATGATGGCACAAAGTACCAAAAAGAAACGGCTTTCCTTCCACAACCACACACTTGATAAGGATCACAAGATGAGTGTTTTATAGAGAATATGATAGCTCCCCCAAGACTAGTGCATTATAGAGAATTTGCATTTGAATACAAAATGCACGAGGTGGGATCACCACTTTCACTATATCTAGAAAACACTAGACAGGGTCAAGAAATTAACAAGATCCACAAGTGGTATGGAATACAATGGGAGTTGACACAATCCTAGGCAAGAGATAAAGCAAATAAAAGCAAAGGCCAATGTAAAGATGATCAATAATTTCTACCACACATAAGTGAGTACCAATTGTCAAAAGACAAGAAGTATTTGGAAATAATTCCCGGTGGTAGATCACTAGTACAAAACCGGCCTTTAGTGCCGGTTCATGACGGCCTTTAGTGCCAGTTCGCCAACCGGCACTAAAGAGTGGGGACTAAAGGTCCCCCCCTTTAGTACCAGTTCGTCACGAACCGGCGCTAAAGTGTCACCACGTGGCACGAGCCAGGCCCGCGTGCGTGTAGGGCATTAGTACCGGTTGGTAACACCAACCGGTACTAAATGTTTGGGTGTTTTTTTATTTTTCTTTAATTTTGTGTTTTCAATTTAATTTAGTGATTGTTTTACATTATAATGAGTTGTTAAATCATTAGGTGAAAGTACCGCGGATTAGTTTCGACTGGATGCATTGGATATCTAGCTACTAGCAGCTAGCTAAGTGATCAAGTATATGCCATATCCATATTATACTTGATCAAGTATAATATATACGGATATGGCATATACTTGATCACTTAGGTAGGATCCATCTAGCTGAAACTAATCTGCGGTTTCTTTCATTAAATGATATAATAACTCATCATCATCATCATATTAATCATCATAGTCATGCATTACCGCTAGCTATCTAATCACCACCAGCACTACTAGCTTAAAGAAGAAACATTCACTTGTACCAGAAGCAAAAATATCATCGAGTTCAACATGATTGTCATGATATTATAAGCGTTCATATATAACACCACAAAAGCAAATCACTTAAGTTCAGAACGAAGAACACGAACATGAAAGGCTAGCTAAATCACTCCTGCTAGCTACTCTCTCTTGTAAAATAGCATAGAACATCTATAGCTCTCCTGATTGATCATACTGGAGCATGCAGATGAACCTGTCTCCTAATCATGGGCTGCGCTTCTCATTGCTGCCCCCTAGTACTTCTCTGTGATCATTAACAATTTTCCTCCAACCTTTCACTATTAAGCATCCATCGCTTCTAGAAATCCTGAATGCATTCATGTGCAATGCAGGATATCTTGGTCGTAAGCTAACAATTGACATGCGACCTTTAGTCTCAATCCCCTGAGGCACAACTGTCATCGGGA